>JANAVB010037010.1:0-36165 GCA_029216955.1 Iris pallida | reverse complement strand
ATATTGCTCACTGTAGAATTACATGAAACTAAATATAAATAGTTAGTTCTTTTTTTGGAGAGGCAAGTTGTTCTAGTTGTAGTGTTTTGGAGATGCAAGTTTGTTCTAGTTGTAGGGGGAGTGGATGCTGGTGGGGAGGGGGGGGGGGGGGGGGGGGGGGGGTCGGGTAGGGGGGTGGCGGGGGGCGAGGTAGGAGGTGGGTGGGGGGGGGGGGGAGGGTGGAGGAAGTAGCAGCCGGAAGGAAAGGGTAGGGTAGTTTAGGAATTAAAAAAAAATTGGATAAAGTTAGAAAAATAAGTTAAAATATGGTATTAAGTTTGTAATTATAAAAACTGAGGGTAAAGTGAAAACAAGATAGTTGAGTGTATCAAGTTACAATTTAGCCCATATTTTGAATACATATTTTTTTCTTTTTTCTAACACTTTAAAAATATTGTTTTTTTTTGTTCATTCTTGTTTAAGTTTAGTATATTTTACTATTAAAGTAATTAATAAGACAATTAAAAATATATATATATACGTTGTGGTACGGTCTCTCTAAAATTTAAATCCTGCTTCCGTGCTTCTTTCAGCATTTTAGTGACGTACAACACATAAAAGACTTCAAAGCCTCTGTACTGATCTATCTAAGAGCATCTCCAACCCTATTGTCTTGTTTTGTGTTGTGAATCCTATGTGGCATGAGGGACAAGACAATGTCTTGTATAGGTGGCAAGGTTATATCACAAATGACAATGGGTTTAAAAAATCATCTCCAATGCAAAAGTATTGAGAAGACAATACAAAGTAATTTTTACAACTTCCAAGACAAACTTTTACTCTCTACTTTTTTTTAAATTTTTATTCACAATGATGATGTGGACATAAAGACATTGTGAAGTGCATTGTCTAGATCTAGACAAAACCACTTCACATTGTCTTTGCCATGTCATTGCCATGTCAACTCTACACTTAATTTTACAGCATTTTGAAGAAGTACTTTTGGAAAAAATGGTTGTCATTCCTATGTGGCAACCATTTTTTTCAACTCACAATAGGGTTGGAGATGCTCTAATGTATTTCGGAATGAAATGGACTCGAGTTGCACTTTTGTAGATAGTACCATGTACATAGTTGATTAAAGCCCATTAGTTGGCTATCACATGTACAGTTCTGTAGTATAGCAAATTACATGACAAATATAATAATTATAATATGACGATTGTTACTATTATTTATATATGAATAATGAAACTAAATATAAAATTGATTTGACATAATGTTATATACTATAATATAATATATAAGAGTGAAGTCCGAATATTTTCAATAAGAATTTTTTGATTTCATCTCACTTAATATGAATTGTACTACATTTAACTTTTTAATTTTATTAGACTTACATATTTTTTGTCGCGAAAAATATTTTTATTTTTGTGACAAAATAAATTTTTCGTGACAAAAATAAAATATAAGTCTAATAAAATTAAAAAGTGGAATATAAGTACAAATTTATATTAATAAATGGGATGAAAGTCAAAAATTTATTGCAATAATGCACACACCAGGCACCGTGCTTGTAGTATTAATAAATTATATTTATTAAACTAAGTATTTTATTGTAAATATAAAAATATTATAATAACGAAAACATATTTGTATAATATTATTAATTTCAGAACCTGCAAATCTGTTAGTGGTTTGGGGTTGTAAAATTGGATTACAAATCTAGCTCAGTGATGACCTATGAATAGCTTTCCTAAAAAAAAATTCTACCGGATTTCTCTCACACATATGCGGGCCAAGTTTTGAATTCCCAACTCGTTCTAAGAAAATGTTTGAAAAAAATGATCAATTCTCTAATTTTCATAAGGCATTGGTAAAACTAGTATTGAAATAATAAAATAAACAGTAGAAAGTCTAGAAAAAAAAAATGGAAAGCAGCGAGTGATCATTTTATGTCCCAAGCGATGCAACCTCATGACAATTAGCAAGCAAACGTCGGAATAATAGCTTGTGGCTTCTCAGTCCTATATACTTTTGTACAATTGTGGTTTTGGTAAATTTTAATTGCATGAACATTTTGAATTGGCTTCTGCATTTTCCATTGGACAATTATACACAGACCAACTGTCCCTTCCCCCTCATTGGTCAGAATTGGGAAAAAACTAAAAACTCTATAAATGAACAATTTCATAAGTATAGCCGTATTAGCAAATAAATTTAATGATTGTAAAAACATGCCTGATAATCTACAATTTTTGGATTTTAACAAACATTTGTTCCTAATTCAAAATAGTTTAAATAAAATATTAATGTAAACATATATTTTCTACATAAGTTTAGAAATTATATGGTTGTCATCCTCTTTCTTGACTATGTTAAAATCATGTGATCGTGCATTTTCGATTAATAGAGAGCTTTCAATTTCATGAAACATAGTATCCAAGGTTATAAATTGAAAATGATATAAATAAAAGGAAAAATTTATGAAATGCCCAAAAACAAAAAACAAAATTATGAAAAATCCACCGCACAATAACATTTCATCGGTGCCCAAAATTAGCAAAAAATATAAAGGGGGTTGAATGACCTTTTGCCCTTCCTTCTAATTTATTGAAAACACCCACGAAAACACTTAAAAAAATGTTTCGATACTTCCTCTTCTTCCATACGCTCTCACTTCGAATCTAGTTTTCCTCAAAAATCTACAAAATTACTTTAAAAACTCGTCGAAAAATTTCGAAAAGGTCGACGGTAAAACTGTTAAAACGGAGGTCCAAACATAATTTTTCGCGATTCTAATATTTCGGAAGGCCGACTAACGAGAGAAGCGGTTAATCTCGACTCCTCGGATATACGCTCCTTTTGCGACAAAACCGGACATCGTTTTCGACATCCAGTCAAAGTATGGTCCTTCAAAGTTTCAACTGGCCATAAATATAGGAGAATGATCATTCTCCATGGTAATATCACAGAGAATGGCCATTCTCGTGCTAAAACCATGGAGAATGGTCATTCTCCGTGCTAAAACCACGGAGAATGGTCATTCTTCTTGTTAAGTTGACAAAGAATAGTCATTCTCCGTGTTAGAATGACGGAGAATGGACATTCTCAGTCATTTTATCACGGAGCCATTCTCCGTCTTTTGACACGGAGAATGGCCATTCTTCGTCATTTTACCATGGAGAATGGCCATTCCCTTGTTAAATTGACAAAGAATAGTCATTCTCCGTTAGAATGACGGAGAATGGCAATTCTCCGTCAATTTAACAAGGAGAATAGCCATTCTCCGTGCTAACACGGAGAATGGCCATTCTCCGTGCTAAAATCACGGAGAATGACCATTCTTATTGTTAAATTAACCAAGAATAGCCATTTCCTTGTTAATTAATTAACCAAGAATAGCATTCTCCGTGTTAAAATGACGAAGAATGGTCATTCTCCGTCTTTATCACGGAGCCATTCCTATTATTTGATATAGAGAATGGTCATTCTCCGTCATTTAGCACGAAGAAGGTCATTCTCCTTGATTTTAACACGAAGAATGATGGAGATCAGTCGACAGAAACCTAAAACCTTTTTTTTTTGTGAAAAAAAATTTGTCAGGAACAAAAATTCAAGAGTTTTCGTTCTTCTTTCAAAACAATGCTAACCTTATGAAAAAAAAGAAGAAGATCTTCTCTCCACAATTGACTAATTGTAAGTCCCTGAATTTCCGAATTATTTTTTCGATTTTCTGAATATTTCAATAATTCATTTCTATATAATAATTTTGATCATTAAATGCTCTTTACCGTGACTTGGAATTCTAGAGCATCAGGGATGCAGTCTTGGAAACTTTCTTCTTAAAGTTTGAAGTAGCGAGATTACCTTCACGTTGATATATCATGTCCCATTCCAACTGTTCTCTTGTACTCTTTTTGCTCTCGCGCAAGTTCGGGTCAATTTAGACCATTTTAATTATTAATTGAATCCACTCTTTTCCTGGATCCTAATATGCACGTTACCGTGACTTTAATTTAGGAGCACCAGACCAGTCGTTTTCTCAGAAGCAACTTGTCATGTCTGATTACTCGAGACGCTCTTCACCCATGAACTTCGTGTCCCACTCAGACACTCCATTTTGTGCTCCATTTCCTTCGCACAACTTTCGGTTCAATTTAGGCCAATAATTATCTACGTGAAACCTGATTTAATTTCCAATTAATTCGGGACCCGACATGACCCAACTAGTCGACCCCAAATATGGACATGGCCTACATTGAGCCTACTACCCGCTGCCACTTGTGTCCCATTTATTGAGTCACCGCATGTTATTATTTGCCCATGATATAAATACCATTTAATTCGAATATTGCCCCCTGTCAATTTGGCCGACCCGGCTCGATCGAACCCGAATTCCAGCTCCATGTTGCCTCTCGTGACTACCGCACACCATTGATAATTCTCTTTTACCCCTACTCAAAAATATCTCTTTACACAAAATAACTCTTCTCTTCATTCTAATATATATATGTATATATAGGTAAATATCTCTCTTTCTCTCTCTTCTCTCCTACACACCTACACCCCTCCCCATCACAAGCACAATACTCTCCCTCCATCAGCCGACATAACCCCCCTCTCTCTCTATTCTCTATATCTCTAATATTCTTAATATCTCTCTTTATAAATATATATACATACATATATTATATATATATATATATATATATAATATATATATATATATATATATATATATATATATATAATCCCTCTCTCTCTCTCTCTCTCTCTCTCTCTCTCTTCACTTATACAAACCACAACCCATCACCACACCCCCTACCGTACAGGAACAGCCCCCCCCCCTTTCCTCTACATCATCATCATCTCTCTCTCTCTCTAAATATCTAAACTTCTCTTACTCTATATATTTAATACACACACACACACATAGATAATATATATATATAATATATATATATATATATATATTAACTCTCATACTCTCTCCTTCCCACATACACCAGCTCCCTCTTGGCCGACCCCTTGGCCGAGCACTCCCCACTTCTCCTCCTCTCTCCTGAGCAAAGCCACCAGCCCATGGCCGACTACCCATCTCCTCCTCCTTCTCCATTCTCTCATCATCATCATCCTCCTCTTATTTTTTTCCCATCACCATCTTCAACAACCACCAGCCCTTCACCACCACTTCGCCGCCACCACACACCACCACCACCGGCGACCGCGTCGCCCGCCTGGCCCGCCGCCGTGCCGTGCAACAGAGCAGCAGCAGCTGCGACAGCACGCAGCGTAGAGCAGCAGCTGCAGTGCGCCGTGCGCACGGCCACCGCCGTCGCCGCGCACCGCCGTAGCCGGCCACCGCGCGCCCCTAGGCCCCTTCTGCCAGGCGCACCACCGCTGCACCTCCCCGTGGCGGCTATCGTCCTCCGGGACGCCGCCTAGGCGTTTTGTGCATTTTGCACGAAATCCCGGCGTGACGCGCGCGGGATCGAACTCAAAATTGTGTTTCGGAACAACGATTCGCACGTGTTTTCTGGACAATCCAACCGTTGGATCGACAATTTCTTCGCTCCGTCTCAATCTCAGTATATACCCTTCATCCCTCTCAAATTTCATCCGTTAATTTCGTCGTTTGATACATCAAAAACCGGCCACCAAGTTGACCGTTTAAATTGTGTTATTCTTGGACAGTTTCGTGACACCAACTTCGCGGGTTCGTATCTTCGTCGTCGCAGCTCCGGTTGGCGCGCTACCTGTTCCTGTACGAAGCTGGTATAAACTTCCTGCCCCTTTAGATTTCATTCAGTTGATCTTTAGGTCGGTCGAATTCGACGCCAAAGTTGGCCGTTCAAATTCTTAGTGTTGCACTTGTAAAATTTTATTTTGAACCCGGGACTCCGGATTCAATTTCTGACACCACCAGTAGACTCGTGGCGTCGTTCTGGCATGTTTTCATATACGGTTTGCTTGATTTGGAGAGAACGTGGGCCTGGCATGTATTCGGTGCAAAGCGGATCCCACTTTCTGAGTCAACGGGTCATTTTGAGTTCGGCTCATCGGAATCCAATTCCGGATATACCGTTGAGTTCGTATCGTCATTCTAGACTCGTTGACATATAATTTGCTAGGTTTTAGTGGACATTGGTTTCGGCACGCATTTCGGTGCTAGTCGGATACCAATATCCGGGTTAGCGGATCATTTGAGTTCGGCTCATCGGAATCCAATTCCGGATATACCGTTGAGTTCGTATCGTCATTCTGGACTCGTTGACATATAATTTTTTGAGTTTTGAGGACATTAGCTCCGACACGCTTTTCGTGCAAATCGGTTTCCAATGTCCTGGTCAACGGACCAATTTGAGATCGGGTCAACGGAATCTAATTCTGGATATCCGTTGGGTCGTATCGTCATTCTGGATTCGTGAACATATAATTTGTTAGATTTTGTGCACTTTTATTTCGGCACATTTTTCGGTGCAAAGTGGGTCCGACACGGACACCATTTTGGTCCAAAATTACCTTTTTGCCCCTGTGTCCAAATGGACTTATGGACAGGCTATCCTAGCTGATTTGACACCATTCTGGACACGTTGGTGATGGTTGTTTCACCATCCGACAACATCTGTAGATTTTCACCCTATTATTATATCTTTCTCCTTTTGTGGTATTTGAGTTCCATCGATTCGGGTGATTTCACAATCACTGAAATTGAATGGGTTGACCCTGTAGATGTTTATAGAGACTAGCCTTGACCCTGTTTGACCATGGTTGACTGCTTTGACTGAACGTCGAAGTAGAGTCAACATTTGACCTAGTTTAACCTAGAGTTGACCATAGTTGACCAGTTGACCAAAAGTCAACTGTAAGTTAACCATTGACCCAATTTGACCTAGTTTGACTTGGTTTGACTTTCTGTGACCTAGTTTGACCTAGTGTGACTCAGTGTGACCTAGTTTGACTTAGTTGACTGAGTCTGACCTAGATTACGTAGCTTATACTATAGAATCAAGCCTAACACTATTGAACCCTAATTAGCTTATATATATCTTATCTTTAGGTCTGTGGCATCACTCTGAGCATCGACCCCATTTGACAGCTCAGGACCGCAGGCGAGTACATTCACTGATAGTTTTCATTGTCTTGATATTTGCTATATCCGATTCAGTCGTAGTATCTTACTTGATTCTCAGACACGATAGTTCACGGACTAGTATTGTCGGATTCCTGTCATGAGATGTCATTCCTAGATTTCTTGGGATACTGGTACTTGCTCGATCTTGTTCTTGTACTTGTATTGACACCGATTCCTGAGAAGGAGTAGCTACCTTCTTAGGGAATCTCGTGCCATGACGTGCTATGTCCGGATCCGTATACTACTCGGGGATGGAGAATATTATAGATAGTGTGATCAATGCCCACCTTGAGTTACTACTTGTATCATAGCTATACCCTCACCTCACGATGGGTATAGCCTGACCTGTGCTACTACTTGCTCCATAGCTTACCATCCCGGCCGGGCCGAGTCCACGTACTTGTAGCCGGTCGGCTGGAAGCCTGATCTTGACCCATACCGATCACATTATGCTATAATATTTGAGGCACATTTTATATTTACTTTATCTTATCATATATCCTGTTCTGTTCTACATACAGTACTTCTCACCATGCTATGATTTCAGTTACTCACATGTTTTATATGCCTCTATGATGTACCTTGATTGGAGACTGAGTTCTGCTCGGAAGAAGGGTTATAACCCCGGTCCTTGTTTGGTTTAAGGGTTGTAACTCAGCTTTCGAACGGTTCCCAAGTCTTCATATATCTTTGTCTTGTAGTTCATTATACTGTCTCTTATAGAATTTGTCAATTCACATGGAACTGCTATTAGTGTTTGTACTTGCTCATTTTTCTGACAGGATACCGTTGATAATATTTTAGGAGTAGTTGTGCCATTATTGGACATCATGATGTTGCTAGCAGAGGTGGATCTCACTATTATTCTATGTGAGTTGCCGAAGAGTTAGCCTTAGTTAGTCTTGTTGTTCCTTCTTTATTTTCCTGTCTTATGATTCCTTCTAGTAGTTTCTAGTTGTTCTTGTGCTTTAGTTATCTTTCTTGTCTTATCATCCCTAGCTGTTGTGATGTGACTAGAGTATATTTGTAGTTATAGGCCTTCTAGACGTAATGTATATTTATTGGGTACTAGACAGCGTTTCTACCACCGATACTGCGGCGTAGGCTGCGCGTCGTCTACGTATTCGTACCCGTATATCCGGGTGCGGGTCGTGACACTAATCGTCGAAAAACTTTCAAATCTCTCCACGACGATGATGATGATGATGATGATGATGATGATGATGATGATGATGATGATGAGCGATGATCGGAGTTCGACTGAAAAAAAGTACAGTGAACTACGAACGATCTTTGCGATCTTTGCTGAAGATGAGAGCAATGGAATTCAGATCTCTCGAGAAGAAGAAGAAGACGAAAATCGCAATCCAAATCTGAGTTTGTGCGAAGGGTAGTTATGGTATTCTAAAGATGGCAATTTTGTAAATACAGAGCATCTAAAGGAAATCTTAGAATATTTAACGTGAAAATATATAATTCTGGACATTTCATAAAACCCATCCTGCGGGTGAATTTTTCATACAAACCAACCCTGAAATTGGATTTCTCAGCAATTTCTAGTAAATAAAATATAGTAGGAGTAGAAAGGTAACAAAAAGTTGAGAGCGGATTCAAATAAAGTTTTAAAATATAACAATTACTAATAATTATCGAATGTGTCTTTTTAGACCATATACATTAGTTTTTGAACTAAAGTAATTAATATCCGGAGATACTAAATAACGAATATATCGATCCCTTCTTTTATATATATATATATATATATATATATATATATATATATATATATATATATATATTGTCAATAACCCTTAGTCTAGTGGTAATGGTGAACCCTTAGTCTAGTGGTAATGGTGAAGCATGCGACCCAAGTTGTCAGAACATTCCCAGTGGGAGCGTTAGACACAATTACCTATTTTTAAATACATAAATTATATATATATATATATATATATATATATATATATATATATATATATATATATATATATATATATACACGCATCTTGTACTTATTTTATAATAATTGAAAAAGAGCAAATAATTTTTTTATATACATAATTACATAACTATCTATATTAAATTTAATGAACAATTTTAATTAGTAAATATAGACGAGGATATTTTTATAATAAATTTTTTTTAGGATAAAATTTATTTTTTTTAATTATATAGTTGTACAGATTTCATTCGCTAGTTTTGTTCGAGAACTAGCACGAGAGTCAAAAAGGACTTGTCCTCTATTAAATTGAGAGATTGTTTGTGCCATTTGAATCCATCCGCATGTAAACATCGAGGCTTCGTTTGGTTCACGGAAGGAAAACTTTTTATGGGAATAGGAGAGTAGAATTACTGTCACATTTTTCTTCCGTTGTTTGGTTAAAACAAGGAAACCACCTAGGAAAGACCATTTGATTTCCTTTTCAGTGTTTGGTTGGTGCAGAAAAGGAAAACAAAAATATATCAATATTCCAATAATATCCTTACCTTTTAAAATAAAAATGACATTATGAAAATCTAAAGAGACCCAGAATATGAGAAGTTAATGGTAAAATAAGCAATAACACATGGTTAGTTTTGTCATAATTTTTTGTAATAAATGTTGGAAAAGGAGGAGAAAATCAATCCCATGGGTCGTGTCACGACCCGCACCCTAGAGTAAGGGCACGAGACGTGGGTACGTCCAGCCTACGCCGCAGTGTCGGCGGTAGTTTTTTAGAACGCTGTCCTAGGTCAACATCTAACAATATAAAGGTACCTGTACAGTAAATACTCTCTGAATGGAGGTGACATAGCAGATACAGTCTCAATCACGACATAGCAGATACAGTCTCAATCACAACTAAGGTAGAGCATGATAAGAAAGATAGATAGATAACCAGAAGTGGAACACAGAGATACAATCCAGAAGTCTAAGTGTCTAAATAAGTACATATCCCAAATATCTCAGAATCCACATACAGTAATCCATGAAAAGTAAAGACATCCTAATCTAGGGGAGTGTCGTCAACTGCTAGTGGATCCTGCTGCTGGTCCAAGTCACAGCACTCGTCTAGGATAGCACCGTAGTATGTAGGGCAGAACGCTTCAGCCTCGTCCTCTGTAATATTTCAACAAGTTCAGTCAGGACAGGAGCGAGCACAGTACATCTCAACAAATCATAACAGGTCAGGAAATATAATCATGCTAGAGAGTAAGATACAGGAAACTGAAGAACCACATGATGTAAAAAGAGAGACTGTAAGTAAATAGCTACAATATATAGAGAACTATCAGTGACTAGTAATTCAGAGCACAAGATGGTTATGTAAACGGCACGATGTTGTACACGAGTAATCTAAAGAGGGCGTACACGAGTAATCTACTAGATTGATTACATAACCACTTCTACTCCCCCGCCCCAATCAATACACAATGATCTAGCCAAGTTATGTTATTGTACACGAAGGTCATGTGAATACATGAATATACACAATTTCACACGTTTCGTACACGAATGTCACGAATACAAGGAGTACACGATGCTCACGATAAAGTACACGAACATGAAATATCCGATGTATCCGCTAAGGGGATAACATCGCACGACAAGATCCATATAGTACTAATCTGTGTTTCCAACGTGTCAGCATCATGTAAAGTAATCTAAAGCAGGAAATATAATCCTAAACAAGATATGAAATGATCAGAGAATGTACTCGCCTGTATCCTGAGTATCTGAAGAATATCTACTGTCCGAGGAGTGGTGGCTATCTCATATAGAACAGTACAAGTCACTATGAGTCTAAAATGATAATACGATGCAATTCAATGCATTCTACATGAATCTAGGACAATCTAGACCAAATTCAACTCTTGGTCAACTCTGGTCAACCCTAGAAGTCAAACTAGGTCAACTAGGTCAAACAAGTCTATACTAGTCTAAATAGTCTATTCTAGGTCTAATCAATGCTATACAAGTCTAACTAGACTCTATACTGGCATTCAAGCCACACTCATAGGCTAAGAGTCCTAGGCTATAGGCTATATCATGCCTATAACCAAACCACATATCACAAAAACACATGTCAATACATATATCATATAATATAGTACACTCAATATATATAGGATTCATGAATATGTGAATCTCACATACATATATATATATATATATTTATATATATATATATATATATATATATATATATATATATATATATATATACATGCGTATATATACATATACATAGGGAATAAGGAAAATGGAATGTGATGGTGTACATGTGTGTGTGTTGAAAGTGTCAAGGGGAACTCAGTGTTAGGCAAATGTGTTTAGAGTACATTGTGTACAATGGTATAGGAAAACAAGGCAATACAAAACAGTGTACAGTAAACAGTGTAGTGTATATTGTGTTCATGGTTCACATGAATGTGTATAACCAGGGAAAGGGGAATCAGTGTAATAATAGGAAATATCAGTGGTGTACGGAAAACATGGTGGTGTTCCTGTGTCAATAGGAGTATCAGTGAATACATTTGTGTGTGGGCAATAGGAAAAACAGGAAACAGTGAATGGTGTGTGTAAACCTGTGTACAATGTCAATGGAAGAAATCAGGGTATTGATAATCTGGAAATACATGACATAGTCTACATGAAAACAGTGAATGGTATTATGAAAATTAGTGGTGTACATTGTGTAAACCTGTGTGTGCAATTAGGAATTAACAGTGCATAGGAATGTGGCATAGATTACAAATCTCAGTTTTAAGGAAATGAATAACAGTTCTAATATTGAATCAATGACAGATTATTTAAGGAGGAAAATCAATTCAGTATTTGGAAAACAGTGTGGGGTGTTAACCTGGAAGCATTGAGCTAACAATATGAAATCAGTGTAGTGATAGGAATCACATCTCAGGTATTGAAATCAACACTCAAATTTGGTTTAAGGAAGAACACCAATTCTCAGATTTGTGAGAACTAACAATCATTCAATTGAAGTATCAGTCAATATGTATTCGAAGCCCAACACATTGCCAAAATCCCATTTCCATATCAAAAAGCCTATTCGAATGTAACATTGAACTAAACATGAACTAACAATGAAGTGGGAATCATATGACAGTTGAAAACATCAATTTAAAACAGAATTAGAATTGGATTAACAGTTTTAGGAAAACTGAATATAAAGTATCAGTCAATAAGTATAAGTCGAGCCACATATGTTCGAATCCCCATATCACAGCAAACAACCCAATCTCAAATGTAAAATCAAACTAACATATATTATTAATCATGTCTAGGACCTAATCTAGCAATTTAAATTATAATTTAACCATTTAAAATGGAATTAAAATACAGAACAAATATTCAGAACTGTACACGCACAGTGCACGACCAGTGCACAGCCAAATGCGTGTCCGACACGACACAAAAACTCATGAAACTTTGGGAGCCTCGTGTCAGTGTCAGCCCGCACCCATGTGTCAATTTATACGTGTCCACGTGACGTGTACAGTGCACAGTGGACCCCGAGTAGCAGGGGAAGTGTCACTGCGCGCGCGTGCTGTACCCCGCGTGTACCCGTGTCCAATGCGATACGACACGACACTAATACCACCTCAGTCCACTGGAAAATATAAACGAGACTAAATCCTAATTTCCTATTCAAACCAAAACCAAAAACAAGGATGAAATGCCCACTGTGGCATTTCATCGAACACCTATGCGTATCTACTGATACGTGTCCGTTACGGATACGTATTGGACACAAAAATTAATAAGACCTATACCAACAGTGAGGGTAGAGTTAGAGCTTCCTAATCATGCAATTAAAACACTATTTTATGGAGGGGATTAGAATTTACCTAGGGGTTTGAAATGGCTCAAAAAGCCCCAAAGTGAGTTGTTCCTCAAGCTACCCAAACTCTTCCAAATTGCCCATTTCCTGAAATTTCTCACCATAGCCATCAAAAACACAGAGATTAGAATCTATTGCAAGAAATTAGGAAGAAAAAGGAGTTAAAATAGAGGAGTTATGGATTGGGGAAGAAAAGGTTTACCTATATTTCCAACTTGCTATTTTTTCTAAGGAGGCTAGCCCTAAGTTTGAGGGACATTAAATAGGTAGGAATGGATAGGGTTGGCCGGCCATGTAGGTGTTGGGCTAGGGTTAGGGTTCCACTAGTTGTCTATGGGCCTCTATGGGCCAAAACCATAAGCCATGACTTATGAAATCACAAGCCATTCTCTAGCCTAATCAAATCCTATTTCCCCCAAATTATTTCTAATGAGTAGGATATCACTAACTTAGGTCAAGCTAGGGTTTCATACTCTAACCAAGTAGTCATGACCTAGGTTAGCTTCTAGGACAGTCTCCTAAGTCACCCTGAGTCAAAGTCAATAATAGCACTAAATCAATTATACTAAAAATCACTTAAAATTCCAATAATTATAATTAATACTAAATAATTTCAAATAATTCCCAAAAATTTAAAAATGACCAAAATACCCTCAAGCTAGAAATGTGGTAGTGATAAATCTGCCCCCTTAAAATAATTTCGTCCTCGAAATTAAGGGCGAAACTAACAGATGAGAAGGATAGATAATCATACCTCATGGTACAAACAAATATGGGTATCACTCGCACATCTCATCCTCCCGCTCCCAGGTCGACTCTCCTGGAGAATGATGCCTCCATGCGACGCGAACTAAGGGTATCACCTGGTTTCTCAGCACCTTCTCACGGCGATCCAGAATCTCCACAGGATGTTCTGGATGACTGAGAGTAGGTCCAACCTCAATCTCTGAATGATCGAGCACATGACTAGGGTCAGCCACGTACCGTCTCAACTGTGATACGTGAAATACGTTGTGGACCCCCACTAGTGCAGGTGGCAGGTCTAGCCTGTAAGCCACATCACCGACCCTCCCACTGATCACGAAAGGTCCGATGAAGCGCGGGCTAAGCTTCCCACCTCCACCCAAACGTATAGTACCACGAGTCGGAGATATCCGCAGAAAAACCATGTCTCCAACCTGAACACAAGCAAGGTCTTAAGTTACTAAAAATCAAACACGATCATCATCTCAACAACAACCTGCTTCTAATCCTATCTCCAGTCAACTTAGTCAAACATTGACAATGGTCAACTACTGGTCAATAAGTAGTCAATTTCTCAACATCCAAGTACTTGGTCATCAACTGGTCAACTTTTCAGGATTTCACCTATGCTAGCTATCTAGGTGTTGGCAACTAGAGATTAGCAAAAGAAAAACTCTATATTAGGCTAGCTCTTAACTTCCCAATCCTATCAAGTCACCCATAACTAAATACCTACAAGCTAAGCACACCAATTCCAAATACCACATATATATATGCTCAAGAACAACAACCCATCACATATATCCTAAGTATATCATCTATATATATATGACTGATCAACTAAGGGTTAAAGTAGACTAAACTCATAAGGGACTGAACAGATGCTTAGAATTTAGGCTAAGGATGAATAGTCTGAACATCAATATAGGCAAAAGGAAATGATGCTAAGGAGACTATATTTATAAACTGAAGGACAGGACATTTGGGTCTACTTGTATAGTCAATGTGAAAGGAAACCTACATGGTGACTGAAACATGCCTCTAGATCAACCTGGGCTCTCCTCTCTATCTGGCTGAACTAACTATATGCAAGACAGTAGTCTGAAAGAAGTGAACCAAACTGGTGTACAGGAAATGCAATAGGCAGTATACTACAAATGGGTGCAGGCTACATACCAATCAAAATACATTACATATATACAAGCTATATATATATATATATGCTTTACCCTCATCACCTCAACTCTACTCAAAGTCTAATAACACCAACTCCCTACCACATGCCTATCACTCCAAGAAAAGGTCAGATACTGCAGGGTGTGTTGGGACAGAACAGTGGTCAAGGGAGAACTCTTATCAATAACCCACATTATATCCCCAATGAATACAACCGTCCTAAATGGACTGAACAACCCTGCCCAAAAAGGTTTTGTAAGGCAGGTACTGCAGGTTATAATGAAGGGTATTATAAGGCTATCAAGTAAGGTAAATGCTAAGAGATGCAGTAGGTCACCATGTACAGGAGTAGGGATGAGTGCAGACCTCTAATATGCACGATACTAACTCTCCAGATATGCAGAATATGGTAAGGGGTTGATGGTTATATTGGTGAGTCAATAATTGGTTTCTGAACAATGGTCCAGTGAACTCTATGATACAATATGGTAGGTAATGAAAGCTGAGTGTAGTGAACAACTTGTACAAGTCTGAACCAAGGGAACAGGGTATCTAGTGAAGGGTCTGCACACTGCCTATAAAGGTTGATCAATCATGACTGAACTCAACACAAAGAGAACTTACTAAAATAGGAAGTGGACCAATAGGCTAACAACATGTCAATAATCCTATACAACAATGATCTATAGGTACCAACCAAACCCATATGCCCATATCATCTGTAACCTATCTATATATATAGACCCCTCAGTCTTAGGTGAAACTACCACTATATTCAAGGACAGGCTCTGGTCATGGGTGCCTCACTGGAAAAAAATAAGGGAAAATAATAGCAATCATTTAGGCTGTAAGGCGTACTAACATCCTATATATAAACTGGTTGGTATTATAAATAATAGGAAAATCATCTACAATAGGTTACTATTCTAATACCAATGCTAACTATCATCTCTAGGGTACAGACACTCTACAAGTCATCATATCATTACACTATGAAAGAACTACATATGAATAAGCTCTACAAAACTAAAATATCCCTACTCCTAAGTTATTATAACAACAGAAGGGTATAATCATATGCGTCTGTCCAAAATCATGTTACTCAGAGTCTTCGTCATGCTAGTGAGCAAGGCTACGATAATCACAGAGTTCTTGACTAAGGCACATACCTCTAGAATCATGGTATTTAAAATTTTCGCATTGCCGCATGCTTGGCAGCGAAAACCTTAAATTTCCACACCCGAGAAATACGTCCTAAATCTGACTATGTCCTCACTATGCCAGCTAATACGACTATCGAAAATTTTAGATCCCATAACTGAGGTGACCTAGCCCATATGATTTATCCTGGCAGAAAATTAAATCGACATTGAATACCAAGAATCAGATTTATCTACGAACAAGAACGATAAGCAAGATCTGTTGGAACTGAATTTTGAGATGGTTAAAATATGGCAAGGAACGGAATTGAGATGGACAGAACCTGCGATAAGCTCTTATACTGTCTGTGCACTCTCTCAGCCGATGATCAGATCCTCTGTAAAGTAAACATCTGCCCAGCCTCTTCCGACATTCGCCCCAATCGTGCCCTGGTTTCCTACAGAAAGGGCAACTGGTAATCTGCTGCTGTCTAGGGGTCTACTATGTTTGTAACGTTGGTCCCCTCGGCTGCTCTGTCGGAGCCCTAGCTCCTGCTGCTACCTGAGTCATTGTTGTCTGGCTCCTGGGACACTCCCTACACCGGTGCTCCGCTGAACCACAAAGTAAACACCTGCCAAGCCTCTTTCTGCAGTCGTTCCACCCATGGTCTGCCTTCTTGCAGAAGTTGCACCTAGCGTCCTGCTGCTGTCTAGATGCATGGTAGAAATATGCACGTCCCTGACCCCGAAGGTGCTGCTGAACAGACCTCTGCTGATACTGATGCTGAATCTGGCCTCCCAGTGGCTGAGCAGCCACCAGCTCTACTGTCGCCCTGACCAACTGGTGGGTATCGTGTACGCTCTGTCAGAGATCAGCAGACTGACTCTGCTGCATCTGCTGTTGAGTCTCCGGAAATTGCTGGAAAAGGGTAAACATCTGAGCCACTGCCCCTGAAGGTAATTACTGCTGGAATGTATCCGAAATGACGGGAGAAGACCTCCAGACAGGTGGAAGTACACTCCCAAAAGCTGCAGACGCTCCTATATGAGCAGAAACAGGAGGTGCTGTGGTCCCAGCGTCCTCAATCAGGCGAGGGGTGGTAGACCTCTCACCAGCGTCTGCTGGACCAGAGCGATGCGATCGTGTCTCAACCATCCTGGAGACACAGATCAAACAAGAACCAATTACTGAGAATGAGTTGAAATATCAAAGGAGGATATCAGCCCCTGTTTTTTAAATTTTAATTTAATTAGTCTTAATTAATTGCCATTGGCATATTTAGCTATAAAATAATTTATTATGATTTTTAGGAATTTTTCTTGCATTTTTAAATAATTTTTAAGTTAAAATATATTAATTTGTAATTAACTGAATTGTTTTAATATTGTTTTATAATATTTAAATTTGTTTTAATGTTAGTTTGCAATAAATTGAATTATTCTAAATACAGTTTGCAAATTGATATTTGCAAACTGTTAGGTTTTGGACCTATCTGTAATTCCTAAAATCCTAGAGACCTAAATGCTAACCCTACTTCACCCACCCCCCACGACCAGGCCAGCTGCCGACGACCACCGACCCTTTCTCCGCCATTTTCGGCCGCCCCAATCGACTTCGACCGACCTAAACCCCCTATAAGAACCCTCCGACCCCGAAACCCTAACCCTAGACTAAAATTTGACCACCACGACCACCGTCTCTCCCATTTCTTCCTCGTCGAAACCCTAGCTCCGGCCATCCCTCGTTCAGCCTCCACAGCAGTCGCCACCGCCCCCAACCGCCACCAGTCGACGCGCCACGCTGAGACGAACACAGCGCCACCCGAGCGCTGCGTCCCCGACGCCCCTAGCCGCCGCCAGCACGCTCGAACCCCCCAGCTCGTCGGACACATGAGTAGCAAACTCGAACTGTGTCGTACGTGTCTCGAACTCACACATGTGGTTCGTCCGGACACGATGACCCCAATCCTGTGCTTGGACACGCGTATTAGGACTCGTGCGTGTCGAACATGGCGCTGATACAAGACTCGTGTCCCTAACTGTCAGGACACGAGAATACGAGAATCAAATTTGAATTAAATAATGGGTTCGGATTTGTTTTATCGGGTTTAAAACCCGTTAAATTAAACCTAAATAACATTAATCCAAACCCTACCCCTAACACACAGCTCGGGCTGACCGAGCCCAAGAACCCGACCCCCCTGGGCCGAGTTCGAACCCCCCTGCTGCTCTTTTGTTTTCTTTGGTTTTATTTTATTATATATATATATATATATATATATATATATATATATATATATATATATATGTATAAATGTATTTATATATATATATGTATATATGTATTTAAGTATATATATTTATATACTGTTATATGTATATATATACTGTGGTTTGTATATATATATATTATATATATATATATATATATATATAATATATTATATATATATATATATATATATATATATATATATATATATATATATATATATATATATATATATATATATATATATATATATTATATTTAGTATTTATTATATTGTATAGGTGTATATGTATATATATGTATTATTATTATTTTTTATATGTATATTTTATTATGTATGTATATGTATTATTTTATTATATATATGTATTATGCTATATATATATATATATATATATATATATATATATATATATATATATATATATATATATAATATATATATATATATATATATGTATATAAGTTCATGTGTATATATATTATTATATATATACTTTATGTATATGTATACAATATTGTATATATATATATATATATATATATATATATATATATATATATATATATATATCTATATATATATATATATATATATATATAATTTATAGTAGTATTCTTACATATATATATATGTATATTTAATATATGCATGTATATATCCATTATATATATATATATATATATATATATATATATATATATATATATATATATATATATATATATATATATATATATATAAATGTTGTTGTTATATATTTATTTATGTATTTCAAACTCTACCTTGTATAAATTATTATTATGTAAAATTTCACAAGTTATTTTTATTATATTATAATTTGAGACTTGTATATTTTTATCACTTTAAAAATATATTATTATTTAAATTCCTGTATTTTATTTGTTATGGCAATCGATGTCCAAACCTAGCATGGGTTTTTGGGCCCAATTGTGTCTAATACATTCAGAGTCTGTACAAGTCATATTGGACTTGATTCATGGCTCTGGATCCTGTATCTGGACTTCGGTTCAATTCGAATACATGGACAAAAATAGTAAATAATTAATTAATTATTTTCCAGAAACTGTTGCTTGCTGTTTTTTAATTTTTATACATACTTTAAATGCTGTAAAAATCTGGAAAAAATTATATTTGAATACTCTGTTAATTTAGATAATTTATTATAATTTTTCCAGCATTTACTAAGTACTGTTGGTATTTTATAAAATAGAAAAACAGAACTCATTTTCAGTATATTTATGTTTGCTGATTTTTAATAAATAATTATGAGGGTTTATAAATTCCAAAAAATTAGTATAAATTTCTATAATTAACAAGGATCATTTTGGTACTTTATTTTATGTAAAATGGAGCTTTTTGTCTACCTCAAAAATTGTTGGAGCATAGTGTACAGTTGATTTAATTATTGGATAATTACGACTTGCAACTTTTTGTGTTGTTTTGCATTTTAGTCTTATTGAACCTCACCCCGCACTAGTGTAAAGGCCCTAGAAAGTTAGTTTGAGTATTGTGTCACCCCACATTGGTCTCCTATGCTAAAGTCACCATTTGGCTAGGTGTCCAGTTAGAAAGTCGTATTGTACCACTAGTGTCGTAGTGTTTAACTTAGTATAAAAACTAAGTTTATGTATTTATTTCTGCAGTGACGAGTTACCAGGCATCTATAGCATTTTTATCGCTGCTTTGCTTTGCTAAAGGCAAGTACTTTATACAAACTTTACATACTGTTACAACATTGAACTGCGAATCCAACCATATTAAATGCTGATCCTTGGGGTAGCAAGTTAAATCTTCACATGTTGTATTACTTTTTTATCCCTACCATGTTTAGAACAGTTTTACATCTCTCACATGATTAGAATCTGGGTTATAGGAAAACTAATAGTTGAGTACGTGATCATGCCCCTCTACAGTACCGAGCAAAGTTTTATTTTATATGTTACTGCGTCGTAGGCCTTTATCTCAAAGCTTTATTTATGCGTATGTACATCTATCGCCTTTACACTTGTACGAAAGTACATTTCATTATGTGTCCCTGCACATTGTATACCTATTGACGATCACGTACCTGCTACAGTTTTAAATATTACATATACATCTGTCTCTATGACATATGTGTCTTTGCCATGATAGATTATGATATGCCATGATTCTAGTTTATCACATTCCTGTTCATTTCATGTTTCGTATATTTAGTTTGCTAGAATCAATACTTGTTCCCGTCCTGACAGGATAACATTATAGGTATTCTTACTGAGGAGGAGTTGCTCTGTGACTCATATTATGGAGTTACTGCCGAGGACCAGGCTTTGCCTTATGAGGATGTACCTGCGGGGAACCTCGTCTAGTTGTCTATTTGCTTTAGACTTTTGAGAGTAGTCATGTATTAGACTATGTATTTTGTAACTGGACCTGTATCCAATTTTATATTTCAGACTTGTACATGGACTTATTATTATATGAGATGACTTTTGTGTTTGGAGCAATTATGACTCTTATTTACTTATAGAACTGTTAGCACATTTAGTCTTATCTTGTTATCTCTAGAACAGCTTACTGCGCTTTATCTCAAGCGTAGGCTGGACATGACTCGGCCCGGCCCAACAATTTGGGTAGCGGGTCGTGACATATTTTTAGTGGTTGTAGCTGCCCTTCCCAGAAAACTTAGAAATATTTTCTATTATTATTTATTTTATTGGAATGGTGATTTTTAGATTTTATAGATAATTATTTAGTAAATTATTACGGTAGATGACTTTAGCCCTGGTGGAGTTTTGGAGTGCATGGTGACTAGAAATCGTGGCACGGTTAGTGCAATGGCGTGTTTTGGCTAGTGTATTAGCCATGCCAAGGAAGGCCGAGCCATAATGATGTCCTAACTAGGAAAACCAGCCAAGTTGCGACTTAACCTTACCGAAGTTTAATTATTATTTAATTATATTATTGAGTTTTAGGGAACCCGGTTGAACCGAACCTACCCCGATTGGGCCCAAGTCAAGCCCAAGGCCCATGAGATGTTGCAGTGTGACCAAAGAACATCAGTGTAGACACATATTGTATTGGCATTTTACCTTGGTAATTTTGGAGACAATTCTAGGAACAATTGTTATACATATATAAAAAAATTATATGTGCTTGCTATTAGAAATAATATTTTATTCAATAATATAGTAAATATTTCTCCTTAACAAATATGTTGGATTTTATGGAAATTATCTAGGTTATATATATATATATATATATATATATATATATATATATATATATATATATATATATATATATATATATATATATATATATATGTATATGTATTTATGATATATGAAAAATTAGGCTTTTATATATATATATATATATATATATATATATATATATATATATATATATATATATATATATATATAATATCATTGTATCATATTTGTGTGAATTTTTGGTATAAAATTAAGAGTTGAATTTCAAATATCAATTATACTTAATATTTATTATTCGTGTTTGTATTTATGGTATATAGGTATATATCAATGTATATGTATATAAATATATGCATATATATAAATTACATTTTGTAGCTTGTATTATAAAATATAAATATATACGTATATGTCTATAAGTGTATAAATATCTAAATATGTATTTGTGGGTATATATGTGTAATTATCATATGCATATATATACATATATATATATATATATATATATATATATATATATATATATATATATATATGTGTGTGTGTGTGTATATAGATATATAAGTATGTAATATATATATATATATATATATATATATATATATATATATATATATATATATTACATACTTATATATCTATATACACACACATATATATATATATATATATATATATATATATATATATATATATATATATATATATATATATGTGTGTATATAGATATATAAGTATGTAATATATATATATATATATATATATATATATATATATATATATATATATATATATATATATATATATATACGGATGTGTATATATGTATAAATATATATTATATATGTATTGATATATAAATATACTTTACTTATTTGCTAATATAGAATAAAATAAAGAAAAAGAAAACAATAGCAATCCCGAATAGAGCCCAACCCACAGTCAGCCCGAGCACCATGGAAATTCAATAGCAGACCAACCCAACACAAAGTCCTCACAGAACCCTTCGCAAGCCTTCCCAACCGAACTATCATATATACTCAAATGTATATATACATCGAGAACGAGAGAGGAGGAATCGAGCGAACCCTAACAGCGCCGTGCCCAACCCCAGTCGCCTGGGCGGCCACCCGCCGCCGACGCACCGCCGGCCGGTCGGGCGCGAAAACTGCGCGTGCGCACAGGCGCTGAAAGGAACGACAGAACCAGCGAGAAGCCAATTTCGCGACGACTTTTTATCGCATACGATGGGTCGTTTTATGGACCGTTTAATCTGGTATGATCACAAACCTATCATCTTCTTATCCTTTCAATTAGTTTATTTGATTTCACACCACGTTCGATAGGAAACGAGATCCAAATCGAGGAAAAACCTCGATTTCTAAAACGTTTAGACTGTCCTGGAAACCCAACTTTGAAGGACTATTTCGGTCGAACCTTCGATCAATTTCAAGATCCACATGAACAGGTGTTTAGACAACATATACGGAAGTAAAATCCATTTTATGGAATCTGATTTCATGGAGTAGATTAAATGTTATTTGATCCTAAAGTTAGAAAAAAAAAACCCGTTTTCAAATATTAGAAAAATCACAAAAACCCTCCACACGACGTGCGTCCCGCCATTTCGGGCGACGTGGTCGCGAACCGAAGGCATCAAAAGCTGCGTAACGGCTTCGTGGTCGTGTGGGCTTTGGCAGAATTCAAATTGGTCGCGTGTGCGCGACGAATTTGATGTGTATCCGTCAAAATTCACCGTATCGGCCTCTGTATAAATTTCTTAATTACTTTGTGCACGCTCATCAAATCCAGACAAAACTTGCGCCAACAGGACCGTATCATTTTTCTGGTCCTGTATGCCAAGTTTGGTTCAATTCTGAGACAGTTGAATCGTACGTCGTTTTGCGGGCCCTACGGTCCCACTCAACGGGCGATTTTGTGCATGGCCCGCCGAAATCCAACTTTGGACATACGGTTGGGTTCGTATCGAAAAACTGGATTCGTAGACATGTAGTTTGACGACTTTAGAGACCGTTGACTCTGGCACGCTTTTCGGTGCAAAGCGGATCCAACGGCGGATACCGTTTTGACCCAAAATTACCATTTTCCCCTGTGTCCAGAATTGGACTTAAAGACAGGCAATCCTAGCTAATTTGACTATTTTAAAAACATTGGTAATATTTATTTCAGCTTCCGGGGACTGTTGTACGGGTTTTGACTATTGTGGCTCATTGAGTAGTTCAGATTTGTCGGTTTCACCAGCAAAGGACCACAGGCGAGTACAGTTTATTGTCTGCATTTCGATATTGATTTTCACTATATTTCATTGATTGGCCATTGGTTATGAGATTATTTTCTATTATAAATTGTTGAGTCGGGAATGAGAAGTACCAAGGATGTGTGATCCGACCGTAGACAGTGTTTATTTTCATGCAGTAGACATTGTAGACAGTGCTTATTTTCTGCAAGTAGACATCGTAGACAGTGCTCATTTTTTGCAAGTAGACATCGTAGACAATGCTTATTTTTTGCAGTAGACATTGTAGACAGTACTTATTTTCTGTAAGTAGACATCGTAGACAGTGCTTATTTTCTGCAAGTAGACATCGTAGACAGTGCTTATTTTCTGCAATAGACATCGTAGATCGTGCGGTGTAGTGGCCAGACTGATCACATATCAACGGTACTTCTAACAGTTGGGGAAAGTAATTTCTGTCTATTTATTGATATTGGTTTTCCGTATTTACTGTTTATTTTCAAAACTCATGATTGGTGTCTAACCTTTATTTTATAGTCATTTTCTTTATTTGAAATTGCATTCAGTGAATTATGCTCGTTCCATTCCTGACTGGAAACCAACATTTTCAGGTTAGCCGTGGATTCACTTAGCTTGGGGAGTGACGGGAATACTTGCAGACAAAAGCCTAGAGACTAGCTAGATAGTTGGGTTGTAGTCATTCATTTAATTGTACAAGTTTATGTTTTCTACAAATGTAAAACTTGTGATCATTGTAAGTTAAATTAATTATGTGAATGAGCATTATTTGTGATTTTGATCTTCATGGCCGTGACAGCGTTCTACTGCCGACACTGCGGCGTAGGCTGGCTTGGACACGTCTCGTATCCGTTTAAAAAAAAGGGGTGCGGGTCGTGACAAGTTTTTGTGGTGGCCCATGCAGGTCCATTTTCACAAATTATGCGAACTCGTGATGGTACATAAGTTAGCCGTACTATTGCGAGCCTGCGACCAGGAAATGCTCATTCACGAATTAAGGATTAATTTAATTTAAAAGAATGACTAGGACTAGGAGTCCCTTACACAAATTTATCGATGGATAGTCTAGGCCATGCATTGTAGATGAGGGTTATTGATTTTGATAGTTTGTCATGCCTCCATAAGTATACTATTTCTACTTGATAGGACGATGTGGTCCAATGTGGATAGATTATTCAACTCGTGAGACCGGGCTTCATAGAAGTAATGATCTAACCTTGATAAACTATTAAATTCCTTCTCTTTCCTCTTTAGACATCATCCTCATATCTTAGCCCGGATTGCCTGTTTAGTTCCTATTTTGCCCTAGGAATTATTTTATATAATTTCTGATTACGTTACCCATATACGAAACTCGAGTTAGTTTCGAATCAAAGTTTTTTTTCTCAATGGTATGGATGCACATGAAATAGATATTAGAATGATTGTATTTCTTTTATCTTCATTCCTCCCCGTTCAATCTTTTATTGTAGGGTTGCGATTGATAGATACTTACGCTTTATTTCATAGTCAACTTGTTTGGATCTCTAGGAGCCCATGAATTTTTTTACAGATATAGTTAAAGGAATGTTAGTTAACTCGAAATGGCAGGACAGCAGCGCACTGTCGTCATTTATTCAAATTAAGGAGACTAAGGTTTCACTGCAGCCAGCAGCGCACTGGCGAGACACGACCCTAGAGTTGAAATTTGTTTAAGGAAACTATAGGTTATAGAATATTCCTAAAACTATGGCTAGTGGTCCTCTTTGATCATAGTTACCTGGGTGTCGGGATAAGGTAGAGTATCTGATAGCATATCACATCTGAATCACGGAACCAAGAGTTTACCATCGCTCGAGTATACGGACGAGGCATAATCCTCGGTGAAATAATTTCAGACGTGATTACAAGTTTGAGATACCATAGAGGATAGGACACTGCCATGCATGCCCCATAAGATCCAAAGCCGATATTAGTGAAAGTTCTGTAAGTTGAGTAGCATGTCTCCCAACCTAGCATTATGTGGTCCTTGTGATCTATTGACGAGGTAATTGACCGACACTAATAAGTTACCAAGAATATAGAATCCAGAGCTCCATAACCCATTAGTTGACCAAGACCTTATGGACAGAAAGATTTTAGGAAGATTGTATAAGCAAGAACACCAGGTAATTTTTGATTCTCTCTAAACTCGAACTACTTGTGCCTCTTTTCAAAAAAAAAAAATCTCGCGTACTTGTATCTTGACTATCTTGACCAACACTGCTATTACAGCCTAGTTTTTGTAAGCTTACTCTTTTATCGAGCTTGATTCAAGACATATGTTTAGTGGGGACGCCTGCTAACTTATTGTCTAATCAGAATCAGTGTATTATGGTCTGATCAACCATGATGCATTTGGTTCGCTCTTCGTTTAATTATACTACGTGGATGGAGATATATAGGTATCTAGGATCTCATCCGCGACTGCTTGACAATTCCTCTTGAATTATACGTTCGCCCTTGAATCACGTGATTGTATTCAGTAACATCTCCCTTGGATTCCTTATTGTTTTTGTCTTTCACTGATTTGGAAAGACGAAAGCTCGTGATGGTAGAGAGATACAGAGTATTCCCATGGCTATAATAATGGTAGGCACAAGTGTAGCTACCATTGGCCAGTCATGTGATTGAGTTACTCGTTCTCCCATCGACCCTCAAACTACTATTGAGACTTTCGAGCCACCTAAATTTGAGAATGATTAGGGTTTTACCCTTAGTCAGAACGCCAACCTAGGAGACTACCTATTCTCAAGAAACTAAATATTGTGAGTCTCTAATTATTTGCTGGAAGCTTGTCTTAACTAGCAACCCTTAAACCTTGAACCAACCCTTCCTCGACCGAAGCCTACAGTTAGACATGAGATGAGTGGACAATAGGGTAATCATTTACCGTGACACTCATCCCGAGATTGGTTTCCAACAAATATTACTCTAGTTATATAAATTTTATTATTAAGACCTAACTAGTGTTGGAACACCACAGTCACTAGCTTAGCCAATACCATAGCTTAAATACCCTGTCATATTATGATCTACCAGTTGTCAACAGCAATACACGATCACTACAACTCTTGTGACGATAGTCTGGCAGGTTGACACAAATAGAAATCCACGACTCAGTTATTAGAGATCCCTTCATGGGATGTGCCTTAGAGTTGGTTATCCCGTCGACAACTCTTGTATACTGTGGGCGAGTAGACCATTCTATTTTATCGACCGTGTGTCTTTATACACACTCGTTTTCTATTTATTGAGGAACGATCCTTGACTTGACTTCTACCTACCGTATTTCGTTACGCCGTACCTTATCCTCTATTAACAAGAGTCGAGGTTAGATAGCCGGACTTTGAAATTCTTCTAACCTCATTATTCCTAAGACCATGTCCTATTTCTAAGGTGGGTAGACTGTAAGCCTTCTAAAATTTTAGGATATACGGAGATTACCGATGGAGGAGAATGATTTCCATTATGATGACAATTAGTGCCCATGGACTCCCACTTTCTATTTAGATCATTTTGTGTCCCCGACCGTGTCATTAATATTCGGAGCACAAGACCAGCTATTACTGTCACGCCCCGCTCCCGTAGGAGCGATCGTCCTCGCTAAGGCGTGATGCCGCACGGGCCTAGGTTGCGCCCGTGCAAGGCCAAGTCCAGAAACGGCCGATTTGAGTTCTAGGCCACAGAGTCGCACAGAGTATCCCCATTTGCAGCGGAATATAAATGAACACAATTGAAGCGAAACCAAATTCTTTATTGATATTCAACAAGTTTACAAGCGGCGCTAGGCCGATATTACAAGTCACTCAAGCTCTCTCTCTCTCCGAAACATGAAAGGCGTGCCAAGTGGCTTACAAGATGGAATGATTCATGGCGATGTTCCGATACATTATGTCCCATATATGGTGCTCCAGCTCCTTGCAACGCTCCAAGGCCCAGAGATAGCTCCGCGCCTTAGCACGTTCGATTGAAGCTCCGCACCCGCCGGCGTCTCCTGCATCCTGCAAATAGACTGTGGGGTTATCAGTACATTATTATGCACTGGTGGGGAGGCTAGCTCGCCCATAATCACTATCATTACCGAACACGTTCCATTTACTTGTGTGCATCTCTATCATTCATTGTCTTTCTAATCTTGCCTTAGGGTCATTTACATGGCATATGATATAACCTATCCCGTGTAACCGATTTCAAGTGTCGCATGGAAATACATGCACAACTTACCCATACTTACCGTCCGGCCTTCCCTGTTCAGAGCAAACCAAGTTAGACAACAGTTCATGTGTAATAACATAACGTAGACGCATTCTTTAACTCATTTGTACTCGTTATCATTTTGGAGTGGCACATTTCAAGTCATTCAGTAGGCACTTGTTCATTTAACTTTTAACTTAGACTACTCTGATTTCAATGCAAGGACTTGCACGTGGATTGCCACCAGCAAAGCCCACTTAATCTATATGCATCGGTCGCTGGCACCACAAGCCATCCTGGACTTTCTCCTTGGTATTTTCGTACCTATCATGGCGTGCGGCTGGTACACCCTGATAGTCTCTTGAAAAGTACCCTGCACTTACGTCTCCTGGGGCCAAGCCTCCCCCAGTTAAGCCCATAAGCCCCTTTTTGGATCCGCCTAGGCCGGCATATCCCCCCTTTGATCATGCCGCGGAATCCCCTTTCACGGTCACAGCATACGCCACCCCTCGCTCGTGCCGTTGTCCACGACCATTTCGTATTTTATTATCATTTTAACTTAATGGCTGTCTTTGAGCCTTAGGCTAACCCTTAGCCTTCTTACGTTATCGACCAGGTTGGCGTCCGTGCAGCGCGGGTAGCGAGCCTCGATGCACGTGCCCGTCACACCTGTCGCTAATCCTTCTTTCTTTTCTTATCTTTTCAAGTTTCCTTTCCTTTTCTTTCTTTCTTTCACTTGTTCATTAGTTCATCGATTCATTCACGTATTCATTCGTTGATTCACTTATTCGTTTGCTCTTTCATTTATACATTACACGACTCCTCGTATGGGAGTCGCCTTGGCGACCCATCGGTCCCATAGCCTTTCAATGTTGCTATAATCTACACGGTGCGACTATATTGATAGTCTTTCCGTTTCATTGTTGTAACCCATTCATTGTTTGATTGTTTGGACGTATAGGGAGCATCAACGTAGGCTTGTGCCGTAGCACGAGCATGGAGCGCGAACGAGAGTTCTCGTATTTACCATGTTACTTTCCATATTCTATACAAGCATACAAGTTGGGATTATTCCCTTAGCTAGGTGCGTTGGGTCATTTATTAGCATGCAAGATGTTATCGCCTAGCGATTCTCGTGTTTGTGTCCGCATTATTATGTGCATAGGCTAAGCAAAGACGGGTTCATCGGAGCCACCCACCTTAGCGATGTTCGCATCGCCCGAGCGATATTCCGAGCGCGCCTTTGAAAGTCTAAGTCTGGATTCATCCTGTCGGGCCAATGTAAGCCTTGCATCGATTCGCATCGATACTTCATCGGGACGAAGCAACTCTTCGGGTCGACGGCTCGTTTGAGTCGTTGTACTTGCCGTTTGGAATCGGCGTTCCGCTAGGGCGGAGCGGGTCACTACATAATACACCACTCAAAACAAGTCTCGTCCTCGAGACTTCCTGAGTGCAGGTCATCCTACCATTCCTTAACTCGGACCGTGTACATACCTTAGACAATTTCCTATGCATCATCGTTCGATGGCATCGAACGACACTCGGTTTCTTTCTAAGTTCCGTGTCGTATACGTTTTGGTCGATTTTTATTGAATAGCTTCTCGTTCATTTTTAGACTTGATGTTATCTTTTCAATTCAAGCGTTTCTTCGTATTGGTTTCTATTTCTTCGTGTCATGGGACTGGAGTGGTTGCACAAGGCACGCTGGATTTTGCCAAATGCGTGGGTCGTAATTGAGGCAACTCACTTTCGTTTACCTCAATTATCGGGATCACTCGATTCGCTTCTCAAGCGTTTTCGTCTATGAAATCATTATGACTTCTTCTTAGCGGAGTCGACCAAGTCTACGAAATTTCCGTCCGATTCAAGACCAAGAACGACACCATCGTCGAGCATAACTTCCTATCGATGGTTCAATTCATTGCACCAACTTTTAACTAGCACGATTTTACGTTCACGACACTCGTTCACTCCCCAAGTCGTGCTAGAACTCAGCGTATCACTTGGTTGGATCGTGCACGTATTTCAGGCGTCCCCAAAATACATGTATTCAGCCAAGCCGCAGGATAGTGAGTTTGTCATTCTCACTCGAGTCGCATCGTGCACATACTCAAGCGTCCCTGAGATATATGCATATCAGCCGAGTCTCGTGAGCAGGGTTTCTTACTCTTGATCCACTCTTTCAATCCATGTCAATCCTCAAGCTCAATCCTTTGTTTGCAACTCTTGCAACAGGGGCGTCTCGCCTATCCGCTAGGCCAATTCTCAAGACTAAGTCAATGTCAGGATTGGAATCATAGTTCCCCAACAATAATGCCAATACTGACCCCAATCCTAGGGTCAAACCAAAGTCGGTGGTGCAGGATTTTTCTACCCAAGCTCGTGTCACTCAGATTCCTAAACATCGAGAACGATCACTTAGTTCGCATAGATGCATTCGTTTTGCAACATCTAAATCTGTTCAATCACCAATTCTAAACCAATTCATGTATTCGATCACGAGGTCATCCAGCTCGACAATACGTTCTGCCCCAATCTCACGCGAGTCCGATTATCCACGGCGGTTCATGAATCACCATGCAACGCTCCCGCGGAATAATTATTCTCATCGGGGCGTAACTCTTGTTTGAGTTTAGACTAACTCATTCTCGATACGCAGATTGGACCTACTCAATCCTCAAGTTCAACTCTTCAAACACACAATTCATCCTCAAGTCTCCTTCGTGTCAAACCACAAGTCGAAGCATACGAGTTGCCACGCCAGGCGAGTACCGATCACTCCTGCTGTATGAATCACCATACCAGCGCTCACGCGGAGTGATAGTCCTAGTCGGCGCGACGCATGTGCGAGGCTGGGGTTGCGCTCGCATAAGGTAAGAACGTCTACGTTGTGGTTGACAACGAAGTAAATCCAAGCACTCCGTTTTCATCCAAGCCAAGTCTATATTTGATAGTCCGACCGTCATTCATCCTCGAGCCAAGTTTATCTTTTCCTCGACACATCCTTAACGACCCAAGTATAGCATCCAACGGAACAATGACATTTGCATGATCGTCATTCGCCGAGTCGGAGTGCCCCCGAGTTATCGCATATCGATCTTTGATACGCCTCAATACCATCGACGATATGCGTAACCTGACGATCTTCCTTTGCAACCGATTTTCGAGTCATACATTGATGCTATTGTCCGAGTTGGATATTCCACAATTTCCTCGATATTCAAGATCAAGTTTGACCGCTATCTCTCCAGCTAGGGTCAAGATCGTTGTTCAAACTCAAGTCGCGATTCATTTGAATCAATCCGAGATCGTACGCGCAATCCTCTAAGTTTCCTCGATCAAGACCATTCATTTACCTCTGTCGTTCCGAGTTGTTTTCTAACTCACGTTGTCTAACGACAAGTTGTCCGAGCGACATCTCGCTCGGGACAATCGAAGTCACAACCAACTAAGTGTGACGCGTTCTAAGGCTTTGCGCGACCGCATCGCCTCGCCGACATACTCGTAATCCTCGATTTCGCTCGAACTATTTCCAAGACGTCCATACACCACTCGGATTCGAGCCATCTGATCTAGTCCTCAATCACATTCTTTTTCTTCTCCGAACCTATCACATACACCACTCGGGTTCAAGCCATACGGTCTAATCCTCAATCACGTTTGCGCCACGCGCTAAAACGTCTTATCGATTCGTTCAACGAATCGCTAGCGTAGTCGTTCGCGCCGTTGCGACGCATTAGTCGTTCGCAATAATCCTCAAGGTCCAAATCGATCCTTCGAGTGCACCTAAGTGTTAACTCGATAATGTTCCTATCGATACACACTCAAAGTGTATCTCCGTTCTTCGATCGAGCGATACGTTGATATCGCTCGCAACCCGATGGCACCCAAGAGTCGAGGTGCGCGACACGCGGACTAAGTTGTACCGCTTAACCATCCTGTTCGAATAATACTCCGGTCTCGTGTACCCGTTTGCTATCGTCAACGTAAGCCTATTCAAGCATGCCTCGCGTTTGCTAACTCTTAGCATTTAGTTTTCGTCCGACTCGAGTCCGTCGTGGTTCGGCACAAAGGCCATCGCCTATCAAGTCCGTCGTAGTGGCACAAAGGCCATCGCCTATCGGTCCCGTGCAACCGAGTACTCGTACGAGCTTTCGCAATATTAGACTTATTGTATGGAACATCCCAATGCACAACGAGAGAGAGCATACACTTCTTTTGTTTCCAACGCGAGCTTTCAAAACTGAGAGAATCGAAATGATGTCCAAGGACGTAAAGCCGTGCTCTGATACCAATCTGTCACGCCCCGCTCCCGTAGGAGCGATTGTCCTCGCTAAGGCGTGATGCCGTACGGGCCTAGGTTGCGCCCGTGCAAGGCCAAGTCCAGAAACGGCCGATTTGAGTTCTAGGCTACAGAGTCGCACAGAGTGTCCCCATTTGCAGCGGAATATAAATGAACACAATTGAAGCGAAACCAAATTCTTTATTGATATTCAACAAGTTTACAAGCGGCGCTAGGCCGATATTACAAGTCACTCAAGCTCTCTCTCTCTCCGAAACATGAAAGGCGTGCCAAGTGGCTTACAAGATAGAATGATTCATGGCGATGTTCCGATACATTATGTCCCATATATGGTGCTCCAGCTCCTTGCAACGCTCCAAGGCCCAGAGATAGCTCCGCACCTTAGCACGTTCGATTGAAGCTCCGCACCCGCCGGCGTCTCCTGCATCCTGCAAGTAGACTGTGGGGTTATCAGTACATTGTTATGCACTGGTGGGGAGGCTAGCTCGCCCATAATCACTATCATTACCGAACACGTTCCATTTACTTGTGTGCATCTCTATCATTCTTTGTCTTTCTAATCTTGCCTTAGGGTCATTTACATGGCATATGATATAACCTATCCCGTGTAACCAATTTCAAGTGTCGCATGAAAATACATGCACAACTTACCCATACTTACCGTCCGGCCTTCCCTGTTCAGAGCAAACCAAGTTAGACAACAGTTCATGTGTAATAACATAACGTAGACGCATTCTTTAACTCATTTGTACTCGTTATCATTTTGGAGTGGTACATTTCAAGTCATTCAGTAGGCACTTGTTCATTTAACTTTTAACTTAGACTACTCTGATTTCAATGCAAGGACTTACACGTGGATTGCCACCAGCAAAGCCCACTTAATCTATATGCATCGGTCGCTGGCACCACAAGCCATCCTGGACTTTCTCCTTGGTATTTTCGTACCTATCATGGCGTGCGGCTGGTACACCCTGATAGTCTCTTGAAAAGTACCCTGCACTTACGTCTCCTGGGGCCAAGCCTCCCCCAGTTAAGCCCGTAAGCCCCTTTTTGGATCCGCCTAGGCCGGCATATCCCCCCTTTGATCATGCCGCGGAATCCCCTTTCACGGTCACAGCATACGCCACCCCTCGCTCGTGCCGTTGTCCACGACCATTTCGTATTTTATTATCATTTTAACTTAATTGCTGTCTTTGAGCCTTAGGCTAACCCTTAGCCTTCTTACGTTATCGACCAGGTTGGCGTCCGTGCAGCGCGGGTAGCGAGCCCCGATGCACGTGCCCGTCACACCTGTCGCTAATCCTTCTTTCTTTTCTTATCTTTTCAAGTTTCCTTTCCTTTTCTTTCTTTCTTTCACTTGTTCATTAGTTCATCGATTCATTCACGTATTCATTCGTTGATTCACTTATTCGTTTGCTCTTTCATTTATACATTACACGACTCCTCGTATGGGAGTCGCCTTGGCGACCCATCGGTCCCATAGCCTTTCAATGTTGCTATAATCTACACGGTGCGACTATATTGATAGTCTTTCCGTTTCATTGTTGTAACCCATTCATTGTTTGATTGTTTAGACGTATAGGGAGCATCAACGTAGGCTTGTGCCGTAGCACGAGCATGGAGCGCGGGCGAGAGTTCTCGTATTTACCATGTTACTTTCCATATTCTATACAAGCATACAAGTTGGGATTATTCCCTTAGCTAGGTGCGTTGGGTCATTTATTAGCATGCAAGATGTTATCGCCTAGCGATTCTCGTGTTTGTGTCCGCATTATTATGTGCATAGGCTAAGCAAAGACGGGTTCATCGGAGCCACCCACCTTAGCGATGTTCGCATCGCCCGAGCGATATTCCGAGCGCGCCTTTGAAAGTCTAAGTCTGGATTCATCCTGTCGGGCCAATGTAAGCCTTGCATCGATTCGCATCGATACTTCATCGGGACGAAGCAACTCTTCGGGTCGACGGCTCGTTTGAGTCGTTGCACTTGCCGTTTGGAATCGGCGTTCCGCTAGGGCGGAGCGGGTCACTACAATTACCTTCCAATAAATTTCACATACAAAATCTAGACGAGTCCACCTTCATCTAGGTATATCATGTCTCACTCAAATACGTCCCCTTGTACTCTATTTTAGGATACGACTTTCGAGTCTAAAAGGACTAGCTATAATCCTTACCGTAATACCGGTATATTTCCCGACTTCCATTAGAGACTCAACTTCGACTCGACTCTTTCGACCCAATATATGGTTGTGGTCTACTCGAAGTCCCCTGCGCACATGTCACTAGTATGCCACTCAATTGTGTCTTCTCGTGTGACTTAAACACAAAAGTCACGAAAAGCGCATCTTCAAGGCTTACAAAGCATATTAACCAACCGACTGCTATCTAGCTCAACTACGTGGGTGGAAACCTATTCTAGGTTACCCTAGCCTAGTAGAAATAGTTTATCATCGGGATATTGTCCAGTCAATATAGATTGAAATTCTAGGTTCATCCAACCAGCGATGGACGTCCAATCAGGAAATCCATTAAGACCCCGTAAAAACCATCCATGCACACCACCATACTTGGACTATAAGACTGAACTTTTATGAAATAGGTCCCTATACCTATTGCGTAGTCTCCCTCTCTTAGAACATGAAGTCATTCGTAACCATTATTCTATTTACCGGGAAGTCGCGATACGAACTTGTATTACATTTTATCCCTTGCTCGTGTGTTTAAATAACCGCGGAAAAGATCACAATCTTGATTTCTCAAATTTCGTTCTATTACGGAACCTGTTCAGAGTTTCGTGAACAGAACTTCTCTATTTCACGGATTGCAAGCCCCTCTAAGAAACGAAGGATTCTTGATTTAGCAAGTAACTGGACTAGAGTAGCCCAATCTAGCAAATAAGTCAATGGTTTATAAACTTTTTTTATTATTATTATTTATCCTGTCTACATCATTGATATCCTCTACAGCTCTGGAAGCTTTATATTCGCTCTCGATTATTTTTCCTTATCTTCCTGACCTTCCTATTGTAGAGTGACAAATGGTCATGCTCATTAGAATTTACCAATATTTTTTGCTACTTGTGTAAATTGTTGTTGTTAGATTTTGGGATTATTTGATTGATATGAGAGGTTTATAGGTGCCATATTCAGTAGATATCAATTGGTACCAATTATAGCGAATAGTTGGATGATTATAAAATTCTAGTGACATAGCTTTGAGGGAGTAGTGTGACCAAAGGTGGGTAGAAGTCCTCGAGATTTTTTTGTAGTTGCCAAAATGGCCAATGAGAAGGATATAAACTATTTTGAGGAATTAAATTTAAGGATATTAAGGTAATAGTAGAACTCCTTTTGAATTTAAGGAATAGTGATGAATTAGAAATTTCGAGGACGAAATTATTTTAAGGTGGGTAGATTTGTAGCTGCCCTTCCCAGAAAACTTAGAAATTTCTATTATTATTATTTATTGGAATGGTGATTTTTAGATTTATAGATAATTATTTAGTAAATTATTACGGTAGATGACTTTAGCCCTGGTGGAGTTTTGGAGTGCATGGTGACTAAAAATCGTGGCACGGTTAGTGCAATGGCGGTGTTTTGGCTGGTATTAGCCATGCCAAGGAAGGCCGGGCCATAATGATGTCCTAACTAGAAAAAACCAGGCCAAGTTCGACTTAACCTTACCGAAGTTTAATTATTATTTAATTATATTATTGAGTTTTAGGGAACCCGTTGAACCGAACCCCCGATTGGGCCCAGTCAAGCCCAAGGCCCATGATATGTTGCAGTGTGACCAAAGAACATCAGGTAGACACATATTGTATTGGCATTTTACCTTGGTAATTTTGGAGACA
>JANAVB010037009.1:0-27818 GCA_029216955.1 Iris pallida | reverse complement strand
ATTATATATATATATTATATATGAAAAATATGTATATATGTATTTGGGTGTATGGTGTGTAGAGAGTGGTGGGAAAGAGGATGAGAGTGGTGGTGTGGTTGTGTGTGTGTGTGGTTGTGGATATATTATATATAGATATGTGTATTTATATAATATATGTATGTATATATAATATGTATATGTGTTGTGTGTATATGTAGAGATAAGTGTGGTGTATATATATATAGATGTGAGGTTAGAGGATTAGATATATGGATATATATATATATAGAAATAGATATATAGATATAGAGATAGATAAGATAGATATGTATTTATATATATATATAAGAGTAGAGGAAGGAGGAAGTAGGAGGGGATAGAGAGAGGAGAAGAAGGGAAGAGCAGCAGCAGCTGCAGGAGCTGCATTAGCAAGCAGGCAGCAGCAGCTGCAATGGCTGCAGCAGCAGCAAGTAGTAGCAGATACAGCAGCAGCTGCAGTAGCAAATGCAGCAGTTGCACAGCAGCAGGAGCTGCCTTGGCAGCTCCTTTTCCCCCCATACACCCCCCTGTACACCCTCTTAAACCCCCTAGTACCCTATGTATAGGTGTATATGTAGGTATATACATATAGATATATATATGTTTATATATAGAGAGAAATAGATGAGAAGTTAGATAGAAGAAGGAAGGAAAAGAATTAAGAAGTTAGTAGAGAAGGAAGTTAAGAAATTAGAAAGAGGAAAGTTTAGGAATAGTAGAGAAGTGAAAAGAAGTTAGAATAGGAAGTTGAGAAGGAGATTAGGAGGAGAAGATTAGAAGAAGAAAATTAGAGAAGTTAAGAAGAAGAAGGACTAAAATTGAGAATCAAAGAGGGAGAATTAGAACGAGAGTAAAAAGGGACTTTTTAGTAGAAATCGAGTTAGAAGGGGAAATTGAGCCCGGAGCATCGGATCGCGATGAAACTTGATATAGGCCTAGGTTACGTGATTTAGATTTTGTGGGTAAGCTTCCGAGTGGAAATCGGGGTCGTAGGGCGTCGGTATCGCGCCGTGTCAGCGCGTATATTGAAATATTTAAGATATCTGCAACGGGCCGTAAGGTGGACTAGACGTCCACTTTATCTAGGTATTTTGGTAGATATCGAACCTATAGGATAGTACCCTACTACCCTATGGAGCACGGGTCAAAATATCAAGCGTAGGTAGGCTATCTAGATAATCGCCGAGGGTAGAATTTTACCCTTAAAAGGTAAAATAGGGAATTGGCCCATGGCCAAGATTTGAGTTTTCAAGTCCAAGATGGACTTGGATATGGATTGTATAGGTTGGTAATGAGTAGGATTAGCTGTCTAAACCTAGTCTTGGACCCGGTTGACCACGGTTGACTTTTTGGACTAAAAGTCAACTATGGGTCAACACTTTACCCAAATTAGTTCCAAATTCCATTTAACTTGGATAGTTGACTAAAAGTCAACTATTAGTCAGCAATTGACCTAGGGTTGACCTAGAGTTGACCTAGAGTTGACCAGAGTTGACCCGTTGACCAAAAGTCAACGGTAAGTCAGTTTTTGACCTAGATTGATCCGGTTTAACTTCTAATGTTCTCCCATGACCAAGATTGACCCGACTAGACATGTCTTGACCTAGAATGACTAAATAGAATTTAATTTGATTTAACTTTACTTCCTAAATATAGTATTGATACGTCTTGTTCTCTATAGGTCTTCGAGACACTGCAGTTGATCCAGTCGACGTATATTATCATCTTACAGGCGAGTACATTCTCTGATACTTATTCCCAATTTATGATAACTGTTATGATTCATGTACTTAGTGTTGATATGCTTATTCCCGACACATGGTTCTCACGGATTGGTATTCTTGGATCCCGACGAGAGATGTTTTCTCCTTCTTAGGTTGGATGTATTGTGCAAGCACCCTTGTAGCTCTTGCTCAATATATGGTCACTGATTCTAGAGAAGGCTAGCTACCTTCTCATTAGAATCCCGTACAGTGACGTGTCCTGTTTGGATCCATTCTACCAGTTGGGGTAGGGGGAGTAGTAACGTATGCCTGTGATCATATCCCCTTGTATTCTTGAATAGTGTGAGTCATATACCGCACTTATGACTTGCCAGGCCGATTCTCGACAGGTACCTAAGCCGATCACAAGCTGAAACTACTACTCACACACATTGGATATATAGCTTGCCTTGATTGTGTACATGCCATGATCCCGTTCTATTTTCTTGTTCTAGATCTAGCTTTACAGCTTTCCATGCCATGATACATACATGTACACTCCATGATTCATTGTATATGCTCTATTTACAGTCTTATAGCTTTTATTCTATCTTGAGATCTGTTATGAGATATATGTACTCGTTCCATCCTGACTGGACTGTTGATAAAATATTACAGATATCGACGAGGGAGATTGCAGTACCTACTACGGTCCGGACGACGTAGTGGGCCTAGACTTGGTCCCGCAGGGCGTAGCTCCGCCTGACGAGACTATACCACTTGTTTAGTTAGAGTAGGTCTTTGTATTGGACTTAGTTTCCAGTTACTTTTGAGACTGTATTATATTTGGACTGTATTAGAGACTGGACTTGTATATTATTTATATCTGGACTTGACAGGTTATATTTTATCGTCTTGTTGTCATTATTTTTAGTCTTTACTTATCATCTTAGAGTTGTGATTGAGTACTTATATATATTCATTGCTTGTCCTCCGTTCGGAGTTGACTATATTCTCGACAGGTTTTGTTATATATATAAACTGTTGTCAGACTAGAAAATATACAGCGTTCTACGTCGTTTTTCTGGTGAGGGCTGGGCGTTGTCGCGTCACGTGCCCTTTTAGCGGGTGCGGGTCGTAACACGTTTTAGTGGTGGCCCACGCAGGTCCTGAAGTCGCAATTAGTGCGATGTCGTAGCGGCACTCGTCTTAGAGTGTTGACTACGAGCCTGTGTTACCCATAGGAAGTAGTAGGCTAAGAGTGCTCAATCACAGTAGGATCTTTTCTTGCTTATCTTGCTTACCGTCTTTGATATTGATTTACTGCTTTCTAGCTGTCCTCCTTTGATATTGCCTTCATGTGCCATATTGATATCTTCTTCTCAATTTGTCTCCAGGATATTGATGACTCATTCTCCTGGCGAGGAGCACGGGGAGACGGAGAGGTCTGCCACTTCTGGCGGACAGGCTCCGGTCACTTCCCCGGCTGATGGGACTTCTGTTGGGGCTTTTGGAGGTACTCCTCCAGCTACCTCGATGACCGTCCCTGGGGCCATTGCGGGTGCTCTTCCGTAGTGCCAGGGGCTACAGCGGGAGCTGCCGGGGGTATTCTTCCTCCTCAGCAGGGGACTCCTCCGGTGATGATGGGAGCTATTCCTCCATTGCCTTCTCTGCCCACCGACATGGGGCAGATGCTAGCGTTCTTCCACCAGGTGCTTGAGTCCCAGCGGGCTCAGCACGAGGCTCAGTTGAGGCAAACAGAGGCCATGCGCCAGGGCATGGAGGATGCGCACAGATTGGCTATGGCGGCAGTGGAGCATGGGGCTCCACAGAGGGAGGTTCAGCAGCAGCAGCAGCCGAAGATCGGGGATATCCAGGCTTTCAAGAAGCTTGGTCCGAGAGATTTCAAGGGGACTGAGGGCATTATCTATGCTGATGACTGGCTCGAGGATATCGAGCGCCAGATGGGGGCCTGCCGCCTGGCAGCCGACCTGAGGGTCGAGGCAGTTGGGTTGCAGTTGTTAGATATTGCCCGGACATGGTTCCGGAATGAGCCGGCTCTTGCAGGAGAGGGCCATACTTGGGCTGAGTTTCGGGCCCTGTTCAGAGAGAAGTTCTTTTCCCCTACGGACAAGATTGGCCTGGTACGGCAGTTCCAGAACCTACAGCAGGGCAGCATGACCGTAGAGGAGTATGCGGCGGAGTTCGGCCGGTTGAGCCGATACGTCGAGTACATGGTGAGTGACCCGGTGATCCGAACAGAGCATTTTCGAAAGGGATTGGCATGGGATATCAAGATCCTGATCCCTTTCTTATATGCGATATATGCGGAGGTTTACGCAGAGGCTCGAAAGGTGGAGAGGGAGTTGGGCTTGAAGCCGAAGAGGGATCGAGATTTGTTTTCTGGGGCCAGTAGCAGCGCAGGGCCTGCTAAGCGCCCTCAGCTTCAACATCAGTCGTTCCAGCATCACCAGCAGCAGGGGCAGGCCAGAGCGTCTGTCCAGAGGAGTCAGCAGCATCCGGGGCAGGATGATCCACCGTGCCACTTCTGCAAGAAGCCCGGTCATCTCTTCGAGTTCTGTAGGAGGAGACTGGGGCTGTGTCTCTTTTGTGGTGCCGCTGGGCATCAGATGAGGGAGTGTCCCAAGAACTCCCGTGCAGCTGGAGCAGCTCAGAGGGCACCCGTTCAGAGGGCACCAGCTAGTGTGCCGGTAGTTCAGCAGCGAGGTCCGCTTCCGACTCAGCAGTAGCAATTCGTTCAGCACCGCCAGCAGAGGGGTGGTCAGGGTAGAGCCTTTACTCTTACAGCCGAGGAGATGGAGCCTATTGCGGATGTTGTCGCAGGTTCTATTCTGCTCGATTCTTTTCCAGCTTTGGCCTTATTTGATTCTGGTGCTACGTACAGTTTTGTGTCTGTTTCTTTTGCTCTTAGGCACAATATTATTGCTGAATATCTGGGTAGGACTTGCAAGATTATGACTGGGAATGGCATCATCCTAGTTAATAATGTTTGCAAGGGGCGGAGAGTTTCTTTGAGAGGCCGGGAGCTGAGTGCGTGTCTGCTCGTAATGCCACTTCCGAGTTACGATGTGGTACTCGGTATGGATTGGTTGAGCACGCACCACGCTAGCATCGACTGCAGAGGGGGCAGGATTCTATTTAGGCCGCCGGAAGAGCCGGAGTATGAGTTCACCAGGGGTGCAGTGGAGCAGGAAGATGGATTCTGCGGAGCGTTGTTGGCGGGGCCGGTATTGCCACATCCACTCATTACTGAGTTCTTGGATGTTTTTTCCCGAGAAGCTGCCCGAGATGCCGCCAGATCGTGATGTTGAGTTTTCTATAGATCTAGTACCGGGTGCTGAGCCTATCTCCCAGCACGTCTATAGAATCAACAACAGTAAGTTAGCGGAGCTGAAGAAGCAGGTCGACGAGCTGGAGGACAAGGGCTTTATTCGATCTAGTTCTTCACCTTGGGGTACGCCAGTTCTTTTTGTCCCCAAGAAGGATGGTACGGTACGTCTGTGTATTGATTACAGGGCGCTCAACAACCTTACCATCAAGAACAAGTATCCTTTGCCGAGGATTGATGACTTGTTCGACCAGTTGAGCGGTGCGAGGGTGTTCTCGAAGATTGACTTGCGTACCGGGTACCATCAGCTGAAGATGAAACGGGATGACATTCCGAAGACTGCCTTTCGGACCCGCTATGGCCAGTATGAGTATACCGTCATGCCGTTTGGGTTGACCAACGCCCCGGCGGTATTCATGAACTTGATGAACAAGGTATTTCACCAGTACCTTGACAAGTTCGTGGTGGTCTTCATTGATGACATTCTCATCTACTCGAAGACACCAGAGGAGCACGAGGAGCACCTGAGGATTGTGTTGGACACTCTCAGGAGGGAGCAGCTATATGGGAAGCTGTCCAAGTGCGAGTTCTTCTTGGATCGCATGGAGTTCCTAGGCCATGTTGTCTCTGGCGAGGGAATTTCAGTGGATCCGAAGAAGATTTCTGCAGTGGAGTCCTGGTCGACGCCGAGCTCAGTAGCAGAGGTTCGGAGTTTTCTGGGTCTGGCAGGTTACTACCGGAGGTTCGTGCAGGACTTTTCCAGGACTGTCCAGCCGATGACCCGCCTTACCAGGAAGGACGAGGAGTTTGTTTGGTCTAATAAGTGCCAGGCCGCCTTCGAGGAGCTGAAGGCGAGGTTGACTACAGCTCCTATCTTGACACTGCCATCTGGATCTGGTGGTTATACGATCTACAGTGATGCTTCAGGACGGGGTTTGGGTTGTGTGCTTCAGCAGCACGGGAAGGTAATTGCCTATGCATCTAGGCAGTTACGTCCTCATGAGAGGAATTACCCTACCCACGATCTGGAGCTGGCAGCGGTCATCTTTGCTTTGAAGCTGTGGAAACACTATCTGTACGGAGAGCGTGTTGAGATCTATACAGATCACAAGAGCTTGAAGTACGTGATTACCAGAAGGAGCTGAATATGAGGCAGAGGCGATGGTTAGAGCTGATGAAGGATTTTGATATATCCTTGCAGTACCATCCGGGGAAGGCCAACGTGGTCGCGGATGCTTTGAGCAGGTATCCCGTGGCTATGTGTTTGACGATGGATCGTCACCTTCTGGCAGATCTGGAGAGCTTGGGCATAGAGGTGATAGTTCCTGGGTTCGAGGCGCAGATGTGGGGTCTGCAGGTATAGTCGGAGCTGATGGAGAGAGTCAGGACAGCTCAGTTTGAGGATGAGGCTCTGAGAGTCATCAGAGAGCAGGTCCAGATAGGACTGTTGGATGAGTTCTCTTTAGCAGGGGATGGGTCGTTGAGGCATGGTACCAGATTGTGCGTGCCGAGTGGAGGACTTCGGGAGGAGGTTCTTCAGGAGGTGTACCGTTCTCAGTACTCTATACATTCCGGAGCCAACAAGATGTATAGAGACTTGAGACAGCATGTTTGGTGGTATGGCATGAAACGTGAGGTGGCTCAGTTCGTGTCGAGATGTTTGGTGTGCCAGCAGGTGAAGGCCGGGAGGCAGAGACCCGGTGGATTGCTCCAGCCACTCCCCATTCCTGAGTGGAAGTGGGAGCATATCACTATGGACTTTGTATCTGGGCTTCCGTGCTCTCCAGGAGAGAAGGATGCGATTTGGGTCATTGTTGATCGATTGACCAAATCGGCCCACTTTTTGCATTTCAAAGTGGATTTGTCGACGGAGAGGTTGGCCGAGATGTATGTGCGACAGATAGTCCGATTGCACGGGGTGCCAGTGAGTATAGTCTCGGATCGGGACAGCCGATTCACTTCCCACTTCTGGCGGAGTTTGCAGCTTAGCTTGGGCACATCGCTCAAGTTCAGTACATCATATCACCCCCAGACAGACGGACAGTCGGAGAGGACGATTCAGACCCTCGAGGATATGCTGCATACCTGTGTCTTGGACTTCGGAGGATCTTGGGAGGACCACCTTCACTTGGTAGAGTTTGCTTACAACAACAGCTACCAAGCCAGTATAGAGATGTCACCTTTCGAGGCTCTATACGGACGGAGGTGCCGTACTCCCTTGTCTTGGGATGATGTCGGTGAGAGGGTTTTGCTTGGCCCTGAGATGGTGGTGGATGCTGCAGAGAAGGTCAGGGTTATCAGAGATAGACTTCGGGTGGCACAGGATAGGCAGCGGCATTGGGCTGATAGCCACCGGAGGCCATTGGAGTTTGAGGTATAGATTAGATTTTTCTAGTATTTGAGTCTGATTGTTATTGTTTTAGATCAAGCTCTAAGTCTTGTTTTTGTTCTAGGTTGATGATCTTGTCTTTCTGCGGATTTCTCCGATGCGTGGCACGATTCGTTTTGGTGGCGGCGGGAAGCTTAGTCCACGATACATCGGACCATTCCGTATCCTGGGCAGGGTCGGTGCAGTGGCTTACCGACTGGAGTTACCGCCTGCACTAGAGGGAGTGCACAGTGTGTTCCACGTGTCGCAGCTGAGATGGTACATGGCAGATCCCAGTCATGTCTTAGACCACTCCGAGATCGAGGTGGGACCGACACTCAGCTATCCAGAGAAGCCGGTCGAGATCTTGGACCGAAGAGAGAAGGTGCTCCGGAACCAGGTCATTCCCTTGGTTCGTGTTGCATGGAGACACCACTCTCCAGGTGAGTCCACCTGGGAGAGAGAGGACGACATGTGGGAGCGATTGCCATATCTCTTCGAGCCTTGAGGTAAAATTCTTTCTTTTTCTTTCCTTGTTCTGTTCATGATTGCAGTGTTAGCCCTCATTCAATTTCGAGGACGAATTTTTTTTAAGGAGGGTAGATTTGTCACCCCCAGTTTTCAAATTAGGGATATTTTCGTCATTTTCAAGTTTTAAAATATTTTAGGAATTTTATTTGATTTTATATGATTTTTAGGAATTTATTTGGGTTGGTTTGGATTTTATCCAATTCGGACCCAATTTGGAGACCCGGGTAGCCTGGACCCTAGTGGGACCCCCATACTTGCTGGGCTTAGCCCATATACCATCATAATTAGGCTAGAAATATTAACCCAACTTCCATGGCTTAATTAGTCAATTTAGAGACTTAATTAGTCGTTTAGAATCAAACCGAACCAACCCGAATTCAAATAAACCCAAACCAAGTTTAGTGGGTTGTGGGCTATTGGATCCCAACCCAATAGCCCTAGGAGTGGCCGGCCATGAAGTAACCCCCCTTGTCTTCTCCACAAAGCTCTCTCTCTCTTTCTCAAATTTCTTTCTCTCCAAGCTCTCTCTCTCTCCAAACAACTCCATTAGGTTTGTCATTAACCCTTCATTTATTTCTCCTTTTCATTTTTGTCATTCACAATAAATATAGAGAATTCAATTCTCTACACTTTGCCCTCTATTTGTAGGTTTCTCCCTAGAATTTAGGTTAGAGTTAATTAGGGGTTTTGTATGTTAAATATATATATATATATATATATATATATATATATATATATATATATATTTTTATATATATATATAAATATATTTTATATATATATATATATATATATATATATATATATATATATATATATATATATATATATATTATATATATATATATATATATATATATATATATATATATATATATATATATATATATATATATATATATATATATATATATATGGTATATATATGTATATATGGTATATGTATATATATAGATATATATATATATATATATATATATATATATATATATATATATATATATATATATATATATATATATATATGAAAATATATGTATATATGTATTTGGGTGTGTGTGTGTAGAGAGTGGTGGGAAAGAGGATGAGAGTGGTGGTGTGGTTGTGTGTGTGTGTGGTTGTGGATATATATATATAGATGTATATATGTATTTATATATATATATGTATGTATATATAATATGTATATGTGTGTGTGTGTATATATGTAGAGATAAGTGTGTGTGTATATATATAGATGGGAGGTTAGAGGATTAGATATATGGATATATATATATATATAGAAATAGATATATAGATATAGAGATAGATAGATAGATATATGTATTTATATATATATATATATATATATAGAAAGAAAAAAAATATATATATATATATATAGAGTAGAGGAAGGAGTGAAGTAGGAGGGGATAGAAGAGGAGAAGAAGGGAAGAGCAGCAGCAGCTGCATTAGCAGCAGGCAGCAGCAGCTGCAATGGCTGCAGCAGCAGCAAGCAGTAGCAGATGCAGCAGCAGCTGCAGTAGCAAATGCAGCAGTAGCACAGTAGCAGGAGCTGCCTTGGCAGCTCCTTTTCTCCCCCATACACCCCCCCTGTACACCCCCTTAAGCCCCCCTAGTACCCTATGTATAGGTGTATATGTAGGTATATACATATAGATATATATATGTTTATATATATAGAGAAATAGATGAGAAGTTAAATAGAAGAAGGAAGGAAAAGAATTAAGAAGTTAGTAGAGAAGGAAGTTAAGAAATTAGAAAGAGGAAAGTTTAGGAATTAGTAGAGAAGTGAAAAGAAGTTAGAATAGGAAGTTGAGAAGGAGATTAGGAGGAGAAGGTTAGAAGAAGAAAATTAGAGAAGTTAAGAAGAAGAAGGACTAAAATTGAGAATCAAAGAGGAGAATTAGAACGAGAGTAAAAAGGGACTTTTTGGTAGAAATCGAGTTAGAAGGGGAAATTGAGCCCGGAGCATCGGATCACGATGAAACTTGACATAGGCCTAGGTTACGTGATTTAAATTTTGCGGATAAGCTTCCGAGTGGAAATCGGGGTCGTAGGGCGCCGGTATCGCGCCGTGTCAGCGCGTATCTTGAAATATTCAAGATATCTGCAACGGGCCGTAAGGTGGACTAGACGTCCACTTTATCTAGGTATTTGGTAGATATCGAACCTATAGAATAGTACCCTACTATCCTAGGGAGCACGGGTCAAATATCAAGCGTAGGTAGGGTATCTAGATAATCGTCGAGGGTAGAATTTTACCCTTAAAAAGGGTAAAATAGGAAATTGGCCCATGGCCAAGATTTAAGTTTCCAAGTCCAAGATGGACTTGGATATGGATTGTATAGGTTGGTAATGAGTAGGATTAGCTGTCTAAACCTAGTCTTGGACCCGGTTGACCACGGTTGACTTTTTGGACTAAAAGTCAACTATGGGTCAACACTTTACCCAAATTAGTTCCAAATTCCATTTAACTTGGATAGTTGACTAAAAGTCACCTGGGGTTGACCTAGAGTTGACCTAGAGTTGACCAGAGTTGACCCGTTGACCAAAAGTCAACGGTAAGTCAGTTTTTGACCTAGATTGATTCGGTTTAACTTCTAATGTTCTCCCATGACCAAGATTGACCCGACTAGACATGTCTTGACCTAGAATGACTAAATAGGATTTAATTTGATTTAACTTTACTTTCTAAACATAGTATTGATACGTCTTGTTCTCTATAGGTCCTCGAGACACTACAGTTGATCCAGTTGACGTATATTATCATCATACAGGCGAGTACATTCTCTGATACTTATTCCTAATTTATGATAACTGTTATGATTCATGTACTTAGTGTTGATATGCTTATTCCCGACACATGGTTCTCACGGATTGGTATTCTTGGATCCCGACGAGAGATGTTTTCTCCTTCTTAGGTTGGGATGTATTGTGCAAGCACCCTTGTAGCTCTTGCTCAATATATGGTCACTGATTCTAGAGAAGGCTAGCTACCTTCTCATTAGAATCCCGTGCAGTAACGTGTCCTGTTTGGATCCATTCTACCATTTGGGGTAGGGGGAGTAGTAGCGTATGCCTGTGATCATATCCCCTTGTATTCTTGAACAGTGTGAGTCATATACCGCACTTATGACTTGCCAGGCCGATTCTCGACAGGTACCTAAGCCGATCACAAGCTGAAACTACTACTCGTACACATTGGATATATAGCTTACCTTGATTGTGTACATGCCATGATCCCGTTCTATTTTCTTGTTCTAGATCTAGCTTTACAGCTTACCATGCCATGATACATACATGTACACTCCATGATTCATTGTATATGCTCTATTTATAGTCTTATAGCTTTTATTCTATCTTGAGATCTGTTATGAGATATATGTACTCGTTCCATCCTGACTGGACTGTTGATAAAATATTACAGATATCGACGAGAGAGATTGCAGTACCTACTATGGTTCGGACGACGTAGTGGGCCTAGACTTGGTCTCGCAGGGCGTAGCTCTGCCTGACGAGACTATACCACTTGTTTAGTTAGAGTAGGTCTTTGTATTGGACTTAGTTTCCAGTTACTTTTTGAGACTGTATTATATTTGGACTGTATTAGAGACTGGACTTGTATATTATTTGTATCTGGACTTGACAGGTTATATTTTATCGTCTTGTTGTCTTTATTTTTCAGTCTTTACTTATCATCTTAGAGTTGTGATTGAGTACTTATATATATTCATTGCTTGTCCTCCGTTCGGAGTTGACTATATTCTCGACAGGTTTTGTTATATATATAAACTGTTGTCAGACTAAAAAATACACAGCGTTCCATACCGTTTTTCCGGTGAGGGCTGGGCGTTGTTGCGTCACGTGCCCTTTTAGCGGATGCGGGTCGTGACATAGGGTATAACTGCTAATATAATTGCCTAGAAGACTTAGCGATTATTAAGAATATCGTGGTGTTGATTCAGCACGTGCATTTACCTTCGTCTAGCTGCCGTTAGTGACTCACCCAAGAGCTAGTGGCCATGCATCTATTTTTCTCTAGATGCCCCTTAGTTTCTTACTCGAGTGCTAATGGGCCGTGCATTTACTTTTCTCTAGACGCCACTAGTGCCTTGGTTGAAACGCTAATGCGTCGTGTTTCTAGTCTCGGGAGCCCTTGTGTGGAACGTTGTCTTTAAAGTCCATTTTTACATAGAATGGTTAAGGACCTTTATTTGTGTAGTCACATAGACTTTTCTGTTGATATTTATTTATTCAGTTGTTGGCATGATATTATGTGTCTTGTTACGTCCCTCTGAGGACCTGGTTATCTCGCCAGGTGTGTGCTCTTGTCTTTCGCAGGTGTTCTAGCTCTAGCCGTGATCATCGCTATTACTTCGAGGATGATTGCACTTGGATTGCCTTCCCTTCGCTCGCCAAATTCATTTATTTTCTCATGTATTTTTCCTTTACTTGTTGGTAGTGGATTTGTCTCCGCCCAACATATTGTATCAAAATAATTCATTATCATTTTATGATATCTTCTATCATTTATTTTGTGTTGATGAGATTAGTTATGGTTCTACTGCATTTTACAGCTTATGTATTCATATGAGGTTTCTATATATTAGAGTATACTTCGTATGAATACAGCTGGCATGTCTACGTTCCTAGTTCTACGTATTTTTGGACTGGGGCGTTACATGTTTTTGTGGTGGCCCATGCAGGTCAAGATAAATTGTTTGGTTACTTTACCGTACCAAGCAAGCCTGCGTATAGGATTAGAAGTCTAGGATCTCATCCACATACTTGACCTCTTTTCTTGATTCCATATTCGAACTACCGTTCGACTCATCGAGTGCATCTTGCTTGATTCCTTCTATCATTATTCTTATCTTCCCTTCGTGCTTGCTGGAGATTGACCCTACTAGTTAGATGTCCCAAACCCCCTTAGCTTAATCTTTTAAGTTGGGTAGAATACCCCACGACCTGACCATTAAGGGAATACAAATAGTATTATCTAAACCATAGAGACTAGAGGACATTAACCCATTTGGCCAACCAAGCCTTGGTCAATAAAACCGTAGAATGATTGTATAGGAATAAACAAGACTTAGATTTTTATGACTATTAGACTATTCATGTTGGTTCTTTATTTCAATCATAATCTCATGTGCCTATGTTTTTACTATCTAGACTAATGATGCTAATGTAGCCTAGTTTTTGCAAGCTTATTCCTTTTATCGAGCTTGTTCAAGACATATGTTAATTGGGTCGCTCCCACTAACATATTGTCTAATCAGAACCGATGCATGATGGTCTGATCAACCGAGTGCACTTTGGTTCACTTTTATCTATCGTTCTACGTGGATGGAGACATAGCTAAACTTGTCCTTTAGAGTCCCATCCACGACTGCCTTGAAAATTCTTTTTGAAATTTTTCAGTCGTCTTTGAACCACGTATTCGTATTCGATAAATTCACCTTTGGAACCCTTTATCGCTTTCGTCTTCCTCTTATTTCAGAAGGAAGAAATCCCTCATGCCGAGTGTCCCCTTTAGTTGCCCGATCACTTATGACCACTGTAATTAGCCATTACCAACCCGTGGCTATATTCTCATCCTAAAACTATTCGCCTTTCCCCTTGATCCCAAACCTACCATCGTGACCTACTAAATGCTTGTTTATGTTTAAGCATTATTTCTTTGCCCCGCCCGAAGACTTGTCATACCCTTGTACCTTCTCACCCCCCACTTATTCTTAATTTCGAGGACAAAATTCTTTTAAGTTGGGTAGAATGTAAAACTCCTAAATTTCTACTATTTTATTTATTTATTTTATTAAATTTGGTACGAATTAAAAATTTTGTATTGTATGTCGCGTAATCGTATTATACGTCGCGCACGAAATTTTATTTTTCGTAATTGCTCGACGAGTGCGAATATGTGCGAGCGTACACATTTTTAGAAAAACATTTTTCCTATTTTTTATAATTTCAAGAAAATAGATATAATAATTATTTTTAGCTATCAAAATTCTAAATTATAATTTTATTTATGAAAAGCCTTTTTAGACAGTTATAATAATAAATAATATTCTTATAAAATGGTATGCTAGAAAAGTGTATAATTGTAAATATTATTTGTGCATACATATTTCGTAATTAATTATTAGTTTATTTTTTATAATAATGTAATTTTCAAAATTATTATTAATAGTATTTTTGGAAAAATATATTTCAAAATTATGGTTGCAATTTAAATATTGATTTAAATTTATGGATTTATTTAATAGTTAAATATTTAAATTTTGATTTATCCCATTTGATTTAAACTAAAATTTTAATTAGATTTAAATTGGGTTTGTATTTGGATTTGGATTTAATTGATTTTAAATTTAATTATGAATTATCTAGGGGGGATTTAAACATCACATTCCTTATCCTAATGGGAATTCCCACATCCTATAAATAGGCAGGTACTCATCCATTATTATTTTACACACATAATTTTTCCACAAATTTCCACCGCAGAGTGCATCGTGTCAGTGTCCAACTCCAATAGATTATTTTTGGTACACATACATTATCTCCTTCGTGTCGATAATCCCAACACCATCTCCGATCCCTAAGTCTATCCTAGCTAATTTTGGCCAGCCACCTCGTCGGGGCAAACCCGACCATCGTCATCCCGATCCCCTTGCCTCCATCAACAGCCATCCCCGTTCATGTCCCGACAGCCACGCCATCAGTTCCTCTTCTACTATAGACCACCACCATTACAGCCCGACTCCAAGCACCCGTCCTCCTCCCCAATTACCTCCGCCGAAACTACGGCCAGCCTCACCCCGCACCACCGCGGCAAACCCCACGACCCCCACAACCAGCCAACACCATCACCAATCAACACAACCACCGCCAAAGCCTCGCCACCACCGTCTCCTCTGACCCTGGCCAACTCCGGCCAGCTCCCCATCAACCTCCACCATAACCCGCCACCACAGAACCTTCACAACTCGGCCACGCCCATCAAAAAACCATCTCATAAAGAGAAATAAAGCAAAACCCTAACCTTTCTTACGCCAGCACCGCCGATCTCCGGCGTCATCTCCGGTCACTGCCCCACGCCGAGCCCCGCACCTCCACTTCCCGACCCGAGCCAACCCTAGCCGCCGTGTCACTGACTGCCACCGCCGTGGCCGCGCGCCTGGCGAGCACCTCCTAGTGACGGCAACCCGAAACCCCCTCCTCAGCGTCCGCCGCCCACACCTCTCCGCCGAGAAGCCCCGCCTGAGCCACCGTCCTCCGACGCCTCTCCCTCTCTCTCAGCTCCTCCTCTCCGTTGTTCGCCGCCGTCACCCACCTAACGCCGCCGAACCCCGACTCCGCCATTACCATCGACCTCCGCCCCCGCTTCTTCTACCTCGCCGCCCTAGCCTCCATCCCGCGAACGCCGCCCTCCGCCGCGACAAGCCCCGGCGGCTTCCCCCATTCCCCCTCACTCTCTGCTCTACTCCTTCTCCTCCTTCGAATTCTGAGCCGCCGCCCAGCGCCCCGTTTCCTCCTCCGTCTCTCCGGCACCCGCCTTGCCGCGCACGGCGATCGCCGCCGCTCTCCCGCTCTCGAATTTTTCCCAGCCCTAGTTTCTCTCTCCCTCTTTCACTTTATTTATTAAGAACAGCAAATGTTTCTTTTATTATTTGTTTTTACTATCATTATTATTATTATTATTATTATTATTATTATATTATTATTATTTTTATTATTATTATTATTATCATTATTATTATTATTATTATTATTATTATTATTATTATTATTGTTATTTATATAATGTGATTCTTGTTACCTTATTGTTAGTAATAATTTTAGCATCAGAGTAGATGTATACGCCATAGTTAATATTTTATTTCTTTATTACTCTTATTATTATGATTTTCTATACGTAATTTTAGTGTGTAAATTTGTTGTATTATTCATATATTATTACCACTATTATTTGTTGTTTTGTAAATTGCATTATTATTATTTTATAAGTTGTACAAATATTGCCTAGCTAATTTCAAGCAAAATTTTAAAAATATTATTCTCGATTATGTGTGTATATATATATTTGACAAGTTTTGGTCTAAATAATTTAGTACTATTTTCAATTATTATCTAAAAAAAAAATATTTTAAATTATGAAAGATAGTTTTCATATTACAGTTTAGCCTAAAACGATTTTCAATCATTTACCTAAAAACATATTCTTACTAATAAAATATAGCTTTCTAAATCTAAATATTTTATTTGACAAAGATATAGTTTTTGACCTAAATAAGTTATTAATATCTTCGAATAATTATTTAAAACATCTTGTTTATGAAGTTTAGTTTCTATTAATGGCTATACAAACTTTGGGTTTTTGCCTAAATCTATTCATTCCTCCGTTTTCAAACATTTATAAATATTGTTTTACTAGTAAATATATCTTTAAGTATTTAGTTTTCTAAAATCATATATATATTATTCAATCAATTTCTTTAATTATCCTTTCGTCTGTGATTAATCCCATTACTCATGTTCCCTCGCCAATTCTATACTACCTTATGTCCATCCTAGCTAACTTGACCGTCCTGGACCCAATGGAACTGTCCGTACCACTACCCGAGGTCACCTTGCATAGTTGTTGCACCGAAGTCGCTGTTCGTGCCACATTGATCATTACAGTACACCAGGCGTCCTACGAGGCAAGACACCTTGCCTTTACTGTTTAATTTCTTGCTCAATATCATGCATGTTTTATTTCTTATAAGTTGTTCTTTCAAAATATTATGTAGTTGCAAATTATTATATTTTAGTTATGTATTTAACCTAGAGTTAAGGGACCACCTTTATTCGTGCCGCATTCATTGGCCGACACCTGTGTACCGCGATGTCACGTGTCTCATATAGATTCGGACTTGCGTACCGACCGTACATCGGTGCATACTGGACGAGCGTTAGGGTATAACTGCTAATATAATTGCCTAGAAGACTTAGCGGTTATTAGGAATATCGTGGTGTGGATTCAGCACGAGTAGTGCATGGGGTGGGTGAAGACAGTTATTAGGCGCAGGGGCTTTCACTCCTTTACCTTCGTTTAGCTGCCATTTGTGACTCAGTCGAGAGCTAGTGGCCGTGCATTTATTTATTTTTCTCTATATGCTACTAGTGCCTCTGTTGAAACACAAATGTGTCGTGCATTTACCTTCGTCTAGCTGCCGTTAGTGACTCACCCAAGAGCTAGTGGCCGTGCATCTATTTTTCTCTAGATGCCCCTTAGTTATCACTCGAGTGCTAATGGGCTGTGCATTTACTTTTCTCTAGACGCCACTAGTGCCTTGGTTGAAACGCTAACGCGCTGTGTTTCTAGTCTCGGGAGCCCTTGTGTGGAACGTTGTCTTCAAAGTACATTTTTACATAGAATGGTTAAGGACCTTTATTTGTGTAGTCACATACACTTTTCTGTTGAGCTTTATTTATTCAGTTATTGGCATGATATTATGTGTCTTGTTACGTCCCTCTGAGGACTTGGTTATCTCGCCAGGTGTGTGCTCTTGTCTTTCGCAGGTGTTCTAGCTCTAGCCGTGATCATCGCTATTTCTTCGAGGATGATTGCACTTGGATTGCCTTTGCTTCGCTCGCCAAATTCATTTCTTTTCTCATGTATTTTTCCTTTACTTGTTGGTAGTAGATTTGTCTCTGCCCAACATATTATATCAAAACAATTCATTATCATTTTATGATATCTTCTATCATTTATTTTGTGTGGATGAGATTAGTTATGGTTCTACTGCATTTTAAAGCTTATGTATTCATATGAGGTTTCCATATATTGGAGTATACTTCGTATAAATACAGCTGGCATGTCTACGTTCCTAGTCCTACGTATTTTGGGACTGGAGCATTACATGTTTTTGTGGTGGCCCATGCAGGTCAAGATAAATTGTTTGGTTACTTTACCGTACCAAGCAAGCCTGCGTATAGGATTAGAAGTCTAGGATCTCATCCACATACTTGACCTCTTTTCTTGATTCCATATTCGAACTACCGTTCGACTCATCGAGTGCATCTTGCTTGATTCCTTCTATCATTATTCTTATCTTTCCTTCGTGCTTGTTAGAGATTGACCCTACTAGTTAGATGTCCCAAACCTCCTTAGCTTAATCTTTTAAGTTGGGTAGAATACCCCACGACCTGACCATTAAGGGAATACAAATAGTATTATCTAGACCATAGAGACTAGAGGATATTAACCCATTTGGCCAACCAAGCCTTGGTCAAAAAAATCGTAGAATGATTGTATGGGAATAAACAAGACTTAGATTTTTATGACTCTTAGACTATTCATATTGGTTCTTTATTTCAATCATAATCTCACGTGCCTATGTTTTTACTATCTATACTAATGATGCTAATGGAGCCTAGTTTTTGCAAGCTTATTCCTTTATCGAGCTTGTTCAAGACATATGTTAATTGGGTCGCTTCCACTAACATATTGTCTAATCAGAACCGGTACATGATGGTCTGATCAACCGAGTGCACTTTGGTTCACTTTTATCTATCGTTCTACGTGGATGGAGACATAGCTAAACTTGTCCTTTAGAGTCCCATCCACGACTGCCTTGAAAATTCTTTTTGAAATTTTTCAGTCGCCTTTGAACCACGTATTCGTATTCGATAAATTCACCTTTGCAACCCTTTATCGCTTTCGTCTTCCTCTTATTTCAGAAGGACGAAATCCCTCGTGCCAATTATCCCCTTTAGTTGCCCGATCACTTATGACCACTGTAATTAGCCATTACCAACCCGTGGCTATATCCTCATCCTAAAACTATTTGTCTTTCCCCTTGATCCCAAACCTACCATCGTGACCTACTAAATGCTTGTTTATGTTTAAGCATTATTTCTTTGCCCCGCCCGAAGACTTGTCATACCCTTGTACCTTCTCACCCCCCACTTATTCTTAATTTCGAGGACGAAATTTTTTTTAAGTTGGGTAAAATGTAAAACCCCTAAATTTCTACTATTTTATTTATTTATTTTATTAAATTTGGTACGAATTTAAAATTTTGTATTGTATGTCACGTAATCGTATTATACGTCGCGCATGAAATTTTATTTTTCGTAAGTGCTCGACGAGTGCGAATATGTGCGAGCGTACACATTTTTAGAAAAATATTTTTCCTATTTTTTTATAATTTTAAGAAAATATATATAATAATTATTTTTAGCTATCAAAATTTTAAATTATAATTTTATTTATGAAAAGCCTTTTTAGACAGTTATAATAATAAATAATATTCTTATAAAATGGTATGCTAGAAAAGTGTATAATTGTAAATATTATTTGTGCATACATATTTCGTAATTAATTATTAGTTTATTTTTTATAATAATGTAATTTTCGAAATTATTATTAATAGTATTTTTGGAAAAATATATTTCAAAATTATGATTGTAATTTAAATATTGATTTGAATTTATGGATTTATTTAATAGTTAAATATTTGAATTTTGATTTATCCCATTTGATTTAAACTAAAATTTTAATTAGATTTAAATTGGGTTTGTATTTGGATTTGGATTTAATTGATTTTAAATTTAATTATGAAATATCTAGGGGGGGATTTAAACAACCCATTCCTTATCCTAATGAGAATTCCCACATCCTATAAATAGGCAGGTACCCATCCATTATTTTTTACACACATAATTTTTCCATAAATTTCCACCGCAGAGTGCATCGTGTCGGTGTCCAACTCCAATAGATTATTTTTGGTACACATACATCATCTCCTTCGTGTCGACAATCCCAACACCATCTCCGATCCCTAAGTCTATCCTAGCTAATTTCGGCCAGCCACCTCGTCGGGGCAAACCCGACCATCGTCATCCCGATCCCCTTGCCTCCTTCGACAGCCATCCCCGTTCCTGTTCCGACAGCCACGCCATCAGTTCCTCTTCTACCATAGACCACCACCATTACAGCCCGACTCCAAGCACCCGTGCTCCTCCCCAATTACCTCCACCGAAACTACGGCCAGCCTCATCCCGCACCACTGCGGCAAACCCCACGACCCCCACAGCCAGCCAACACCATCACCAATCAACACAACCACCGCCAAAGCACCGCCACCACCGTCTCCTCTGACCCTGGCCAACTCCGGCCAGCTCCCTATCAACCTCCACCATAACCCGCCACCACAGAACCTTCATAACCCGGCCACGCCCATCAAAAAACCATCACACAAAGAGAAATAAAGCAAAACCCTAACCTTTCTGACGCCAGTACCGCCGATCTCCGGCGTCATCTCCGGTCACTGCCCCACGCCGAGCCCCGCACCTCCACTTCTCGACCCGAGCCAACCCTAGCCGTCGCGTCACTGACCGCCACCGCCGTGGCCGCACGCCTGGCGAGCACCTCCCAGTGACGACAACCCGAAACCCCCTCCACAGCGTCCGCCGCCCACACCTCTCCGCCGAGAAGCCCCGCCTGAGCCGTCGTCCTCCGACGCCTCTCCCTCTATCTCAGCTCCTCCTCTCCGCCGTCCGCCGCCGTCACCCACCTAACGTCGCCGAACCCCGACTCCGTCCTTACCATCGACCTCCGCCCCCGCTTCCTCTACCTCGCCGCCCTAGCCTCCATCCCGCGAACGCCGCCCTCCGCCGCGACAAGCCCCGGTGGCTTCCCCCATTCCCCCTCACTCTCTGCTCTACTCCTTTTCTTTCTTCAAATTCTGAGCCGCCGTCCAGCGCCCCGTTTCCTCCTCCGTCTCTCCGGCACCCGCCTTGCCGCGCACGGCGATCGCCGCTCCTCTCCCGCTCTCGAATTTTTCCCAGCCCTAGTTTCTCTCTCCCCCTTTCACTTTATTTATTAAGAACAGCAAATGTTTCTTTTATATATATTTGTTTTTACTATCATTATTATTATTATCATTATTATTATATTATTATTATTATTATCAATATTATTATTATTACTACTATTATTATTATTATTATTATTATTATTATTATTATCATTATTATTATCATTATTATTATTACTATTATTATTATTATTGTTATTTATATAATGTGATTCTTGTTACCTTATTGTTAGTAATAATTTTAGCATCAGAGTAGATGAATACACCATAGTTAATATTTTATTTCTTTATTACTCTTAGTATTATGATTTTCTATACGTAATTTTAGTGTGTAAATTTGTTGTATTATTCATATATTATTACCACTATTATTTGTTGTTTTGTAAATTGCATTATTATTATTTTATAAGTTGTACAAATATTGCCTAGCTAATTTCAAGCAAAATTTTAAAAATATTATTCTCGATTATGTGTGTATATATATATTTGACAAGTTTTGGTCTACATAATTTAGTACTATTTTCAATTATTATCTAAAAAAATATATTTTAAATTATGAAAGATAGTTTTCATATTACAGTTTAGCCTAAAACGATTTTCAATCATTTACCTAAAAACATATTCTTACTAATAAAATATAGCTTTCTAAATCTAAATATTTTATTTGACAAAGATATAGTTTTTGACCTAAATAAGTTATTAATATCTTCGAATAATTATTTAAAACATCTTGTTTATGAAGTTTAGTTTCTATTAATGGCTATACAAACTTTGGGTTTTTGCCTAAATCTATTCATTCCTCCATTTTCAAACATTTATAAATATTGTTTTACTAGTAAATATATCTTTAAGTATTTAGTTTTCTAAAATCGTATATACATTATTCAATCAATTTCTTTAATTATCCTTTCGTCTGTGATTAATCCCATTACTCATGTTCCTCGCCAATTCTATACTACCTTATGTCCATCCTAGCTAACTTGACCGTCCTGGACCCAATGGAACTGTCCGTACCACTATCCGAGGTCACCTTGCATAATTGTTGCACCGAAGTCGCTGTTCGTGCCACATTGATCATTACAGTACACCAGGTGTCCTACCAGGCAAGACACCTTGCCTTTACTGTTTAATTTCTTGCTCAATATCATGCATGTTTTATTTCTTATAAGTTGTTCTTTCAAAATCTTATGTAGTTGCAAATTATTATATTTTAGTTTTCTTTATGTATTTAACCTAGAGTTACGGGACCACCTTTGTTTGTGCCGCATTCATTGGCCGACACCTGTGTACCACGATGTCACATGTCTCATATAGATTCGGACTTGCGTACCGACCGTACATCAGTGTGTATAGGACGAGCGTTAGGGTATAACTGCTAATATAATTGCCTAGAAGACTTAGCGGTTATTAGGAATATCGTGGTATGGATTCAGCACTGTAGGACCGATTGTAGGAACGAGTTGTAAAGCGTAATACTCTAGAGGGGGGTGAATAGAGTAGGCAGCAGAAATTAACTATTTAAAAATGTTAGTAACAAGATCAAAGATAATATATCACAGATATGTAAATAAAAGTAGAGAGTAGAGAGCAAACGCAAACACAAGAATGTATACTGGTTTCCCTCTATTGAGGACTAGTCCAGTCGGAAGAACTCTAGCTTCCAGTTGAATCCACTATGGAAAATTACCACAAGTTTTCATCCGAAGTTCTTGCAACTTCTACAACGCGAGCTTTGATCCGAAGTACTCAACCAACTTCAATTGTGAAGTGTGTAACTTCAATCAAGCCTTTGATTACAACCACTCTGAAACTTCTAGACCGTATCGTACTGGCAAATCGACTAGAGGATTGTAACTGGCTTGGGATTGGAAAATGAATAGCTCAGAATACTTTGAAAGAAGTAGTAGGCTTATAGAGAAGAGATATGAAAGTGAATGAGTGTATTGAAATGATCGAAATCCTTCTCTATTTATAGTTTTTCCAAAGGCAGAATTCTGACAGAATTCGGGCAGAATTCGAACAGAACTCTATGAGAAAATCTCGGTGGTATCCGTAACTGCAGGAAGACCAAGTTCAAAAAGCAACGTTCACTAACCGAACTCTGCCCGAACTCTGGCCGAATTCTGGCCGAACTCTGGCCGAATTCTGGCCGAACTCTGGCCGAATTCTCCTGGAGTTCTGTTGGAGTTCTGTTAGGGTTTTTGCAAATTGGTTTTGGGCTTTTTGAAAAGTTAAGCAGTTAAAAAGTAGTTTGGGCTTTTGTAAGTGGGTTTGTTTTCAAAATGAAAGGGTATTTTAAAAACGTTTCTTGGGTAGCCTATTTGCCAGTACGATGCAGTGTACATCGTATTCCTAGACTCAATAAATATGAAAAATATATTGATGAAATAGGAAAACCAAGAGCCCTTTGCTAACGCCTTTCTTCAGATATTTGAGCAAACATGAAGACGCCTTTTTCACTGACGGCGGTCGTCCAAAGATAAACAGATCTGGAAATCTGAATACCTTTCGGGGGCTTCGCCCCCGAACCCCTGACGGGGGGTGCTGCCCCCTCGACCCCTGTCTGCTGACCGGGCAGCGGAACCCCCGATGCGAGGCCCCGGATAGGTCGTTAGGCGGTTCAGAGAAATCTTCTTGTATAACGCCGTCTTTGGCCCATCAATAATTCTCTATTGCATATGTCCTGGTTTGACAAAGCTTGATCATGCTTACTGCATGTCTATAAGATCATGTTAGACAAACAGAACAATATGATACAAGCATAGCAATATGATATCGAACATTTAGGACAATGCTAACATAAGGACAATGCTAAGTTTAAGTAGCAACATGATAATGATTACATGAATATTAGTGACATCATTATGTTAAACTTAATTGATTAGCCATATTCAAAAACATGATATAATCATTGGGCTAACAAGCACGAGTAGTGCATGGGGTGGGTGAAGACAGTTATTAGGCACAGGGGCTTTCACACCTTTACCTTCGTCTAGCTGCCATTTGTGACTCAGTCGAGAGCTAGTGGCCGTACATTTATTTATTTTTCTCTAGATACCACTAGTGCCTCGGTTGAAACACAAATGTGCCGTACAATTATCTTCGTCTAGCTGCCGTTAGTGACTCACCCAAGAGCTAGTGGCCGTGCATCTATTTTTCTCTAGATGCCCCTTAGTTCTCACTCGAGTGCTAATGGGCCGTGCATTTACTTTTCTCTAGATGCCACTAGTGCCTTGGTTGAAACGCTAACGCGTCGTATTTCTAGTCTCGGGAGCCCTTGTGTGGAACATTGTCTTCAAAGTGCATTTTTACATAGAATGGTTTAGGACCTTTATTTGTGTAGTCACATAGACTTTTCTGTTGAGCTTTATTTATTCAGTTATTTGTATGATATTATGTATCTTGTTACGTTCCTCTGAGGACCTGGTTATCTCGCCAGGTGTGTGCTCTTATCTTTCGCAGGTGTTCTAGCTCTAGTCGTGATCATCGCTATTTCTTCGAGGATGATTGCACTTGGATTGCCTTCGCTTCGCTCGCCAAATTTATTTCTTTTCTCATGTATTTTTCCTTTACTTGTTGGTAGTGGATTTGTCTCCGTCCAACATATTGTATCAAAACAATTCATTATCATTTTATGATATCTTCTATCATTTATTTTGTGTGGATGAGATTAGTTATGGTTCTACTGCATTTTACAGCTTATGTATTCATATGAGGTTTCCATATATTGGAGTATACTTTGTATGAATACAGCTGGCATGTCTACGTTCCTAGTCCTACGTATTTTGGGACTGGGGCGTTACACCGTCGCACGCTCCATACGTATCGGTGGCCAACCGACTACGTAAAAACGTGTCCTACATGTAACCCACATCACGTGATACAACAAGTGTCAAGGCCGTATGAGATATACCAATACCTCAACATCAATGGGTGGTCAATAAACTAAGTCAATGCAAGAGGAATAAATAAAGCGAAAAAAATGACCGATAGAGTCGCTTGCACCCAAGTGTGACTTGGACGCACAGTTTAAATATCAAGAAATAAGAAATGCTGAAAATAACAACTAAAAATAAGAAGTATAATAATCACAGAGTAAGGTGGCAAGGTATCTTGCCTGATGGTGCAAAGTGGCAAGTTCCAAGAAATCACAATGTCAGCTAAGAAATGTCACAGTCTCCAAACAACTCCGGACGCTGAAACAAACATAAAAAATATACTCGGTGTAAAAGATATACCTAGAAAACACCTGTCCAAAGGTCAAATTCTGGAACAGGGGCAAAATCGAAATTTCGGGTCAAAACGATATCCGCCGTTGGACCCGCTTTGTACCGAAATGCGTACCGAAGTCTATGGTCTCTGAAGTCGTCAAACTACATGTCTACGATTTCAGTTCAAGGAGTAAAACTCAATAGTATGTCCAGTTTTGGATTTCGATGAGCCGTGCACAAAATCGCCCGTTTGAGTGGATCGCGGGCCCGCCAAAAATGGGTTCCGATTCGACCTTCTCAGAATCGAACCAAACTTGGAACACAGGACCAAAATTTCAATCCGGACCTGTTGGCGCAAGTTTTGTCTCGATTCGACGACTGTACACGCAGTTATGGGCAAGTTTGCAAAACGCCGATACGGGGGTATCTCGACGGATACGCGTTAATTTTGTCGCGCACACGCGACGAAACTGAGTTCCGTCAATTCCCACACGTTCGCAATGTCTATACGCGCCTTTCGATGCGTATAGCGTACGACCACGTCGCCCGGTTTGTCGGGGTGTACGTCGTATCGGGGAGAATTTTCTGAAAATTACTATTTCGAAAACAGTTTTTCACAAGTTTAACACGAATTTAATTCTTGCATAGAAATCAAAATATCCATCTACCAGTTGCGTTTTAGTCGTGGTTATGTTGTCTTCACACGTGTTCAATTTGTTCCTACATTACTTTATTGCACAGCATGAAAATTGGCCGACAAGTTGTCGTTTTAAAACAGTTTTATAGTATTACAGAAAACAGATTTTTGTTCAACTTCGTCTCGATTTTTTGAGCAAGTCGATGGGTTGTTTTTGAATTCCACCTGGATGATCTCGAAGAGGGTCAAGTCTACTTTCCAGAAAATCTTACGGATCGAAAATCGGTGCTACGAGTAAAAAGTTACGTCGTAGGGAAGTAGGGTACCTTGAGTGGGAAAACTGCTCCGTGGGTGACGCGGGACTGACTTCCGATGCTCCGTTCGTCGCGCACACAACCCCGTCACTGGTGAAACAAACTCCTAAGCGAAGAGGGTATGTTCTGCTAAAATTTTTGTTTTGGGTGACTAGGGTTTTGAGGTCTATGGAGGAAGTTATATATAAAACAAATTGATTGAAAACCTAATATTACCACTATTACTAATAAGCAATTGGGCTATTCCCACGGGTTGGGTGCGGAAATTGCTGCTATAGCAACAATCTAGGGAGAGGAGGGGCCCGCCCACTTTAAGTGGGTGGTGGGTTAATATATATATATTTTTTTGCTTTTACTTTAAACACAATGCAACAACATTAGTTACTTTGGCTTAACAGTAAGCATGGCCGCCCCTTTGCTGAGTGTGGGCCGGCCCATTCGTATTTTTTTTAAAAACGTTTACAATTATAAATATATATATATATATATATATATATATAAAACAAAAAAAATTAAGTATATATATATATTTTAAGCTAGCAATAAATTCTCAAAAATTTACAAATAAATTCCTAAAAATCCTAAAATTTTATATACTTTATTTAATAGAAATATTAACATGCACACATATAATAATGTATATATACACACATACTTTAATTATACTAACAATCTTAATCGTAAATAAATCCATAACTAATGAAATACGTAACAAAATTAATTTAATTTATAAAAATCAATTATAAATTATGGGGGTTTACAGTATATCCGTACAAAAATGCGGGGTAATGGCCTATGGCAAGATATGCATATAAAATGCGACCTTGCTCGGTACAGTAGAGGGGGCATGATCATGTACTCAACTATCAGTTTTCCCATAACCCAGATTCTAAACATGTGAGAGATACGAGAATAGTATAAAATATGGTGGATACTGAGAGCAGTATAAAGTATGTGAAACATAGAGAGATATGACTTGCAATTTAGGGATTGGTATTTTAACATGGTTTATACATAATTTATTATATGCAGTAAATAAAGTTTGTAGAGGTATTTGCCTCTAGCAAAGCAAGGTAGTAAAGGAAATGCTATAGATGTCTGGTGTCCTGGCACTGTCACAAATATGAACTATCTCAGTTATCTAAGTTATAAACAAAGACTAACACTACGGGTGTGACACAACGCATTTGGATACTTAGCTAAGTGAAATTAGCATGAAAATCCAACGTGAGGTGACATGGTATCTAAATCAACCTCTAGGTCTTCTATTCTAAGGTAGGTCAACACTATATATACTAGAAATACCTAGAAATCACAAGTCATGGACTTAAAAACAATTATTAATTAATAATTCCATCTGTGCACTTTACTCTAGAAATTATTAAAATAGTTATAAACTCTAGTAATTACAAAACAAGCTCTAAACTCAACCTTGTTAATTATAGAAATATAATTTTTCTGGAATTTAAAAACCCTCATAGATATTTATTAAAAATCAGTAAACATAAGTATCCTGAAAATGAGTTCTGTTTTCCTATTTTATAAAATATCAAAAGTACTAATTAAATACTTCAAAATTATATTAAATTATCTAAATTAACATAGTATTTAAATACAATTTTCCATATTTTACAAAAATTAAAATATATACAAAAATTCAAAAATAACAAGTTACAATGTCTGGAAAATAAATAATTAATTATTACTATTTTATTCACGTATACGAAATTGAATCGGAGTCCAGATACGGGACCCAAAGCCATGAATCAAGTTCGATATGACTCGTACAGGCCTTGAATTTATTTAGGC
>JANAVB010037008.1:0-27632 GCA_029216955.1 Iris pallida | reverse complement strand
GATAATAATATAATAATAATAAAATAATGATGATGATATTAGCAAAAAATTAATATGTAAAATATTACTACTCTCTGTTGTTTCCTTTTTAACCGAGGAGAAACAACAAACAACAATAAAATAATACGTATTAACAACAAAAAATAAAACCCACAAGTCTCAGACCGTAGCCTGACAGTCCCATTAGAAGAAAGATAGGGTGAGAATTAGAGAGAGAGAGAGGGGGTTAGAATCAGATCGAGAGAGGGAAATGAAGGGAGCATGCGGCGGCGAAGGGCGGCGAAGGGCGCTCGGATCTGGCCGGTCGGCCATGGTGGAGAATAGCTGCCGCGGTGGAAGAGGGGACGAGCACGGGTGGAGTGCGGCGGAGGAGGAAGTGGAGGTGGGTCGGACGGCAACGACGAGCGCACGGAGGAAGAAGGGCTCGCGGCGGAGTGAGGAGCTCGCCAGGGGTTTCGGGTTGGCTGGGCTACCGCAGCGGAGATCGATGGGGAGAGTCGGCGGAGAAAGGAGTGGGTTCTAGTGGGTGGCGCGCGAAGGGCGGCGGTCATGGCACGGTCGGAGGGGAACGGAGGGGGCATCGAGGCTCGACGCGGCCGGGAAGGCATACGCGGCCGCGGATCTAGGCGCTCGGGCGGCTCGCTGGTCGATGACACAAGGGTTAACGGCGGGAGGTGCACGGGAGAGAGGGGCGCTTGCGCAGCTTCGGCGGAGGTAGGTGTTTTCCGTTTTTCCTTGTCTCGGGTGGTTTGGTGTTTGGTGATTATCGGAGTTGGCATCGGTGGGCTGTTGGTGGTGGTATGAAATTTTTCGGTGAGCAAAATTTTGGAGGCGGAGAGGTAGTGAAGTCGAGGTACGGTGGTACGGAGTCCTGGCGGGGGGCCGGAAGTCGGGTGATTTTGCGGTTCTAGGGATTTGGGTGGAGGTGGTGTGTAGGCGCTGTCGTTGGGTCGGGGCAGACTCTGGTGAGGCCGAGGAAGGTGCGTGGTGGTGGTTGATGTCTATGGCCGGCAATGGTTGGTGTGGTGATGGCGGGGGGTAAGTCTCACGGTGGTGGCGGTGATGGATTGGGCTGGGGGGTGCAGCACTCGACGTCGGCGAGCTAGGGTTAGGAAATTGGGGGATTAGGGCTAGAAATTTGGGGATTAGGAATTTGTTGTATCGTGTCGGGGTTGTCGGCACGGAGGAGGAGCACTGTATATGTACAAATAATAGAATAAGAACGGATGGACACAGACACGATCGCACGACACATTTGTGGAGGATTTTATGGGTGTGAGAAATTTATGGAGGAGTACCTGCCTATTTATAGGATGTGGAAATTCCCAGTTGGATAAGGGTTAGAATTGATTTAAAACCCAATAGATAAATACCATATTATTTTAAATAGTTTTAAAGCAATTTCAATCCAATTCTGAATCAATTTAAATCTAGGTAAATCTTTATATCAAAATAGAATCCATAAAATACATTCATATTTTTAAATCATAATAATTTATCTAAATATCAGTCAAACAAAATTAAAAATATTTTTTTATGAACACTAATATTTTAATAATAATTAATTTCGAAAATAAACATAAATATTTAAAATATCTTATTACTAAATAATTTATTATAAATAATAAAAATAAAATTTGAAAATATATATAAAAAAAATTTATGTGCTTTACATGAATAAAATATTCACATAAATCTAGTTTTCTAATTTACTACTATTAAAATAAGATAGTATTTTGTAAATAATTAAAATAATAAGTTTGCCAACCTCGATATTATTTTTTTTACCACTTTAATAAAAATAATACTTATATATATTATTTTGAAACCATCACCGAAAATAAAATCAAAAATTATTTTTCTAAAAATATGTACCTCGCACATATTCGCACTCGACGAGAAAATACAAAAAACATAAATTTTGCACATGACGTACAATACGACTACATGACGTACAATACAAAATTTTAAATCAGTACCAAATTTAATAATAAAAAAATAGTAAAAATTTAGGGGTTTTACATCCTACCCAACTTAAAAGAATTTCGTCCTCGAAATTATGAATTAGTAGGGGGTGAGAAGAGAAAAATCGATAATAAAATCATGCCATAAGAAATCACGATCTAGATCATAGAAAAATAATACGGTATGGTCACGGGTAATGAATGAGGTTCATGATTTAAGAGAGCGAATTGGGCTTATTCCTGAAATAAGCGATTAGAGGTCATGGTAGAAAATATAGGGCCGAGAATGGGGACGAGGAGTTTAGGATAGCAACATCGAGTGATAATGATCATAACCGATAGGAAGGCTAGAGAAGTTATAGTACAACGCCTTCGTCCTTCTAAAACAGGTGAAGACGAAAGCAATAAGGAGTTCAAAGAAGATGATATCGAATACGAATACGTGGTTCAAAGGCGAACGAATAATTTCAAAAGAATTTTCAAGACAGTCGTGGATGAGACTCTAGAGGGCAAGTTTAGCTATGTCCCCATCCACGTAGAACGATAGATAAAAGCGAACCAAAGTGCACTTGGTTGATCAGACCATCATGCACCGGTTCTGAGTCGACAATACGTTAGTGGATGCATCCAATAATATATGTCATGAACAAGCTTGATAAAGAATTTAGCTTACAAAAACTAGGCTACATTAGCATCATTAGTTTAGATAGAAAAATATAGGCAAATATAGGCACGATGGTAGATGAATAAAAACAAATATGAATAGTCTAAGAGTCATAAGGATCTAAGTCTTGTTTATTTATAAACCATCATTCTACGGTTTATTGACGAAGGCTTGATTGACCAAATGGGTTAAATTCCTCTAGTCTCTATGGTCTAGATAATACTATTCGTATTCCCTTAATGGTCAAGGGTGTGTCAGGTCGTGGGGTATTCTACCCAACTTAAAGAATTAAGCTAAGGGTGTTCGGGACATCTAACTAGTAGGGTCAATCTCTAGCAAGCACGAAGGGAAGATAAGAATAATGATAGAAGGAATCAAACAAGATGCAATCGATAAGTCAGTCGAATATGGAATCGAGGAAAAAAGATCAAGTATGTACGGATGAGATCCTAGACTTCTAATCCTATTCGCAGGCTTGCTTGGTACGGTAAAGTAACCAAATAATTTATCTTGACCTACATGGGCCACCACAAAAACATGTAACGCTCCAGTCCCAATATACGTAGGACTAGGATCGTAGACATGCCAGCTGTATACGTACGAAGTACGTGGGCCTTGTATGTATACATAAGCTGTAAAATGCAGTAATCCAAGACAAACTAAATCTCATCCATAATGAAAAGAATAATAATATAAGAAATCAACTTGGATATTTATGATACAATCATTGGGCGGAGACAAAGTCCACTACCAACTATCCCAATGAAAGAAATGTACAAGAAATCGAGCGATAAAAATGGCAAGACGAACCAAGCGCAATTGTCTTCGAATGAATGGAGAAGACCACAGCCTTGGCTAGAATACCTACGGAAGACATGAACACACACCTGGGGAAAAACCAGGTCCTCAGACGGACGTAGCAAGATACAAGAAGAATAAGCTAATATTAACTGTCAGAATAATAAAATAATATATAAAAGACTATTCTAGACACAAATATGCAAAGGAGATTCTAACCGCCTAATGTACAATTTAGAGGACAACTTTCATGCGCATGGGTAGGATTTTAGGCTATGTGTACGTAACTGGCATCCAGTCATCTGTATCCGGCCGTAACGTCCAAAACGTCAGAGGGTATCTACAAAAAAATTACTATGGTTCCATCCGGAGACTGTGGTTTACCTGTTTGGATTTCCGTACGCACTAGCGACTGTCCTTCCCCAATATTTCCCACACTGTTCAAGTCATGTCCATGGCTCGTCCAGTTTTGTAACTGCTTGAGTCTCTAAAACCCTAGTCATAACAGTTACGAACAACTACCGTCACACGACTTTAGAGATAGCTAGTCAATAAGTCGTGCCCCTAATAAAATGCCTCAAACCGTGTAGTATAAGATTCATGGCCAGCGGAGATATAAAAATATCCCGCAATAGGAGGGTAGTCCTAAGTTAACATGCATATAGTAAAATAAAACGAATAATAAAGTCGCTTGCACCCAAGTGTGGCTTGGACGCGCAGTTTATAACAAAGGAAACTAACAATATGAGACAAAGTAACTAATACAGAAAATAAATAATTGACAGTTAATTAGCAAGGTATACTTGCCTGTTGCGACGCCTAGGGAGCTGCCTGGTGTGTTACAATAAAGGTGGCACAATATCAACTTCGGTGTTACAACTATGCAAGGGAGCCTCTGTTGACGAAACGGAGTATTCCATCGGGTCCAGAACGGTCAACTTAGCTAGGTTTGACATAATGGAGTGCAGAATTGGAGAGGAAATAGGAATGTCGGAATTGGTCATGGACTTGAAGATAATCGAAGGAATAATAAAATTCTTTATTAGTAAAATATATTTAGAAAATATTTAGAAACTATTTAGAAAAATTATTATAAATACTATATTATTTAAAATAATTAAAATAGATATAGTTAAAATCTAATAAATCATCTACGACTAAAATTCTAAAATTTTCAATCATAAAAAATATTTTAGTTTAAAACCATATTTTAAAATATCATAAAATAATATTCAAAAATTATATATACATATTAACGATATATAAATATATAGTACATATATACATTTTGGCCAAAAGAAATAGAATTGATAATATACCCAAAACTCAAAAGTTAAAGCCCAAAAAATTTAAATTAAATAAGAAGAGAATCCTCTTAATAGACTAAGGCCCAAAACCTACACTAGGCTCAGCCCCAACTAATTAGTCCAATCAAGATAATAATAATAATAATAATAATAATAATAATAATAATAATAATAATAATAATAATAATGATATTAGCAAAAAAAATTAATATAGTAAAATATTACTACTCTCTGTTATTTCTTTTTTACCGAGGAGAACAACAGAAACAACAATAATAATAATACGTATTAACAACAAAAAATAAAACCCAAAAGTCTCAGACCGTAGCCTGACAGTCCCATTAGAAGTAAATATAGGGTGAGAATTACAGAAAGATAGAGGGGGTTAGAATCAGATCGAGAGAGGGAAAGGAAGGGAGCATGCAGCGGCGAAAGGCGCTCGGATCTGGCCGGTCGGCCACGGTGGAGAACAACTGTCGTGGTGAAAGAGGGGACGAGCGCGGGTGGAGTGCAGCGGAGGAGGAAGTGGAGGTGGGTCGGACGACGACGGCGAGCGCGCGGAGGAAGAAGGGCTCGCGACGGAGTGAGGAGCTCGCCGAGGGTTTCGGGTTGGCTGGGCTACCGCAGCGAAGATCGGTGGGGAGAGGCGGCGAAGAACGGGTTCCAGTGGGTGGCGCGCAAAGGGCGACGGTCATGGCACGGCCGGGAGGGGAACGGAGGGGGCACTCGAGGCTCGACGCGACCGGGAAGGCATACGCGGTCGCGGATCTGGGCGCTCGGGCGGCTCGCTGGTAGACGACACAAGGGTTAACGGCGGGCGGTGCACGGGAAGAGAGGGGGCGCTGCGCGGCTTCGGCGGAGGTAGGTGTTTTCCGTTTTTTCTTGTCTCGGGTGGTTTGGTGTTTGGTGATTATCGGAGTTTGGCGTCGGTGGGGCTGTTGGTGGTGGTATGAAATTTTTCGGTGAGCGAAAATTTTGGAAGGCGGGGAGGTAGTGAAGTCGGAGGTACAGTGGTACGAAGTCCTGGCGGGGTGGCCGAAAGTTGGGTGATTTTGGGGTTCTAGGGATTTGGGTGGCGGTGGTGGTGTAGGCGCCGTCGTTGGTCGGGGCAGACTCTGGTGAGGCCGAGGAGGGTGGCGTGGTGGTGGTTGGTGTCTATGGCCGGCAGTGGTTGGTGTGGTGATGGCGGGGTAAGTCTCATGGTAGTGGCGGTGATTGATTGGGGGCTGGGGGTGCAGCACTCGACGTCGGCGAGCTAGGGTTAGGAAATTGGGGTTTAGGGCTAGAAATTTGGGGATTAGGGATTTGATGTATCGTACTGTCACGATCCGTACCAGGTTTTCGGACGCGAGCTCGTGAGCAAGCCAGCTACGTATCGAGCGGACTCCAGCCCGACTCGAGTACGTATAAGCTGTCAAGGTCATGGGTATCATGTCTAATCTAAAGTATATCTCAATCCACATGAATCACATAAAACAAGAATGAACAAGTATGGGTCATGGTCTGCAGCCCATTAGCATATTGTTCGATTAGACTCCACGAATGATATGAGTCTGTAAATAAGCAGAGTATATCATGGTACTGAATATAAAGCACGAAAAGATAATAAAGAAATATCACAAGCAAATACATGCATCAAACATCGTAATCCTCTACCATCCTGCTCTGCTAACTAACTCCATGCAGTCGCTAAACCTGAAAAGATCATCAGGTCCTCAGAGGACTAGCAAGATACATAAAACATGCCACTATGACAGTAAATAATATGCATAAAGGGAATGACAGAAATATGACACTCTACTTCTAAACAAATACATGATAACGTGACATCAAGGACAATGTTCAACACTTGGGCTAATAGACAGAGTACCATGACAATCGTAGCTCATCCGAAACTAACGACCAACAGAATAATCACAATCGTATCTCCTCCGAGAATAACGACCAACAGAATATCACAACCGTAGCACGAAACTAACGGCCAACAGAATAATCAATACAACCGAAGCTCATCTGAACTACCGGCCAACAAAAACTATCATATAGCCCGCATGCCTAGTAACTGTCCTCTATGTCACAAGGAACTATACAGGTGTCCAGTCAAGTCGAATGAAGTCAAGTACAACTAACAGGTCAAGACATATCAAGTGAATGTGACTCGCGACAAGGCAACACTATCAGGACCTATACATGAATTAGAGTGATATACAGAAGGAAAGAAATAACATATGTGCACAAAAAGTGAGAAAAATAGTAATGGCACGAACAAGAGAAGCAAGAACCAAATATGACAGAAAAGAAACAACAATATAGAAAATACATAAAATACTGTATAGTGGGCAAGGTATACTTGCCTGGGGTTTGTACGGAGAACCAATAATGTATCGCCAATCATAAGTCAAAAAGCCCAAGTCATCACAACTGTCTCCGAAAGCTGAAATAAACGTTACCATCATTCTCAGAATAGTCAAATTAGCTTGGATTGCCTGTCCTTAAGTCCAATTCTGGACACAGGAGCAAAACGGTAATTTCAGACAAAAACGATATCCGTCGTTGGACCTGTTTTGCACCGAAAAGTATGTCAGAGTCAATGATCTCTAAAGTCTTCAAACTACATGTCTACGAATCTGATTTTCCGATACGAACCCAACCGTATGTCCAGAGTTGGATTCCGGCGGGCCGTGCACAAAATCGCCCGTTGAGTGGGACTGTGGGGCCCGTAAAACGATGTACGATTCAACTGTCTCAGAATTGGACCAAACTTGGCATACAGGACCAGAAAAACGATACGGTCATGTTGGCGCAAGTTTCGTCTCGAAATGACGAGCGTGCACGAAGTAATTAAGAAATTTGTACAGAGGCCGATACGATAAATTTTGACAGATACGCATCAAATTCGTCGCGCACACGCGACCAATTCGAATTCCGTCAAAGCCCATACGACCACGAAGCCGTTACGCAGCTTTCGATGCTTTCGGTTCGCGACCACGTCGTCCCGATTGGTGTGACGCACGTCGTGTGGAACAATTTTCAAGTTTTCAAAACAGGTTTTTTGGGAAACTTTGGGATTCGATTTCTCGACGCTCAGTCGATGAATTCAAATTCCGCAAAAAGGGTTGTGAAGCACTACATGGTTTCTATAATCGTTTTCAGGTAGAATTTCTAACCAGCTACTGGATCGATAGAAATCGATCCGCCAATGGGGGTTCATGGATGGTTATATGCCCTGCTTTTGGGATAGATTTTTCGTTGATTTCAACTCGATCTACCGGCCAATATAAACCATCTAAACTCATTCTAATAGAAGGAAAATAATCTCATATATATTGGGAACATACCCGCGAAGTCGGTTCGTGAAACCGACGAGTGTGGAGGAAGAAATCCCGTCGCGAAATCGGCTCATTGTGCAACTGCTGCTGTCTCCTACCGGTTCAATCGCTGTGCGCGCGTGGCCTCCGGCCGGCCGCAGGCGCGCCCTCGGCAGCGCGCGCGTGCGCGGGGGTGCGCACAGAGATGGTGGCGTGGGTGGCGCGCGACCTGGGCGGGGTTCGCGTTAGGGTTTCGATAATCTGCTCCTCTCTCGCGCTCTCTATTTTGTATATATATATATATATATATATATATATATATATATATATAACCGAAAGCCTTGGGGGGTTTACTGTGCTCGTGGAGTTCGGGTTGGCCCCTATGGCTGGGGGTTTGGACTGTGGGCTGGGTTAGCTGGGAATTGTTGGGCCAGCCTGGCTTGGTTGTTGTCGGGCTGGGCAACAATGTGGTTGGGGCTTCCTTGTATTTATTTCCTATTCTATATTAGAAATTCTATTACTTATATATATATATATATATATATATATATATATATATATATATATGTATATATATATATATATATATATATATATATATATATATATATATATATATATATATTCACACATATATATATACACATACATATATTTATGTATATTAATATACATTCATATATATATTTTAGATACATATACACATACATACACTATTATATATTCTCTCTATATATATTCTCTATATATATATATACATTCTCTCTCTCTCCTCTCTCTCTCTCTCTATATATATATATATATATATATATATTTTATATATATATATATATATATATATATATATATATATATATATATATATATATATATTCTCTATATATATTCTATATATATATACATTCTACATTCTCTCTCTCTCCTCTCTCTCTCTCTATATATATATATATATATATATATATATATATATATATATATATATATATATATATATATATATATATATATTCATCTATATGTATATTCTCTATATATATTCTCTCTCTCTCTCTCTCTATATATATATATATATATATATATATTCATCTCTATATATATTCTCTATATATTCTATATATATATATATATATTCATCTATATATATATTCATCTATATATATATGCATACATATATATATATTATCTATATACACGTATACACATATCTTCTATACATACACATATATAATATATATTTATCTATATACAAACACTTATACACGTATTTAATATTTATATATACATAGTCACATATATAATATATATTCCTATATACATACATACATAATTTATATTTACTTATATAACAAAATATCTAAAAATCTAAATAAATATTTTAAATAGAAATACCACTCTCAATATTATCTACTCTTATGGCATGTCCCATTCCTAGGAGTATGTATTTATATATCTATATATATGTAAATATATCTATAAAGAGAGAGATAAATTTATTTAACAATGAAATAATACAATAACCGATAATAATAAATAATAATCCTAATAACATTTAATAATAGACTGATAGCTACTTTTGATGGATATAATATGCACACTACTTATCTGGCTCCAGAAGATCATACAAATCTTGGAGAACACTATTTAATAATAATATTACCTATAATCTACCTATAACAATATTTGGAAAATAATTGCCAATTCCTAAAAATAGACACATAGATATTTGTATTTATCAAACATGTCTACAAGGCCGTATTTGTTCCCACTATATGCCTACATGGGCTTGAATTTGGTTCGGGCTCAGCTCGGGCTAAATCGACACAAACGGTTCTCCTACAAGTCAATAAATATAATAATAATTAATTAAACTTATTCATAATGGTCATGCTATAACTTGGCCTGGTTTTCCTAGTTAGGACACTCCTATGGCTGGGTCTTCCCTACCAGGGCTAATACACTGGTCAAAGCACGCTACTGCACTATCCGTGCCATGGTTCCTAGTCACCTTGTACTCCAAATTTAATCATGATTAAAATCATCCACCGTAATAATTGACTAAATAATCATTTATAAGAATCGTAAAATCCCCATTTAAATCAAATAAATAAAATAAAAAAATATTATAAAATTTTCCGGGAAGGGGAGCTACAAATCTACCCACCTTAAAAATAATTTCGTCCTCGAAATTCTAATTCGTAGCTATTCTTTAAAATCAAAGTCTACTATTATTTTAATATCCTTAAATACAATTTCTCAAAAATATTTCTATGACCTTCTCTAGTCATTGGTATTTACGAAATCTCGAGGACTTCTACCCACCTTTGGTCACACTACTCCCTTGAAACACAGGTCACTAAAATCATATGATCTTCTAACTAGTTCTAACAATTCTACCGACATATATCTAGGCATATGGCATCTATACTCCCTCATATCTATAAACAACCAAGCATTCAATAGTCAAGCAATATTATACTTATAATTTAAGAATTTCTAATGAATCCTAGACAGCACGATCATTCGTCACCCCCAAAATAAAAGAGACGAGAATCAATGGCACAGGAAGCAAGGAAGTATAATCGAGAGCAATTATGGGATTTTCAAGGACGTAGAGAAATTTCTAGGAGAATTTTCAAAGCAGCGTGGATTGAGATTCCTAAGGGTTTAGTCAAGGTCGCAGGCTCGTACCAGTACAGTTACGTAACCGGTACGATATGCTCTGACCTGCATGGGCCACCACAAAAACTTGTCACGACCCGCACCCGGTTTTCGGACGCGAGCTCGTGAGCAAGCCAGCTACGTATCGAGTGGACTCCAGCCCGACTCGAGTACGTATAAGCTGTCAAGGTCATGGGTATCATGTCTAATCTAAAGTATATCTCAATCCACATGAATCACATAAAACAAGAATGAACAAGTATGGGTCATGGTCTGCAGCCCATTAGCATATTGTTCGATTAGACTCCACGAATGATATGAGTCTATAAATAAGCAGAGTATATCATGGTACTGAATATAAAGCACGAAAAAATAATAAAGAAATATCACAAGCAAATACCTGTATCAAACATCGCAATCCTCTACCATCCTGCTCTGCTAACTAACTCCATGCAGTCGCTAAACCTGAAGAGATCATCAGGTCCTCAGAGGACTAGCAAGATACATAAAACATGCCACTATGACTGTAAATAATATGCATAAAGGGAATGACAGAAATATGACACTCTACTTCTAAACAAATACATGATAACGTGACATCATGGACAATGTTCAACACTTGGGCTAATAGACAGAGTACCATGACAATCGTAGCTCATCCGAAACTAACGACCAACAGAATAATCACAATCGTATCTCCTTCGAGAATAACGACCAACAGAATATCACAACCGTAGCACGAAACTAACGGCCAACAGAATAATCAATACAACCGAAGCTCATCTGAACTACCGGCCAACAGAAACTATCATATAGACCGCATGCCTAGTAACTATCCTCTATGTCACAAGGAACTATACAGGTGTCCAGTCAAGTCGAATGAAGTCAAGTATAACTAACAGGCCAAGACATCAAGTGAATGTGACACGCGACAAGGCAACACTATCAGGACCTATACATGAATTAGAGTGATATACAGAAGGAAAGAAATAACATATGTGCACATAAAGTGAGAAAAATAGTAATGGCACGAACAAGAGAAGCAAGAACCAAATATAACAGAAAAGAAACAACAATATAGAAAATGCATAAAATACTGTATAGTGGGCAAGGTATACTTGCCTGGGGTTTACAGGGAGAACCAATAATGTATCGACAATCACAAGTCAAAAAGCCCAAGTCATCACAACTGTCTCCGAAAGCTGAAATAAACGTTACCATCATTCTCAGAATAGTCAAATTAGCTAGGATTGCCTGTCCTTAAGTCCAATTCTGGACATAGGGGCAAAACGGTAATTTCGGACAAAAATGATGTCCGCCGTTGGACCCGTTTTGCACCAAAAAGTATGCCAGAGTCAATGGTCTCTAAAGTCATCAAACTACATGTCTACGGATCCGGTTTTCCGATACGAACCCAACCGTATGTCCAGAGTTGGATTCCGGCGGACCGTGCACAAAATCGCCCGTTGAGTGGGACTGTGGGGCCCGCAAAACGACGTACGATTCAACTGTCTCAGAATTGGACCAAACTTGGCATACAGGACCAAAAAAATGATACGGTCATGTTGGCGCAAGTTTCGTCTCGATATGACCAGCGTGCACGAAGTAATTGAAAAATTTATACAGAGGCCGATACGGTAAATTTTGACAGATACGCATCAAATTCGTCGCGCACACGCGACCAATTCGAATTCCGTCAAAGCCCACACGACCACGAAGCCGTTACGCAGCTTTCGATGCTTTCGGTTCGCGACCACGTCGTCCCGATTGGCGTGACGCACGTCGTATGGAACAATTTTTAAGTTTTCAAAACAAGTTTTTTGGGAAACTTTGGGATTCGATTTCTCGACGCTCAGTCGATGAATTCAAATTCCGCAAAAAGGGTTATGAAGCCCTAAATGGTGTCTATAATTGTGTTCAGGTGGAATTTCTAAACAGCTACTGGATCGATCGAAATCGATCCGCCAATGGGGGTTCATGGATGGTTATATGCCTTACTTTTGGGACAGATTTTTCGTTGATTTCAACTCGATCTACCGGCCAATATAAACCATCTAAACTCGTTCTAATAGAAGGGAAATAATCTCGTATATATTGGGAACATACCCGCGAAGTTCGTTCGTGAAACCGACGAGTGTGGAGGAAGAAATCCCGTCATGAAATCGGCTCATTGTGCAACTGCTGCTGTCTCCTACCCGGTTCAATCGCTGTGCGCACGTGGCCTCCGGCCGGCCGCCGGCGGACCCTCGGTGGCGCGCACGTGCGCGGGGGTGCGCACAGAGGTGGTGGCGTGGGTGGCACGCGACCTGGGCGGGGTTCGCGTTAGGGTTTCGATAATCTGCTCCTCTCTCGCGCTCTCTGTTTCATATATATATATATATACTGATATAACCGAAAGCCTTGGGGGAGGTTTACTGTGCTCGTGGAGTTCGGGTTGGCCCCTATGGCTGGGGGTTTGGACTGTGGGCCGGGTTAGCTGGGATTTGTTGGGCCAGCCTGGCTTGGTTGTTGCCGGGCTGGGCAACAATGGGGTTGGGGCTTCCTTGTATTTATTTCCTATTCTATATTAGAAATTCTATTACTTATATATATATATATATATATATATATATATATATATATATATATATATATATATATATATATATATATTCACACATATATATATACACATACATATATTTATGTATATTAATATACATTCATACATATTTTAGATACATATACGCATACATACACTATTATATATTCTCCATATATATATTCTCTATATATATTCTCTATATATATATATATATTCTCTCTCTCTCTCTCTCTCTCCTCCTCTCTCTCTCTCTCTCTATATATATATATATATATATATATATATATATATATATATATATAGATATATATTATATATATAGATATATATATATATTCATCTATATTCAAAAAAAAAATATATATATTCATCTATATATATATTCTCTCTATATAATATTCTCTCTCTCTATATATATATATATATATATATATATATATATATATATATATATATATATATATATATATATATTCATCTATATATATATATATATATATATATATATATATATATATATATATATATATTCTCTATATAAAAAAAATATATATATATATATATTCTCTATATATTCTATATATATATATATATATATATATATATATTCATCTATATATATGCATACATATATATATTATCTATATACACGTATACACATATCTTCTATACATACACATATATAATATATATTTATCTATATCTACAAACACTTATACACGTATTTAATATTTATATATACATAGTCACATATATAATTTATATTCCTATATACATACATACATAATTTATATTTACTTATATAACAAAATATCTAAAAATCTAAATAAATATTTTAAATAGAAATACCACTTTCAATATTATCTACTCTTATGGCATGGCCCATTCCTAGGAGTATGTATTTATATATCTATATATATGTAAATATATCTATAAAGAGAGAGATAAATTTATTTAACAATGAAATAATACAATAACCGATAATAATAAATAATAATCCTAATAACATTTAATAATAGACTGATAGCTACTTTTGATGGATATAATATGCACACTACTTATCTGGCTCCAGAAGATCATACAAATCTTGGAGAACACTATTTAATAATAATATTACCTATAATCTACCTATAACAATATTTGGAAAATAATTGCCAATTCCTAAAAATAGATACAAAGATATTTGTATTTATCAAACATGTCTACAAGGCCGTATTTGGTCCCACTACATGCCCACATGGGCTTGAATTTGGTTCGGGCTCAGCTCGGGCTAAATCGACACAAACGGTTCTCCTACAAGTCAATAAATATAATAATAATTAATTAAACTTATTCATAATGGTCATGCTATAACTTGGCCTGGTTTTCCTAGTTATGACACTCCTATGGCTGGGTCTTCCCTACCAGGGCTAATACACTGGTCAAAGCATGCTACGGCACTATCCGTGCCATGGTTCCTAGTCACCTTGTACTCCAAATTTAATCATGATTAAAATTATCTACCGTAATAATTGACTAAATAATTATTTATAAGAATCGTAAAATCCCTATTTAAATCAAATAAATAAAATAAAAAATATTTCAAAATTTTTCGGGAAGGGGAGCTACACGTACCGGGGTTGTCGGCACGGAGGAGGAGCACTGTATATGTACAAATAATGGAATAAGAACGGATGGACACAGACATGATCGAATGATATATTTGTGGAGGATTTTGTGGGTGTGAGAAATTTATGGAGGAGTACCTGCCTATTTATAGGATGTGGGAATTCCCAGTTGGATAAGGATTAGAATTGATTTAAAACCCAATAGATAAATACCATATTATTTTAAATAGTTTTAAAGCAATTTCAATCCAATTCCGAATCAATTTAAATCTAGGTAAATCTTTATATTAAAATAGAATCCAGAAAATACATTCATATTTTTAAATCATAATAATTTATCTAAATATCAGTCAAACACAATTAAAAAAATATATTTTATGAACACTAATATTTTAATAATAATTAATTTTGAAAATAAACATAAATATTTAAATATTTAAAATATCTTATTTCTAAATAATTTATTATAAATAATAAAAATAAAATTTGAAAATATATATAAAAAAATTTCATGTGCTTTACATGAATAAAATATTCACATAAATCTAGTTTCTAATTTACTACTATTAAAATAAGATAGTATTTTATAAATAATTAAAATAATAAGTTTGCCAACCTTGATAATAATTTTTTACCACTTTAAGAAAAATAATACTTATATATATTATTTTGAAACCATCACCGAAAATAAAATCAAAAATTATTTTTCTAAAAATATGTACCTCGCACATATTCGCACTCGACGAGAAAATATGAAAAACATAAATTCTGCATATGACGTACAATACGACTACGTGATGTACAATACAAAATTTTAAATCAGTACCAAATTTAATAATAAAAAATAGTAGAAATTTAGGGGTTTTACAACCCGAACCCCCAACTTTGATGTCCGATTCTTGTGAAACCCTTAACCAATTTCAAAAACTATTTAAACATAGTTTTAGTCAACATATATGAGAGTAAAACCGAATTTGTAGGTCAGGATTTCACGTGGAATACGCGAAGTATTCACTGTTGAAAGTTAGGAAAAAACATGTTTTTCAAAACTATAGAAAATCGAAAAGTTGTCCGATACGACGTGCATCCCGCCAATCTGGGAGACGTGGTCGCGAACCGAAAGCATCGAAAGGTGCGTAACGGCTTCTTTGACGTGTGGGCTTTGACGGAATTCAAATTGGTCGCGTGTGCGCGACGAATTTGATACGTATCCGTCAAAATTCACCGTATCGGCCTCTGTGCAAATTTCTCAATTACTTTGTACACGTTCGTCAGATCGAGACAAAACTTGCGCCAACAGGACCGTATCATTTTTCTGGTCCTGTATGCCAAGTTTGGTCCAATTCTGAGACAGTTGATCGGATTGCCGTTTTGTGGGCCCTACCGTCCAACTCAACGGGCGATTTCGTGCACGGCTCATCGGAATCCAAAATTGGATATACCGTTGGGTTCGTATTATCAAAAAAAATTCGTAGACATATAGTTTGACGAATTTAGAGACCATTGACTTTGGCACACTTTTCGGTGCAAAGCGGGTCTAACGGCGGATACTGTTTTGATCCGAAATTACCGTTTTACCCTTGTGTCCAGAATTGGACTTAAGGACAGACAATCCTAGCTAATTTGACTAATCTGGAAATGTTGGTAACGTCTATTACATCTTCTGGAGGCAGTTGTGAGACTTGGACTTTCTGACTTGTTGATTGACGATATATTGTTGGTTCTCCGTGCAATCCACAGGCAAGTACACATTGCCAAACTCTACAGTATTTGCATGCTTTCCTATACTTTCAGTATTTCTTGCTTTGTTACATATCTCTCTTATTTTCTCTCGTGATTCTTCATAGTTACACGTGCACGTAGATTTTGATTTTTCTTTCTATACTACTTGTTCTATCTTTCCTATCTTATTCATGTCTAGTGATAGTATTGATATTCCTGTACCATGTTTTTCTTGACTTGTTTGACCTGTACTTGACTTGGACATGACTAGATAGGCTTGATTTCCTAGTACCTTAGGAGAGAATGTTTTATTAGCCGTGGCTATCCTCTATTGTTAGTGCCTCCCCGGGCTACGATAGAGAACCTATTATAGGACTGTTAGTGCCTCCTTGGGCTAACGGTTTTAGCCATGATTAATATTACATTCTCATGACATGTCACCATCTTTAGAGTTCCCTTACGTGTCATCTTTTTCTCTACTTGTTATTCTTATTTTTCTTGCATGTTATTTACTGTACTGTAGGCATGTATATTATGTGTCTTGCTAGTCCTCTGAGGACCTGGTAATCTCTCCAGGTATTAGTTCATGGCACGGTACACTGATGGATGATGTTTGCTACGCCGAGACTTCAGGTATACATAGTGTGTTTTTATCATATCTTCCGTATTTTGATTTTGTCCTATATTTGATACTCGCTGTTATTATAGCTAGTCTTTTACAAGCTTCATTTTTATCTAGCTTGTTCATGATGAATGTGTTATTGGGGATCCACTCTAACATATTTATCTAATCTAGAATCAGTGTATCATGGCCTGATCAGCCTTACTGTACTTGATTCGTCATATTTATTATTATTATGTGGATTGAGATATAGTTAATCTAGAATAACCAGACAACTTATACGTATTCGAGTTTAGCTGGAGTCCTCTCGATGCGTAGCTGGCATGTACACGTATCTGAGTCCTACATATTTTAGGACTGAGGCGTTACACACGATGTGTCCAAGTAATTGTTCGTGCAGGTGTGTCAGTGGGTAGACTAGGTATCCAGGTATCCATTGAATTGTTTAGGTCATGTCCAAACTATGTCGTATCGCATGTCTAGGTAAGTATCAGTGATAGGATTTTTGCGTGTGTGCGTGAGTGTGTGACATCTGCGAGCTCGAGAACTCCTCAAATACTCAATCAAATCTCCTAAAACTTTGTGTGCATGCTAACAGACATTGCCCCTAACTACTGACCAAATTTTGTGTCATCTCGTATCGTGTCCACCGAGTTCTAGACTCGGGATAGCAGGATACTTCACCACAGTCTCATACGGTGTCCCCGTGTCCAAATCTGACACGAAAACACACCAAAATCAACTCAGTCATGGTGAAATGTAATCTACACTATATTAGCTACAAAATCATGTAATTAGTTTAGGAAATTAAAAACAACTATTTTTATGTGACATTTCATCGAACACTTTACACATCTCTCCGATACTCCTCCGATACGCATCCTAAGTGGATTCGATTTCTAACCAAACTTGGCCTACTAGTGTATGATGCCTAGATGAATGCATCTATGGTGAGAAATCAGGAAATTAATAGGTTTAGAGGCCATTACCTATTGAGAGTTAGAATCTCAATGAAAAAACACTTGAAATGATCACACAGCAATTCCTATGGCCAAATTGCTCTCAATCATTGCTAGCTAGCCAATAGAGACCTTCTCTACACTAGGGGAGTGTATTGCAATTGATTTGGTCCAATTTGGAGTTGATTTAAAGAAAGAGAGCAAATTTGGGGAAGAACACAAATTAGGGTTTAGGTTTGTAATGAAAGAGGCAAGTGGGGCTAATGTGAACCTTATATAGGGAAATAGGACATGCATTGGCCGGCCAAGAAGTAGTCTAGGGTTAGGTTCAATTGAGATTTAAAGCCTTCCTATATTGTAATTCAAGCCTCTTTCTATTAAAGGCCAAAATAAAATTAGGGTTTTGAGCAAAATATCTTCACTTAGGCAATATCTGGATATTCTTAACCTTGTATTTAGTTGAATCCTACTAACTAAATATCTAGGCTTCTGATTAATGTCTAGATTAGGACAATTCTAGGTTTAGGCCTAACATATCAATTAGCACATTATTAATTAATTAAAATTTAAAATAATTCCAAAGTCATAAATTACCAAAATACCCTTAGTCTAAAAAAGTGGTAGTTAGCTAATCTAATCACATTAGCTAGGTCTCCATGGTCATGGTTAGTCTCTAGTCTAAGTAATTCTAAGGTTTCACTAGCAAGGGACACAATCACAATACATCAATTTAAATGTTATAAAAATAACCAAAATTTTCCCATTTAATCATTAACATGATTTAAATCTATTATTTAATAAATATCATGATCAATTTTTACAAAAGTTTAAAATTACCCTCATTTTAGAAAAGTGATAGTTACACATATATTTAAGTTATATTAGAAGTTTGGTAATGTTCCGGACAAGTATTGGGTAGACTAGCTGACATAGAAGTCAACTAGCCATGAATTTTTTTTTTCAAATTCTAAATCTAGAATTTGATCAGAGCTTAATTTCATATAAATTATTTTATTATTTTAGATGATTTATATGCATGTCCTTGAAGTAGGAACTTAACCAAAAAATTTGGAAGTCAGAAACCATAAAAATATGTCCCAATGTCTCATAGAAACATGTGTGTTTTTGTGTATAAATTTAATGGTTACATGAGGTATTTGGACATGATTATCTACGGTTAGTAATTATAACTTAGATAATTTAGTCATATTATAAGTTTCTTGGTTAAATATTTAAAGTAGTTAATTAAATGTTTATATGAATATTTGTAAAGATAAATATTTACAAATGATCTTCTGTACATATGCTTTGTATATCTATAAGGTTATATTTACATACATGATTATTTTTATATGAATTTCAGTCTAAAATTTAGTAAGTTAAAATATCTATTTTAGGGGATATAAGTATTATCAAGGATATTAATTTTTCCAAATAAAATTATTTTCAACACAAACCTTTAATTGCTTTCTAAATATTATCTAGGAACTTATGTTATATCTATATTATTACTTAGAAGTGTTATCGGTGTAATTATAGTAATCAAAATAAGTTTCTTAATATAATCGATTTTACGAAAGAAACTATTTTTCATAAATAAACACTAATAAAGACTTGATTAGATGCATGTATGGTATGTGATTTTTGTTTATCTTGGACTCTGGTAGATTCTTTCAGAACCATAGTGTATCTCCCCTTCCCGAAAAATTTAAAATTATTTTTATTAATTATTTTATTGAAAAGGTAATTTTTAGAAGAAGTGTACGAAGTTCTAGGACCAAATAAGATGGGGTATAATATGCTTATCAAAACTCGTATTGGTCATTTTAGTTGATTAATATTGTTATTGTTATCGTTATTATTATTATTATTATTATTATTATTATTATTATTATTATTATTATTATTAGTTATTCTTAGATATTATAATCGATATTCGTTTATTCTGATAAGTCATTTCCAAATGAATTTCATGTACTTATGTGCATATTTTATGAACCATACACAAGGAAGTATCATTTAGGTTTTGACTATAGAATATTGTTTATATATATATATATATATAGATTATATATATATATATATATATATATATATATATATATATATATATATATGTTGTATTGTCATATAGTTATACGTTCATATATACATATATATGGGAGTATATATATATATATATATAGATATATATATATATATATATATATATATATATAGATATATATATATATATATATAGGTTTTGACTATAGAATATTTGTTTATATACAATATATATATATATATATATATATATATATCTATATATATATATATATATTATATTATATATATATATAGAGATTAGTATATATATATATATATATGTATATAAACAAATATTCTATAGTCAAAACCTATATATATTATATGGTTGTATTGTCATATGGTTATACGTTCATATATACATATATATATGGGAGTATATATAACTATATATAACTATATATATATATATATATATATATATATATATATATATATATATATATATATATATATATATATATATATGTGTGTTGTGTGTGTGTGTGTGTGTGTATAGGTGTGTTTATATATAAATATTATATATATATATATAGATGTACATATGTGTGTATATATATATATATATTTGTGTATATATATAGGTATCTTGTGTGTATATATATATAAATAGAGATATATCAGTATATACGTATAAACGTATATATATAAGTATATTTCATATATATATATATATATATATATATATATATATATATATATATATATATATATATATATATATATATATATGAAATAGGAATAGAAATGAACAAGATATAGAAAAAAAAGAAAAGAAATGTATATAGAAAAAGAAATAAAGTGAAAAGGAATAGAAGCAGTAGCGGCCCAGATCACCCCTATTCTAATTCCCCAAGCCAATACTAAGACCCGAGTCCACCGCTCAGGGCTGAGCAGCCCGAGCTGGGCATTGTTCCCCCACAAATCCAGGAAACCGAGCACAGTATATAAATACATATATAAGGTTTGCGATGGGATCGATAACTCTACAAAACCTTAACCACCCTACGCCACCACAACCCCCGTGGCCTAGCGACCCCGTCGACGTCCTGGCGGCCACAACCGTGCACCGGAACGGCCGGCAGAGCATTGGAACGCGCGCGAGCGCGCGAAGATTACAGCAGCGAATACACCAAGGTACGACTTCATGATATTAATTCTTCGCGCATGCTCGATGTTTTGCAATTCCGTAAAATCGTATGGAAAGCCAACATAACCCCTAGGAACCCATCTAGTTTGTTGGTTCGGAATCAATCCAGATTCGAAAAGGATCGTGGTCGAAATCGACGAAAAATCTGTCCCAAAAACAGGACATATAACAATCCATGAACCCACATTGGCGGATCGATTTCGATCGACCTAGTAGCTGTTTAGAAATTACACCTGAACACGATTATAGACAACATATAGGACTTCACGACCCTTTTTGTGGATTTGGAAATCATCGACTACGCGTCGAGAAATCGAATCCCAAAGTTTCCCAAAAATTTGTTTTCAAAACTAGAAAATTGTTCTACACGACGTGCGTCCTGCCATTCCGGGCGACGTGGTCGCAATCCGAAAGCATCGAAAGGTGCGTAATGGCTTTATGGTCGTGTAGGCTTTAGCAAAATTCAAATTGGTCGCGTGTGCGCGACCACTTTGTAAATTTCTCTATTACTTTGTGCGCGTTCGTCAGATCAAGACGAAACTTGCGCCAACAGAACCGTATCATTTTTTTGGTCCTACATGCCAAGTTTGGTCCGATTCTGAGACAGTTGATAAAATCACCGTTTTGCGGGCCCCGCGGTTCCACTCATCGGGCGATTTTGTGCACTGCCTGTCGAAATCTAACGTAGGACATACGGTTGGGTTCGTATCGAAAAACTAGATCCGTAGACATATAGTTTGACGACTTTAGAGATCATTGACTATGGCACGCTTTTCGGTGCAAAGTGAGTCCAACGGCGGACACCGTCTTGACCCAAAATTACCGTTTTGCCCCTGTGTCCAGAATTGGACTTAAGAACAGGCAATCCTAGCTAATTTGACTATTCTGAAAACATTGGTAATATTTATTTCAGCTTTTGGGGACTGTTGTACGGGTTTTGACTATTGTGGCACATTGGGTGGTTTAGATTATCGGTTTCACCAGCAGAGGACCACAGGCGAGTACAGTTTATTGTTTGCATTTCGATATTGATTTTTACTATATTTCATTGATTAGTCATTGGTTATGTGATTATTTTCTATTATTAATTGTTGAGTCGGGAATGAGAAGTACCAAGGATGTGTGATCCGACCGTAGACAGTGTTTATTTTCATGCAGTAGACATTGTAGACAGTGCTTATTTTTTGTAGTAGACATTGTAGACAGTGCTTATTTTTTGTAAGTAGACATCGTAGACAGTGCTTATTTTCAGCAAGTAGACATCGTAGACAGTGCTTATTTTCTGCAAGTAGACATTGTAGACAGTGCTTATTTTCTGCAAGTAGACATCGTAGACAGTGCTTATTTTCTGCAGTAGACATCGTAGACAGTGCTTACTTTTCTGCAAGTAGACATCGTAGACCGTACGGTGTAGTGGCCCAGACTGATCACATATCAGCGATACTTCTAACAGTTTGGGAAAGTATTTTGTGTCTATTTATTGCTATTGGTTTTCAGTATTTACTGTTTGTTTTCAAAACACATTATTGATGTCTAACATTTGTTTTATAGTCATTTTTTTATTTGAAATTGCATTCAGTGAATTGTGTTCGTTCCATTCCTGACTGGAAACCAACATTTTTTAGGTTAACCGTGGTTTCACTTAGCTTGGGGAGTGACGAGAATACTCGCAGATAAAAGCCTAGTGACTAGCTAGATAGTTGAGTTGTAGTCATTCATTTATTTGTACAAGTTTATACTTTTCTATAAATGTAAAACTTGTGATCATTATAATTTAAATTAATTATGTGAATGAGCATTATTTATAATTTTGATCTTCATGGCCGTGACAGCGTTCTACCGCCGACATTGCGGCGTAGGCTGGCTTGGACATGTCTCGTATCCGTTAAAAAAAAATGGGTGCGGGCCGTGACAAGTTTTTGTGGTGGCCCATGCAGGCCAGTTTTTGTAAATCATGCGAACTCGTGATAGTACTTAAGTTAGTCGTACTATTGCGAGCCTGCGACTAGAAATGCTCATTCACGAATTCGAAATTAATTTAATTTACGAGAATGACTAGGACTAAGAGTCCCTTATACAAATTTACCGATGGGTAGTCTAGGCCATGCAATGTAGATAAGGAGTTATTAATTTTGATAGTTTATCCGATCCCTATAGGTATACTATTATCTCTTGATATGACGATGTAATCTAATTTGGATAGATTATCTCCTTGGAAAGGCAGGGCTTCATAGAATTAATGATCTAACATTGATAGATTATTCAATTCATTCTCTTGCCTCTTTAGATATCGCCACCATATCTTAGCCCCAATTACCTGTTTAGTTCCTTTTTGCCCTAAGAATTATTTTTATATAATTTTTGATTACGTTACCCATATACAAAACTCGAGTTAGTTTCGAATCAAAGTTTTCCTCAAATGTTTGAATACACATGGAATAGATATTAGAATATTTGTATTTCCTTGACTTCAGTTACTTTCTCCATTTATTGTAGGGTTGCGATTGATAGATACTTACGCTTTATTTCATAGTAAACATGTTTGAATCTCTAGAAGCTCACGAATTCTTATAGATATAGTTAAATGAATATTAGCTAACTCATAATGGTAGAATAGCAGCGCACTGTCACCTTTTAATTGAATTTTGGGAGACTATGGAAACACTACAGCCAGCAGCGCACTGGCGAGACACAACCCCTAGAGGTGAAACTATTTTAAGAAAATATAGGTGATGGGATATTGCCAAAACTATGGCTAGTGGTTCTCTCTTGATCGTAGATACCCTTGAGCCAATATTGGATAGAGTTAAGAAGTGTTCGATTTGGTATCATGTTGAGTTACGAAACCAAGGGTCTACCACAGCCAGAGTATACGGGCGAGGCGTAGTCCTCGGTGAAATGACTTCAGACGTGATTACAAGTTAGAGATACTATGGAGGATAGGACAACGCCATGTATGTCCCATAAGGTCCAAGGCCAATATTAGTGGAAGTTTTGTAAGTTGGGTAGCATGTCTCCCGACCTAGCATTCTGTAGTCCTTGTGACTTACTGACGAGGAAATTGATTGACACTAATAGGTTTACCTAGAATACAGAAGTTAGAGGTCATGACCCATTAGTCGACCGAGTCCTTGTGGATAAGAAGATAGTAGGAGGACCGTATAAGCAAGAACACCGGGTAAGGTGTGATTCTCACAAAACTTGAACTACTTGTGCCTTCTTTCAAAAAATCTCGCATAATTGTAGTCGACTATCCTAACAAACGCTGTTGTTACAGCTTAGTTTTGCAAGCTCACTCTGTTCTCGAGCTTGAATTGAGGCATATGTTAGTGGGGACGCCTGCTAACTTATTCTCTAATCAGAATCAGTGTATTATGGTCTGATCAACCATGAGGCATTGGTTCGCTCTTCGTTTAATTACACTATGTGGATGGAGATATATAGGTATCTAGGATCTCATCCGCGTCTGCTTTGACAATTCCTCTTGAATTATATGTTCGCCCTTGAATCACAAAATTATGTTCAGTAACATCTCCCTTGAATTCTTTATTGTTTTTGTCTTTTATCGATTTGGAAAGACGAAAGCTCGTGATGGTAGAGAGATACAGAGTATTCCCATGGCTATGATAATGGTAGGCACAAGTGTAGCTACCATCGGCCAGCCATGTGATTGAGTTACTCTTCTCCCATCGACCCTCAAACTACTATTGAGACTTTCGAGCCATCTGAATTTGAGAATGATTAGGGTTTTACCCTTAGTCAGAATGCCAACCTAGGAGACTATCTATTCTCAAGAACCAAATATTGTGAGTCTCTAATTTTTGCTTGAAGCTTGCCTTAACTAGCAACCCTTAAGCCTTGAACCAACCCTTCCTCGACCAAAGCCCACAGTTAGACATGCGATGAGTGGACAATAGGGTAATCATTTACCGTGACACTCATCCCGAGATTGGTTTCCAACAATATTACTCTAGTAATGTAAATTTTATTTTTAAGACCTAACTTGTGTTGGAACACCATAGTCACTAGCCTAGCTAATACCATAGCTTAAATACCCTGTCACACTATGACCTACCAGTTGTCAACATCAATACCTGATCACTATAACCCTTGTGACCATAGTCTGGCAGGTTTGACACAAATAGAATTTCTTGACTCAGTTGTTAGAAATCTTTTCTTATGTTGTGCCTTGGAGTTGGTTACCCCATCGAAAACTCCCGTATACTGCGGACGAGTAGGTTATTCTATTTTATCGACCGTGTGTTATTGTACACGCTCATTTTCCATTGATTGAGAAACGAACCTTGACTTGACTATATCTACCGTATTCCGATACGCTGTGCCTTATTCCCTATTAACAAAGAGTCGAGGTACAATATTCGGACTTTGGGAACCCTCTAACCTTAATATTCCAAAAACCATGTCTTAGCTTCTAAGGTGGGTAGACTGTAAGCTTCCTAAATTTTTTTAGGATATACCAGGATTACCGAATGATTAGAATAACTTTCGTTAGGATGATGATTTGTACCCTTGGACTCCCACTTTCCATTTAGATCATTTTGTGTCATGGGCCGTGCCATTAGTATTCGGAGCACGAGACCAGCCGTTATCTTTCAACAAATTTCGTATGCAAGATATAGACGAGTCCATCTTCATCTAGGTATATCATGTCCCACTCAAACCCATCCTCTTGTACTTTATTTTTAGGGTACGACTTTCAGGTTAAAAGAACTAGTTATAACCCTTACTATAGTACCGGTGTACTTTTCAACTCCCATTAGAGCCTTAACCACGACGCCATTCCTTCGACCCAATATATGGTTGTGATCTACTCGAAGTCCACTACGCACATGCCACTAGTGTGCCGTCCAACTGAGGCCTCATGTGCTACTTAAACACAAAGGTCACCGAAGGCGTATTTCAGGCTAATGGACCTAGCTAACCAACCCGACTAGCAACTAGCTCAACCACTTGGGAGGAGCCCTATTCTAGGTTACCCTAATCTAGTAGGAAGAGTTTTTATCGTTGGGATCTTGTCTTGTCCTTATAGATTGAAATCCAAGATTCATCCAATCAACGACTGATATCCAAATAAAGAACCCATTGAGACCACAATCTTGATTTCTCAAATTCCGTTCCGTTATGGAACCTTGTTTGAATTAGAATTTCGAGAACGAGACTTCTGTATTGTATGGATTGTAAGCCCTCTAAGAGCGAAGGGTTCTTCGATGTAGCAAGTGACTGGACTAGAGTAGCCCAATCTAGCGCATAAGACTATTGGTCCGTAAAACTTTCTTTCTACCTGCATCATTGGAAACTCTCTACCGCTCTTGAATCTTTCTAGTTGCTCTCGATTATTCTTCCTTATCTTCCTATCCTTCCTATTGTAGAGCGACGAATGGTCATGATTATTAGAATTTACCAATATTTCGTAACTACCTGTGTAAGTTATTGCTTATTAAAATTTTGGTTTGCTTGATAGATAGGAGAGGTTTATAGGTGCCATATACAGTAGATATTTATTGGTAGCAATTATAGCAAGTAGTTGGATGGTTTTAAAAGTTTTGGTGACATGAGATTTGAGGGAGTAGTGTGACCCAAGGTGGGTAGAAGTCCTCGAGATTTTTGTAGTTGCCAAAATGGCCAATGAGAGGGATATAAGCTATTTTTATGAAATTAAATTTAGGGAGATTACGGTAATAGTAGATCTCCTTTTTGAATTTAAGGAATAGTTATGAATTAGAATTTCGAGGACGAAATTATTCTAAGGTGGGTAGATTTGTAGCTCCCCTTCCCGAAAAATTTGAAATTATTTTTATTAATTATTTTATTAAAATGGTAATTTTTAGAAGAAGTGTACGAAGTTCTAGGACCAAATAAGATGGGGTATAATATGCTTATCAAAACTAGTATTGGTCATTTTAGTTGATTAATATTGTTATGTTATCGTTATTATTATTATTATTACTTTGTCATTCTTAGATATTATAATCGATATTCGTTTATTCTGATAATTCATTTCCAAATGAATTTCATGTACATATGTGCATATTTTATGAACCATACACAAGGAAGTATCATTTAGGTTTTGACTATAGAATATTTATTTATATATATATGGTTTATTGTCATATGGTTATACGTTCATATATACATATTATATATATATATATATATATATATATATATATATATATATAT
>JANAVB010037007.1:0-45551 GCA_029216955.1 Iris pallida | reverse complement strand
GTTCGGCCAACGGATCAACGGGGAAAGAGTGTCATTTACACCTACACAAAGTCGACATGAGCACTCGGCCACTCTCTCCGATTACCTTCACTACGCTCACCCTCCTTTCACCTACCTGGGATGCCCTCTGGTTTACGGCTGGAATAACTCGAGTATCTACGACGGACTCGTCAGTAAGACCAGAAAGAAGATCGAGGGATGGCACAACGCTACATTATCCCGGACGGCAAGTTGATCCTCATCAAGCAGTCCTGTCCTCCATCCATATTTATACCCTGGATGTCTGTTCCCCGCCCCAGAAAGTTCTATCCACCCTAGAGGCCCTTTTCACCAACTTTTTGTGGTCATCACAACGGCAGGGACAAACACCACTGGGCCAGATGGGACACGCTGGCGAAACCCACAGGCGAGGAGGGGTTGGTTTTATCAAATTATCATACATAGTGGACGCATGCTCTATGAAACTGTAGTGGAACATCAGATCACACAATTCTATCTGGACGCGATTCATGAAAGCCAGATACTTCCAACACTCCCAACCAACATTGGCAGCAACGAACAGTCGTTCGTCGGCTTCCTCGTATCGTATACTGTACGGTTCTACCTCGCAGAACCCTCATCCAATTGAAGCTAGGCAATGGTCTCTAAGCCGTCCCATAAACGGTGTATTGGTAACGTAGTTTACAATCTGTCCTTGCATGCCCCCCTAACTGTATCATTCGGGATCTCTGGGACGACGTTTCGGGCTGGAGTGGGAGCAGGTCAGAGACTGGATTAGTCCTGAGGCGACGACGACGTTAGCTGCGACGGATGTTAGGATCAATGAACACCCGGACTCTTTTATTTGGACCCCCATTATTGGAGGCTCCTTTACAATGGCATCCACCAGGCGCGAGGTGGGAGACGGAGGCGTGCCATCCTTGCTTACGGCTCCTTTTTGGCAGTCTTGCATCCCCATCAAGTGGTCCTTACTGCTCTGGCGAGCCCAACGCAAGAAGCTCCCGACCGACGACTCCTTACTACCATCGGGTTTAGCCTCGCATCCAGCTGCCACTGCTGCAATGACCACTAAACAGAAACTGTTGAACACATCCTTCTCTCCAGCGATCTAGTACATCAGATGTGGCTAACTCTTGCTTAGCATTGCGGTAAGAGACACCGGGCCGGAGGCTTCAACGATCTCCTGCTCAACTGGGGCGAATCCTATTGTCACCAGATCGCTGCAGCCACGGGCATCTGGGTCCTCTGGAAGAACCAGAACAAATTCAGGTACGAAGGTAGCCGTTACCACCCGGCACAACTTATCAGAGAAGTGCATCGTCAAATTATGAAAAGATGGCATCGATGTTCCCACTCATCGGACCGATTCTGGCAGGCGCTCTCCTAGCTTAATCTGTAGTGTCTATGGGCGGGCGGTCCTCGCTTTTTCTTTTTTGTTGCTTTCGCGCTCGGCAGCTTACTTGTATAGGCTTCGGCATTTTGCGCTGATACATTAACAATATTCCCAGCTTTCCAATTATATATATATATATATATATATATATATATATATATTATATGCATTATATATATATTATATACCTAGCCTCTTGGCGCAACCTGGGGTCCTTCCGGCCCGGCACAGCTTGCCGTCCCCGCCGGCATCGTGCTACCCGCTCCCTCTCTCGGGGTCGATTCCTGGCACGGTATGGCCGTCGGCGCAAGCTAGTGGCTGCAGCCTCCTACGCGTTCTAGTGAGCGGTTGCTCCTTGCGCCTACTACGGTGGCCCCTGTGGGCGTGAGCCACCCCTACACCTGCCCTTCCCTCGTCAGCGCGGGCATGGGCTCTTCCCGCTCCATCCCTGTCCCTCTCCGTTGGGGCCGTTAGCGACGGGAGGGGCGCAACCCAGTCCCTCTCCACCCCTCCCCTCCCTCCTCCACCATGCCCCTCCCTTTTCGCCAGATCCACCTGTGCCAATAGATATAACGTTGCTCTCTGATGGCCGATCTGCTGTGCCCCTTTGCTGCTCCTGATCCCTCCATCTTTCGCCTTCCCGCCGGGCATTGGCGTTGATGCACTTGCCTTGAGCGCATCCACGCCCTCCCTGGGCGCAACCTACTTGACGTTGGCGCACTTGCCTCGAGCGCATCCACACCCCCATGGGTGCAACCAAGTTTTGCCCCCGACCCACCCTGGTTCTCCCAGCAGGCAGCCCCATCCCCTTCTGCGCCCTCTCCCTCCCTGGGGGCAGGGGTGCAGCGCCTCTAGGCTTCTTCTTTGGGGAGCCTGTCCGGGCTCTCTTATGCGCAACCTGGCATCCCCAGGGGCCAGCCCTCCCCTTCTAAGGGCACAAGCCGACCTCTTCCGGTCCCTGCTTCTTCGGGAGCATCTACCTCCGGCCCTTCCTACTCCTAGGCATCTCAACACCCGGCTCCTTCCTTTGCCGACATCCTCGGCCTGACAGGACCCCCAGGCAGGGGCTACTATTCTCGGACGTTCCTCTACCAGAAGTCGACTACCCGCCGACATCCACCATGCCGACGGTGCCTTTCACCAACCAGGAAATCTCTTCGCTGGCCTCCTCACCCTTTCTCTTTCGCCCTCAAATTCTCATCTGGATGTCCCAAGCTCGCCAGGGTCGCAGAGGTTATAGCCACTTGGCGACTGAAGGCTGAGTAAGAGTAGCCCCCTCGACCTGAGACATATTCTGCTATACCTATCCTCCGACCTGGACCACTGGACGGTATGGTCCAAAGGAACCGGAGGATTGACTCCCACCAAATGAAGATAATCAAGTGGTCAGCCAACTTTAACACCAAGGAAGACTCCGCGACGGTCGCTGCCTGGGTCACCCTACCCAATCTCCTCCCCATTTGCTTCGTTCCGACGGCTCTTAGGTGAATAGCCCCTTTGGGACTTACGTGGCCACCGCAGAAGAAACAAGCAACCTAACCAAAGCACGCTACGCAAAGATATATGTGGAACTCGACCTCTCCTCAGATCCCCAAACCACATTCTCATAGAACTTGGCAACAAACTCACACTCAGCAAATCACCTGCGATAATCACATAACCTTCTGTACTCGCTGCCATCTGCGTGGTCGCTTATCGAAGCATTGCTTCTGCCTACATCCGGAGCTTCGAAAGAAACCAGAGAGAACAGAACCCAATCCCACAGGGACCCAGCATCGAAACGACCGACCACCCCTGCATCCTCTACCGAACTCCCACACCAGATTCAACTCCAGCGAAGGTAAATCTAGCAAAACCAACTCAGCTGTCAAAGCTGTAATCCCATACCAGCCACCTAATCCCCCACTGTCCAACCAATTCTCCGCCCTTGCATCGGCGGACATTGACTATTCTGGATTCGGTTCTCCATACAGACCTCGACAAGGCTCCAGGAACGGACCCTGCGGTTATCAGCACCCCATCCCTTGAGGACAGAAGACTCCTTCCTCTCCCTTTGTATGCTTCCAACCCTCCAACATCGTACGCCAACTCCGTCGTTGAGGCGCTGGCCATCCTCGGGCCGGAGCAAGCTCTTAGAGGTGTTCAGGTCCTCGCCACCGGATTCCCTCTCCAGGAGGAAGGCAACCTCATCGGGATCACGGACGACTCTTCATCATCCCGTCGAAACAACTCGACCTCGATTCAGTTGGAGAAACAGTCTTACCAACAAATTGCCCCGAGGACTCTTCCATTGGCACAGCATCCAGGAAGGCGAGAGAAGCTTCCATCCCCCCAAAGAAATCGGTGAAAAAAGGAATCGTTAAGTCTCCGTCTCCGTCAATTCATACTAGGTCCGCCGCAAAGCGGTCCAACCAACCCCACCCAGACCCCCATTAATGCTGAATATTCTCTCCTGGAATGTCCGCGGTCTAGCGAACAAACCTACTAGGAGAATTACTAGCCTTAAGAATACTCATATAGATCGACATCTTGATCATCCTAGAATCCAAAATCCCTCAAAGAGACTCAAATCCATTCAACTGCGGTTAGGGTTTCCCTCGGCCTTTGCCGGTAGTCACGACATATGGATCCTCTGTTCAAGACCATCAAAGCAGAATCATCCACGATTCCAGGCAAGCCCTTTCTTGCTGGATTGAACATCCCTGATTCCAAACGTGCCATCCTTCAGCGGTCCACGGCAGTTGTGACATCGAGGAGCGCAGACAGCTTTGGAATGACCTCTTGGACACCAACCACCACAACCAACTCCTACCTTGGCTTTGCATAGGGGACTTCAACGCTATTACTTGCAGAGAAGAGAAGCTCGGAGGCTGGCCTCCCCCTCTTCGCCATGCAAGACTTCAACAACTTCATCTTCAACTCTCACCTCACTCCCCTACCGTTCACCGGCAACGCCTTCACCTGGTACAACATGCAGAAAGGTCATCCGGCAACTCTCCCGCCTCTATAGAGCATTAACGAACGCCCACTGGCTGGGTATGGAAACTACTTCCAAGCTTTCTCACCTTAATGCCATCGAATCTGATCACGCCCCCCTGATGGTAGGTATCACTAGCCTTACCAACCAGGTCAGAAAGAGATTCCGTTTCCAGGACTTCTGGAGCAACCACCCAATTCTTGGAGGTAGTCTCGGATGCTTGGAACATCGCCGACTCTCTAGATCCCCTCTAACGGATTGCCTATAAGCTCTAGGCAACGAGGAAAGCTCTAGCGCTTGGAGCAAACAAGCTTATGGAGATATCTTCCAAGCCATTCGTCAGGCGGAGGATGATGTGACCCGGGCCGAAGCCAGATACATGACCGACTATTGCCAGATTTCAGACATGCTCTTAATCTCACCAAAGCCATCCTCAAATTCAGGCTGAAAATTGAGACCGAATTCTGGAAGCAGAAAGCTTGGATCAAATGGGACAGCGAATGAGATAAAAACTCGACCTTCTTCACGCCCGTGTGTTGACACAAAATCACAGTCAACCAAATATTGATAAAATTGACAATATGATACTTTTCATAATTCAATATGACACATCAAGACAGAACTCAGTGCAAGATGGACGTCGGCTCGTACCTGCAGCGTACTTAGTTTTTGAGTCTGTATTTTACTTTTCTTGAGTCTAGATAAATGTAAACTGAGTCGTACTGAGTAGTTTGGGCCTATACCTATATCCAAACCACAAACCAAAAGCTCCACCAAACCAAACTAGCCCATATAGCCCATTTGAGCAATTCTGTCTCATAGAGACAGAGTTCGGGCCGAACTCTGCCTCCACACAGAGTTCGGACCGAATTCTGTCCCTTAAATTACAGGATCATAATTTTTAGGGTTTTCTGTATGCTAGTTGTCCAACAGACAAAAATTTGAATTCTTGATACATAATTCTGGCCGAATTCTGCCTATTCAGAACCCTATAAATAGGCCTTGAATTCCCTCATTTTTAATCATCCAATCTTCTCTTCTTCTCTCTAAAGCCTTATACAAGCCTTACCCTTCTCATTTACTAGCCACAAGCTTCCTAAGCCTCAAAGTGCTCAGTGCTCTTCAGTTAGGAGTTTGTGCAAGAGTTAAGAAAGTCGCTTGGAAAATTCCAAGCATCGCCACTGCGATCTCTGTAAGAAGTTGACGTACTCTTCTGAAGAAAAGGCACGGGGTGTAACTGATATTTCACAAATAGTGGATTTAATCCTGAGCTAGAGTTCTTAGGCCTGGACTAGTCCTCCACGAGGGAAACCAGGTTAAAATCGGCTGTGTTTGCGTATGCTCTCTTGCTCTTTATAATTTTTGCATTTACTCCGATTATTTATTGTTGGTGAAAGAGTTTATTTTTTAATTGTCTATTATTGTCATAAACTCTATTCACCCCCCTCTAGAGTTGCCAACATGTTCTTTCAATTGGTATCAGAGCTTTGTTCTCTCAACAAGGACTAACATCCTAGAGCTGATCCATGGCAACCACACAACTCATGTTTTCCAATCATGGCGAAGGGCAGTCCACTCATAGGCCACCCCAATTTGATGGAACAAACTACACCTATTGGAAAATAAGGATGAGTTTTATTCTCAAGTCTCTAGACTTCAACCTGTGGACCATTGTCACCGATGGTTACAAAAAGCTCGTCAGAATAGTTGTCAATAGAGATCTCGTCAAGAAACCCAACGACAAATATTCTGACGAGAAAAAGAAACAGGCGAGTCTAGACGCGAGAGCTATTAATGCTTTGTTTTGTGCAATAGATATGAATGAGTTTAACAGGGTTTCGACATGTACCACCTCGTACGAAGTGTAGAAACTTCTAGAAGTGACGCATGAAGGAACCACCCAAGTCATGGAGTCGAAAATCAGTCGTCTCACTCAGAATATGAGGCATTCAAGATGAAGCCAAATAAGACGATCACTCAAATGTTTACAAGGTTCCTTGACATCATCAAACCCGTGTCATCTTTTGGCAAACAATATACAAATCATGAGAAGATCCAAGTTACTCAGGGGGCTACCGAAGATTTGGAACCATAAGGTAACTGCTATCATAGAAGGCAATGATCTCACTACAATGCCTATGGAGACTTTGATGGAAAGCTGATGACCCGCGAGCTTGACCTCAAAGACTTCGAAGAACCTGCTCCAAAGGCAAAAAAGATTGCCTTAAAGGCTCATCGTCGAAGGGCTGATCCTGAAGAGACTGATGACGACAATTCTGACGGTGATGATCAAGCTCTTCTAGTCCACAACTTCAAGAAGGTCCTCCATTTCAATCGAAGAAAGAAGAAACAACAAGAAGATGACGAAGAAGAATCAACGTGCTACGATTGCAAAAAGACTGGACACGTCCGAAAAGATTGTCCATTCGCAAAGAAAGGCAACCGATATGAGAAGCCCTACAAGAAGTCTTCTTCAAGAAAAATATGCCAACACTAGCATTTGGCATAAAAGCGAAGTAAGTGATTCTTAGGAAAAAAAGGACTCTCCTCAAGACACCGCTAATGTCTGCGTAATGGCAACATCCGATAAGGTAACTAACGAAACTCTCGATGACTTCACTTTTGATGAACTTGGCGATGCGTTTAATGATTTACAAAATGACCACAAGAAAGTCATTAGTAAATATAAGCATGCTAAGGAGAAGATCAAATGCTATGAAATAGATATTCAAAACCTTTCTTCTTTGCTTGATATTAGAGACACTCCACCCACGGAAGTCGCTAATGAGGTGTCCAAGCTTAAGCTAAGCCTACATGATGCCGAAGCACTTATTGAAAAGCAAACTCGTGAGGTCACAGCACTCAACACTGAGCTTGCTGAAGAAAAGAATAGACATGTTCTCTATTGCTAAAATTGATGGTTTAAATGCTAAGTAATGAACGACATGCTGCCTCTAAGAAATTAGAGATTAGATTAGGAAAACAGGTTGCTCAACCTCAAACCCAATCACATAAGACACACACAAAGCACAAGACTACTCAAAATAGTCAAATACGTCATCCCCATGCAACACGTAAATATGCTTACATGTACACGTATTCCATGCAGCTCATAAACCACGTGCACATAGACATTATTCTCATAACTATCATTCTACTGCTACATAAAATCACTATCCTGCTAATCATCACCATGCCGTACATAGATATAACCATCACCATACTGCTCATAGACATGACCATCATCCTGCTGCCACGTATAGTCACTATCCTGCTGTTCCACACAACTCTCACCATGCTGCATATAGACATCATTATCAACCTGCTCCAACACGAATATGCATGCTACTTGCACATATTGTGGATTACATGGACACATCTCACACAATGTAGAATTAGGAGATTAGTAGATATAAATCTATATGCATGGGTGCCAAAGACTAACATTTCAGGACCCACAAGAACTTGGGTACCAATGGTCACATCTACACTTGATGTAGGTGGACTTCCTCCCTCAACTAAAAGCAAGTGGATTCTCGATAGTGGATGCTCGACATATGACGGAAGACACAAATCATTTCGCATCACTATCGATGAAGAGGAAAGGGTACGTATCCTTCGGTAACAACCTAAAAGGCTACATTATAGGTAATGGTACTATTGGTCATCCTCCTTCTCTTGTAATAAAGATGTCTGCCTAGTAACCGAGTTAAAGCATAACCTGCTCAGCATAAGTCACCTTGCTGATCATAATATATTAACTTTGGACAAAATAAATACTATATTTATGATAGGTCAACGAGAGACATTGCTTTTGAAGGGATAATAGAGGATAACATTTACATTTTCTATCTATCTAGAGAACTAACAGTGTAGGAAGATGCCTCTACGCCCACAAAGATGAGATATTGTTGTGGCACCAGCGTCTTGGTCATGCCAATATGGATACTATATCCAGGCTATCGACAAAGAAGCTAGTAAGAGGCTTGCCGATATTACATTAAAAAAGGACACGGTATGTGCCGAATGTGAGTTGAATAAGGCGACCAAGTCTTCATTTCATTCCATAAATACTGTAAGTACTACTAGACCTTTGCAATTACTTCACATGGACTTATTTGGTCCTAGTAGAGTAGCCAGTCTTGGTGGAAAACTCTATTTTTTGTCATAGTAGATGATTTTTCTAGATTCACTTGGGTTTTCTTTCTTTCAAACAAAAGCGATGCTATTTCTGTTTTCAAAATTTTTGCTAAAAAGGTTCAAAACGAAAAAGGCTACATGATTACTCGAATCCGAAGTGATCATAGAGGCGAATTCGAAAATTCCGATTTTGAAAAGTTTTGTGATTTAAATGGTTTTGATCATTAGTTTTTTTTGTCCTAGAACTCCTCAACAAAATGGTATTGTGGAGCGGAAGAATAGGACTCTTGGCGATATGGCTAGAGTCATGTTGAATAAATTTTCACTTCCGAAATATTTTTGGGCTGAAGCTGTCAGTACAGCGTGCCATATTTTAAATAGGGTGCTTATTCGACCCATTACAAAGAAAACACCCTATGAGCTTTGGTTTGGTAGAACTCCAAACGTTTCATATTTTAGAGTTTTTGGTTGTCGAAGTTTTATCCTCAACACCAAAGACAACTTAGGCAAATTTGATGCCAAAGCTGACGATGGTATTGGCTATGCGGCCAAGAGCAAGGTATATAGAGTGTTCAACAAACGCTCATTGATTGTAGAAGAATCTACTAATGTGACTTTTAATGAGGATAATAGTGCAGCAACTACTCCTGTCGATGATGTTGAGCCATCAACTTCTATGCTGATGAATACCACCACTGAAACCAACTCTCTGGAGGGCTTATCGAAGAAATTTGCATTCAAGCCATCACATCCAAAAAACTTGGTAATAGGTGAGGTATCACGCGGAGTAAGTACTCGATCATCGTTAAGAGACTCCATTGCTAGCACTGCCTTCATTTCACAAATTGAGCCAAAAACTGTTCTAGAAGCTTTCAATGATGAGTTTTGGATTTCAGCTATGCAAGAAGAACTCAACCAGCTCGAAAGAAGCCAGGTTTGGGAACTTGTTCCTAAACCAGTTAACCATTCGATCATTGGTACTAAATAGATTTTTTAAAACAAAGTAAATGAAGATGGTTCAGTCACTCGCAACAAAGCGTCTAGAAGCTCAAGGATACAACCAAGAGGAAGGTATCGACTACGATGAGACATATGCTCCTATTGCTAGACTTGAATTCATTCGGATGCTTTGTGCCTTTGTAAACTTTTAGAATTTTAAACTTTTCAAATTGATGTCAAAAGTGCTTTTCTGAATGGATTTATTAAGGTGGAAGTTTTTGTAAAACAACCCCCTGGTTTTGAAAATCACAAATTTCTCGACCATGTTTTTAAACTCAAGAAAGCATTATATGGCCTCAAACAAGCCCCTAGAGCTTGGTATGAACACCTAAGCAATTTCTTGCTAGATAAAGGTTTTTTAAAAAGGAAAATTGACACTACACTATTTATCAAAAGTTTTTAAGACACTGTTCTTTTAGTGTAAATTTATGTAGATGATATCATGTTCGGTTCTACTAATAAAAATCTTTGCCAAGATTTTGCTAAGTATATGTAGAACGAATTTGAGATGAGCATGATGGGGGAGCTCACATAGTTCGCAAGTCAAAAAAACTTCACAAGGAACTTTCATCAGCCAGTCAAAATATACAAAGGATATGCTGAAGAAGTTTAATCTTGACAACATCAAACCTATCAGCACCCCTATGGCTACATCAACCAAGCTGGAACCTGATGAAAGTGGCAAACCTGTTGACCAACGTAAGTATCGAGGTATGATTGGTAGTTTACTTTATTTAACTGCAAGTCGTCCCGATATCATGTTTAGTGTTTGTCTGTGTGCTCGCTATCAAGCTAGTCCTAAAGAATAACACATGCCCGCTGTTAAGCGTATCTTTCGATACCTCAAAGGTATAGTTACAGTAGGCTTATGGTATCCCAAATCCACATCCTTCGACCTTATTGGTTACTCGAATGCTGATTTCGCAGGATACAAAGTCGACCATAAAAGTACAAGCGGTACGTGCCATTTATTAAGCAAGGCTCTAGTCTCTTGGTTTTGCAAGAAGCAGAATTCTGTTGCACTATCCACAACAGAAGCTGAATATATTGCAGCTGGTTGTTGTTGTGCACAAATTCTATGGATGAAGCAAACCCTTGTAGACTACAACCTATCCTTTATGCACATTCCTATATTCTGTGATAACACTAGTGCTATCAACCTTATTAAGAACCCTATATGTCACTCACGTACGAAACACATTGAAATTCGTCACCACTTTTTGCGTGATCACCAGCAGAATGGCATTATAAACTTAGAATTTATTGACACTGATCATCAGCTGGCAGATTTCTTTACTAAACCACCATCCGAAGAGCGTTTCAATTTTCTATGTCGTGAACTAGAAATTTTGGATGAGGCGATTATTCATTAAGGTGGCCTGCGTAAATATTAATTATGTCATAATTTCTTATGATGATTTTGTTATGGGTACAAGCCGAAAGGGTCGTTCTAACAACAAGGCGTAAAAGCCTAAGAGACACGGTGCACTAGTCTTCGGACTACCGCTAGCTGGGATCCGGCCCCTGCAGCTACCCCATGGCAGTTTTACTATACTGAATTGTGTCATAACTCCTTGTTTATTAATGGTTTACATTTGTGTATAGCTTGCTAAATTCAAAATTTTTAAACTTTACTTTTGTTCATTTGACTCCAATTTATTTTGTAATTCTCTCCTTGGACTTCACTGTTGAAAATTCTAATGGTTCATGTCCACCCTTATATTTTTTTCTAAGTACTATGTTCAACTTCATTTCAGCCTTGTTTCTATTCTGGCCCCAGAACATAGAATTCGGGCCAAACTCTGCCTAACACAGAATTCGGGCCAAATTCGGTCTGTTTATTCCAGAACAGCAGTCGGGCTCAGCCGTTGATCTGTGTTTGATCCAATGATCCACATTACATTCGACCATTCGAACCCCTATTCTTACACCCGGTTATCCCTCTCTCTCTCCTCCATTGCCTTCTCCAAAACTCCTCCAAACCCTTTCTCTTCAAACCCTAACCCTAGGTTTCTCCTTCTAGTGAAGATTTCTTCTCTCTAGGAGGTCTCTTGCATCATTCTCTTCCATCCTCCATTATCTTTTTGAGGTAAAATTTCTCTTTTCTCTCCATCTAAATTTCATATTTTACTTCCTTACTTATGGCACGTAGGTTGTTTAATCGAGGAAAGAGGGCTCGTACTGAGGGTGCGTCCTCATCGAATCCTCCTCCTCGTGATGAACCTATTTACCAACCTATTCACCCTTTATCCAATCCACCGCGTCCTATTGAACCAGACACGTTTGATGATCGAATATTTGTATCATTGGAAGCCTTAAACGAATGGTTCAGTAATTTTCGATCACGTCCCGTGTGCGCAGGCCATCCTATCAACTTTATGACTCATTGTTTCATGATTTATGTCTTGATGAACTAGTTACTACTAATTCACTTATCTATTTGAATGCAATTCAAATGTTTTATTGCAATCTTACTTTTGATGATACATGTTTATATTCGCGTGTTGCTGGAATTGACATATCATTTGATGACTTTGAAATATCTTGAAATTTCGGAGCCAAACTCATGGGAGAAAGTTGTCGACGCTCGCAAGTTTCAATTCCCAGATGGGTCTCCCTTGAAAGCTTCAAGGATGATTTGTGTACACCAAACACACGTCAATGCAAGCTTCTAGCCAAATTTCTAAACCCTTACTTCTATGAGCTTCATCGCATTGTCTTCGACACTATCTTTCCAAAGCGGGATCAACTGATGAGGTTTCATATTTTGAGATATCTGCTATGTATCACCTTCATCTCCATGTCCCGTTCAATCTTCCACATACCATGATGGACTGGATAATCAATGCTAGGAAGAGGCCACGATCTTTGGTCTATGCTCTCTATCTTTCTATGATTTTTTGTGCTTTTATGTCCCACTTGATGAGTGCCAATTCCTCCCTGCCCTCGTCTTCCTATCTAAGGCATGGTAGCTTCAGGTGGCTGTCGGATCTCCTGCTGAGTCCGAGCACTCTGATGCTCAGGATGACGCACCTGCTCTTGGACAGCCTGCGCCCCTTCCTCCTGCTACTCTTGAGTCGATTCAGACTATGCTTCGCGATCGATTCATGTTAGAGGATGATCGCTGGACCCAGCTCGACTACCGTACCACCCTGCAGATGAGTGCCATCAGTAACTCACTGCATGATGTCCGATACTCTATGTCTCGGCATCCTTCTATGTCTATTCCTATGGAGCGGGATCCTGCTCGTGACGGATACCGTATCGATGACCCTTGGGTTATGCGCTATCTGGATCCGGATGTGGCTTTCCTGGATCCTCGTCGTTCGGATATTGATCCATCTGACGGCGTTGGACCATCTCGAGCTCCATGATTGATGTGGTCTCCTACCTGCTACTGCTGCTAAGGATCTTATGTTTAGTTTTTATGCACTATGGATTTCTATTTTATGTAGTTGCTTTTTATTGTATTAGTTCACTCTATGTTCTGTGACTCTTGAGACACTTTATACAGTTTCTTGGTGTGCTTGCCAGTTATCATTTTCAATTTTCTGGTTGTTTGTGTTTGATAAATGACAAAAGGGGGAGAATTATTTGATATTCGATAATCATATCATCATTGTCTATCTGTGCTATCTATGTTTTGGGAAAGATTATGTTTATCAGGTCAAAGGAACATTGGCTTACAAGGAAGCAATGTTTACGGGGGAGCTATTGCTAGCTATTGCTTCTATGCACTGATTACGGGGGAGCTATTGCGTTTATACATGTGTCCAGGTATGAACATTGAATATACAAATATCATTTTGTCAATTATCAATATGGGGGAGATTGTTGACACAAAATCACAGTCAACCAAATATTGATAAAATTGACAATATGATACTTGTCATAATTCAATATGACACATCAAGACAGAACTCAGTACAAGACAGACGTCGGCTCGTACCTACAGCGTACTCAGTTTTTGAGTCTGTATTTTTACTTTTTTTGAGTCTAGATAAATGTAAACTGAGTCGCACTGAGTAGTTTGGGCCTCTATATCCAAACCACAAACCAAAAGCTCCACCAAACCAAACTAGCCCATATAGCCCATTTAAGCAATTCTGTCTCATGGAGACAGAGTTCGGGCCAAACTCTGCCTCCACATAAGTTTGGGCCGAATTCTATCCCCTAAATTATAGGACCCTAATTTTTATGGTTTACTGTATGCTAGTTGTCCAACGGCCAAAATTTGAATTCTTGACACAGAATTCTGGCCGAATTCTGCCTATTTAGAACCTTATAAATAGGCCTTGAATTCTCTCATTTTCAATCATCCAATCTTCTCTTCTCTTCTCTCTAAAGCCTTATACAAGCCTTATCCTTCTCATCTACTAGCCACAAGCTCCCTAAGACTCAAAGTGCTCAGTGCTCTTCAGTTAGGAGTTTGTGCAAGAGTTAAGAAAGTCGCATGGAAAATTCAAGCATCTCCACTGCGATCTCTGTAAGAAGTTAACGTGCTCTTCTGAAGAAAAGGTACGGGGTATAACTGCTATTCACAAATAGTGGATTTAATCCTGAGCTAGAGTTCTCAGGCCTGGACTAGTCCTCCACGAGGGAAACCAGGTTAAAATCGGCTGTGTTTGCGTATGCTCTCTTGCTATTTATAATTTTTGCATTTACTCTGATTATTTATTGTTGGTAAAAGAGTTTATTTTTAATTGACTATTATGTCATAAACTCTATTTACCCCCTCTAGAGTTGCCAACTTGTTCTTCACTGTGTGAATGGGCGCAGACAAAATCTCACTCTCTATCAGATTGCCACTGATAATGGTACCAGCATCAACGATCAAAGGGCATTCAAACGGAGGCAGCGAAGTTCTATTCCAAACTTTTTCCAAGGAAATGGTCCTCAAAGATACCACTTTCTTGGGTGTGGTCTTCTGCATCATCAGCGACACGAACAACTTCAACTCAACCCGTCCCTTCTGAGGAGGAGGTGAAAGAAGCCTTTGGGCCCTCGACGCGCACAGTACGCCCGGGCCAAACGGATTTTCAAGGACTTTCTTCCGCACATGCTGGGACATCATCAAGGTTAACATCCACAATGCGGTCACCGCCTTCCTACAGGAAGCCATTTATCCCAGAGCTATCTCGAATACCAACCTAATCCTCATCCCGAAGAAAGAAACCCGGAGACCTTCCGCGACTTTCCCAATTAGTCTCTGTACCTTCACCAACAAGATCATATCCAAGGTCATAGCCTCCCGCATGGCAGGCCTTCTTCCCAAGATCATCTCAGAGGAGCAGAGTGGTTTTATTAGGGAAAGAAATATCCAAGACAACATTCTGTTGGCCCAAGAGTTAGTCACCTGTATGAAGCTCCCAGCAAGAGGGGGCAACATAGCTATCAAATTAGACATGGAGAAAGCCTACGACAGACTGGACTGGCAATTTATGATATGGGTATTCAGAGGCTTCGGCTTCTCCGAAACCTGGACCAACATCGTGTGGAGATCGATCAGCAACTCGTGGTTCTCACGGTTATTAATGGTCAAGCTGACGGCTTCTTCAAATCTAGTAGGGGGTTAGGCAAGGTAATCCTCTTTCGTCCACCATCTTCATCATTATAGCAGATGCTTTGAGCAGAAAACTTAATAAGATGGCGAGAGCCCCCAACTTCCAGCACTACCATACGGCTAGCGGCTGCCCCATCATCACCCATCTGGCCTTTGCGGACGATATCCTTATATTCTCCTTTGGAGACGCTGGATCGGTAGAAGTCGTCCACAACACGCTCCTCAGATACGAAGGATGTTCCGGGCAGAAGATCAAACGGGATAAAAGTGTTATCTACATCCACCACAATATTAAGAGAGAGCAAATGTCTAGCATATCAACCACCACCATTCCCTATCAGGCACCCTCTATTCTACTACATCGGCTGCCCCCTCGTGTACGACAGATCTAACGCTGGGATATTCGAATCCCTGATCAATCGCATCAGAAAAAAGGTCGAGGGCTGACACAACGCTACTCTATCCCCGGGAGGCAAGATAATCCTGTCAACCACGTCCTCACCTCCATTCCCATCTACACTCTCGCTGCATGCTCCCCCCAAGAAAGTCCTATCCTACATTGAGAGCATCTTCAATAACTTTCTCTGGGGTCACAGCGGAGGTCACGACAAGTACCATTGGGCCAGTTGGGATACCATGGCTCACCCACCGGGGAGGGGGGACTAGGCTTCACTAAACTCTCCCACATCGTCAACGCTTTCTCCATGAAATTATGGTGGTCGCTGCGCACAAGCCAGAACTTGTGGGCCAGGTTCATGAAGGCCAGATACTTCAAGAACATTCACCCGTCTACGGCCATCGCTAAAAGCAGATCATCCGCGGCCTGGAGGCACATTCTCATCGGCGAGCCCTCGCCGAACCAGCGATTCGCCTTAAGGTGGGAATTGGTGAGGCGTCGCCATTTTGGGAGCACTGGGTTGGCGACACCTTGCTACCCAATAATTTTGCGACTTCTAGGAACAGCTCTATCAAGGACATGTGGGACCCTCCTAATAACACCTGGAATTAGGGCAAAGTCTGGTTATGGACTGGCCCAGAGGCGGTCGATTACATTCGCCGTAACGATTTGAGAATCGGGCAGGGCAGGACGCAGACAAGCTCGAGTGGACGCATGATCATAGCGGCGCATTCTCGGTCAAATCAGCCAGAAGAGTCATCCTTGGCATCGCGAACCCATCTCCTACCATTGCTTCTTTCTGGCAGACTTGCATCCCTAAGAAGTGGTCATTCCTTATCTGGCATGCCCTTCGCAATATCCTTCCCACCGACGACACTCTTAACACAATCAGCTTCAGCCTCGCTTCAGCATGCACATGCTGCTCAGACCGTTCAAGCAGAAACAGTACAACCGCATCCTCAGACAAGGGGACCTACCGGTCCAGGTCTGGAAAACTCTTTCCCAGTGATGCAGACTGCCTACTGGGGGCAAAAATTTCCACCAGCTCAGGCCGACCTGGGGTTCCGCATCCCATGGCCACCAAATCATCGCGGTAGCCGCCACTTCGATGATATGAAAAAATTAGAACAAGGCCAGATACGAGGCCACCATTACAATGCCAACCAACTGATATGGGAGACCATGCGTCAGTACCGCTAAACGAAGATCCCTCTGTAAGCACGGTCAGACAGCTCTTTGGACCTCCATCCTTTCCTCGGCCTAGCCATTTTGTTTAGCGTTTGCCTCTTCTTTTGCCTCTTCTTTTGTCAGTATGTGTGTACAGGCATCGACATTTTGCGCCTTCTGGTATACTTATAAAGGTTCGGCCTACATGAATAAATTGGGCTGTTTAAAAAAAGAAAAAATTATATATATATATATATATATATATATATATATATATATATATATATATATATATTATATATATATATATATATATCTCCTATGGAAAAATATATATATATATACTCCTATGGCCTTGTAGCCTAGTGGCTAAGACCATTGGCACTTGGGGATGAGGTCAAGGATCGAGACCCACGGAGGTTGACTGGGTGTCAGTGGACACGGGCCCCCGGGCAAAGCCGGCTGGGTGTCTTCAACACGGCTTTGGTTTATATATATATATATATATATATATATATATATATATATATATATATATATATTAAGGAAAAGAAACATATTATAAATATCAGAAAGGCCAAAACGGGCTGTCTTTACACGTATCCCCCAAAAAACACAAAAAGAAATACCCAAAACCCAAAGAAATCCAAGTGTCGATCACCAACCCGCCACCGTAGTATGCTTCTACTGCCTCAATGCCTTCTCCACCTGACGTTTAACTTCCGATACCAGTAGGGTAGCATTGTAAGCATAATCCTCATACCTAGCTTTGTTGCAGTTCTTCCCAAGAACCCAAACCACCGTTGTCGCGATATTATAGGTAGTGTGCTCGTAACCATCTTTTCCCCACTCGGTAAGCATTCCTACTATACCAACTGCTATCGTCCCCACCTTGAACTTCTCTTTAAAATGGTTCATACCTGCAAAGCCGCGTCATCCAGTGAGAGAACATGATCAATTGTTTTGCACTTCGGCTCCAGATAGCAATTGCACTACGATGCCAAGCTAAAGCCCATATTATTCAGAACCTCATCCGTAGGTAACTTCTTTCTCCTCCACACCACATCTAGTATCGACCATTTGGTGGGGATACATGCTTGCCAACAATGTTTATCCTGGACATCGGTTTGCTTTAGATGGATGTCTTCCCAGGCGGACGCCACTGTGAAGACGTCGGATTAACATGGGACCACATATGAACGTCGTCCATCAGTGAGAAGTGTTTCTCTTAACAAAATGCCGAAAATCGGCTTTTGACATAAAACTAGAAGAAGTACAAAAGTACAAGTAATCTGGGAAGTATTGCTATGGAAGTCTGATCTGAAGGCGATCACTTTGTTCCTTGGACCATACGATGATGATGAAGAGTACTACCGGAAGATGAACAGCCGGAAGAACTAGGTCACCAGAAAGGTATCAACACACTTGGGCACTGATGGCGAGGTCGAATACTTTTATGCTTTGCTTCACTCTGTTCTTGAAGAAAAGTTGAAGAAGAATGCTCTGGAAAATCAAAGTCTATGGGCTCTGATCTCTATATGTTCTCTGTTGATCTCTTCAAAAAATAAGTCTATTTATAGACTTAAACACCTTATGCGTAAAAAGCATCCAAGTTAGAGTTTTACGCTAGCAACTGTCATCCGCGTGATGACACGTGCCCCATGTAGAGCTTTGATCTCTACTGCATGGTGACACGTGTCCTACTACTTCAACAAAATGAGGAGGGCACGTACGCACATGTCCCTCGATAAGTGTGGCATGAAAGCCACGTAAGCAAATCACGTTCCTATGTAGCCAGAAACAACCGGGTTTAAAAATGACCCAAAATACACTTCCAGCGGTAAAGTAGTAGACTATGCGTAAAATAGCCCAAAAATAGACTTCTCGCGTAAAGTTGCTGATAAATAGCCTTGAGCGTAAAAAGTAGCCCAAATAAACTTTACGCACACGTCAACTTTGAGCGTAAAAAGCTCAGATAGTATTCATGCGTAAAAGAAGCCATCTTTTGAGCGTAAAGTAGCCCTGTCCACACACTACACGACAATGTTGGTTTCTGTATAAATCAAATCTCTTCGAATTCTGTGTTATACGCTGTCAGCAAGTCATTATGTCAGAATCATCATCACTTGCATTAAATGCACGATTTGACAGCCTGTCCCCAGCGTAAAGTAGCTTGCGTAAAAATAGCTCGCGTAGAGTAGCTCGCGTAAAATAGCTCGCGAAGAGTAGCTCGTGTAGAGTAGCTTGTTGATTCTTTTTGACTTGCATAAAAAATCTTTTCTTTTGACTTGGTCTATGAAGCACTTTTTACGCTCCTACAAGACCCCCTTCAAAGTTTTCAAATATTCTCAAAATTTTAAATACTTTGAACAGAAGCGTAAAATCGGGACATTTCAACAGTCTTGCGTAAAATTCGGGATACGTAACGGTCATCCGCGTAAAAGTTAGGATATCCAACAGTCAGCGTAAAATCTGGGAATTTGAACCGATTCAAAATTCTCTATAAATAGGGCTTTTCGAATAGAGATAAGACTTTACTTTGTCTTTCAAAATTTCGATCTCTCCTCACTCTTCTTCTTCCTTTTACTCTTGCTTCAATCCGATGGCCTCCAAGAAGTCATCCGCTGCCGACAGCAAGGGCAAGAAGCCCGTCGTCAATTCATCCTCGGCCGATCGCACGAAAGCCCCGTTCCACAATCAACGAAGCCTCAATAAAGCAACCCCGTCGTGGCTCCAGCAATGAAGGATAAAACCCTATTCGATCTCGGCTTTGAGTTCGCCGGAGAAGAACAAGAAACCCAGAACCTTCAGTTTTTATGCCCACGTCATACGTGTTAGCGTAGAAACTGAAATAACAAAATACGCCCACATTTATACGTGTCAGCATAAAGTTAAGAATATACGCCCACGTTTATACGTGTCAGCGTAAGATTTAGAAAATATGCCCACGTCAATACGTGCCATCATAAAATCTAAATTACGCTCATGTCTACACATACCAGCGTAAAGTTTAAAATACACTCATGTCAACACATGCCAGCGTAAAGTTTAAAATACGCTCATGTCAACACATGCCAGCGTAAATTTCCAAATATGCTCACATCAACATGTGCCAGCGTAAAATCTAAAATATGCTCACATAAACATATGCCAACGTAAAATCTAAAATACGCTCACATAAACATGTGTCAGCATAAAATTTAAAATACGCTCATGTCAACACATGCCAGCGTAAATTTCCAAATACGCTTACATCAATATGTGCCAGCGTAAAATCTAAAATACGCTCACATAAACATGTGTCAGCGTAAAATTTTAAAATACGCTCATGTCAACACATGCTAGCGTAAATTTCCAAATACGCTTACATCAACATGTGTCAGCGTAAAATTTCACAAATAACAGACTTTGTGTAAATCAAAGACTTTTTTACACTTTTAAAACTTTTTATCGACTTCAGTAAGCATAAAGTTTACGTAGTCAAAGTCTTTAACCTTTATGTGTAAAACTTTCAGACAAATTTATCTGCATAAAAATTTCAAATTAGATTTTCACTAACTTGATTTTTTTTTCATTTGGCAGTGGACTTGCAAGCTCACCCACTCGCAGAAGTCTTTGGCTCATCAGTTGGTATGGTAGGCTCGAATTATTTGGAGAATTTGTCTCATGTAGAGTTTCTCCAAGCGAATCCGGAGTACCCCGTAGAGAGAGCACAGTTGATAGCTGCCCAAGGGGATAGAATGCTGCTATCTATGATTAATAGAGAACTGTTGACCTCACTGGATGGCCAAAAATTTGCAAAACCAGCTTTCTTGTTTGGGGATACAATAGACTGCAAGTCGCAAACACACCCCAAGAAGGAGTCTTGGGTGTTCAAGTCTGGGGATAGAGCGATGTATCTCCCTAATATGGATAGAGATTATCCCTTGTCCGTATTCATCCATGCAACCCATCCCCGACAAATGCTGTAGAATCTGACTCCTAATAGTTATGGAAGGCCGGGTAGAATCATATTCAAGAAGAAAAATGCCAATGATATGGGGTATTATGTTAGTGATCCCAATGGTGGCGTCGTTCCATTCTCTGGTCTCTTGCCAGGCTTTACTACGAGTGAAGATTCGGCCTTAATCCAACCAGTGTGGACCCAGATGTTCGTCAATAAGTTCATAAGGGCTGTGGTATTATATCCCCAAACAAACCCTAGGCTACCTGGATGGTTGACTCCATTTAACCAGAACTGGATCCAGATTAGCGTTTGGATGATGAAGAATTTTCACACAGAGCTGAAAGACATCGGCCAGTATGAAGCAGTGGCCTCAACTAGTCAGGGCATACCACCGAACAGTAACTTGTTCACGGCCCTGATGGAGATATATATAAGTTCAACTAGAACTTTTGTGACCCCAAGTGGTAAAATGGGTCTCATACTCCATGAGATACAATTCATCTCAAAGCTGCCAATAGGGGAAGCCCCATATGAAGAATATGTTCCCTCCAACCGAGAACTTGCTGAAATCAGGGAGAAAAACCCTCAGTTGGTTGAGGTATATGAAGAATTGATGTGCCACTACATGATCTGCACTACTATGCATGGGAGTGGGTCTCATCTAGCATACATCAACAAGTGGACGACATATCGCTTTTTTCATAAGGATAAAATATCCAAAGATGATAAAGAACGATTCCAGGAGAACAAAGCTCCAACTATCAACACTGGTTCAACAATCCCTGCTGACAAAATACGGGATATGAAGATCAGTTAAAATTTCCCGAATAAATATTTGTCCACCAAGACTGGGGAGTTCTCTGCTGGAACTGAAGGCTTGAGTTTCCTCATATATGGTAGCCAGAAGATCTCCAGGAAAAGCCTTGCTGGCAGGCTTTCTTTCTTTGTGGTTGAAAAGATGGGTTGTACTAGGGACTGGTACAGTTGATAGAATCCACTGGAACGTGCTTTGGCCAGCGGTACGTTTGGTGTTTAAAACCAGAATTAACCTGCTCTCGGCAATGGTGTGCCGAATAAACGCAGGTCTGAGGACCTTTGGTGAGGAGCTAATCAATAATGCTCCTCATCGGAACGTATTCCCCAGGGAAGAAATGCCCTACACTTACTTAATGGTCTGGTTGTTGCATCACAACTGCAATTTATTGCCACCAGGCCCAGGAGATGATGCGAAGGTCGTCCTCCAAAAATTCAGCAAAGCTACTTGGACTGCCACGACAGTGGCAGATACCCGAACAGTCTTGAATCATTCTTATGGTTGGAATTTCTTCTGTACCCGGCAACCAGTTCCAGCCGATTGCTTCGGCGTTCAATTTGAAGATAACATTGAAGGAGGAACTTTATTGTCACCATCAGTCTTCAGATAGCTACAGTGTATCACACCCTCTCACCTGATGTACAGAAATAAAGATAATTGTGCATTCGAACCATATCTACCCAGTAGGTTCGCTCGTCAATTTGGGTATGACCAACTTCATGTTGGTAATCCCTCTACCAGTTTTTGTCACTATGGAAAACTTCTTGATGGTGCAAGAGGATGGAGGTATTTTAGTACTGCTCGTACTGGTGCCAAATTCAAAGTATCAACCGCTACCAGCACCACCGAACTACGTATACTCCATTCGTATACTCATTTTTATGCTTCCATCCGTTCTTTCGCTCATGGCTATAACATGAGAGGTAGTCTGAGATGGCCTAAGGAAGGGAATATTGAGGAGCCCATCAGAGTACCATCAGACATCCCTGACGACACTGCCATTCCAGATCAATATCTGGAAGTTATCCCTACGGGAGTTGGAGAAAAGGCTGCAGAACCTATTATTATTGGCAAGTCCCGTAAACAGAAGAAAAATGCAGCCGTCACACTTCCAGAGAAATCCTCAGAGAAGAAGAAGAAGGCTACTACTAAACGACCTTCCAGATCAAGAGCCACTACCCCTGAGAGTGACACTCAGGTGGATAAGCCGCAGCATGTTGCATCTTCTTCAGTTCACCTTGGAGAAGGATCTTCAACACCTCAACCAGCAGCACCTGCAGCAGTCTTATCTCTTGGACGTCTTAGCTCCTCGCTTCATTTAACTTTGCCACAAAAGGCACAAGTTGTTAAAGACGTCGCCCCAGTACATACTGTTGATTTAGTGCTTATCCCATCGGGTGAGCCAGCTATCAATTTTGATAATGAGGATTGGACTGGAGAATATGACGAGTACTTGGCACGTCCTACACATACTCCAGGTAAATATAATTTATACAAAAACCATATAAAATTATGACTTTTGTATATTAACTTATTTTGTTCAATTTTTGTAGGTGTTATCATTACTCCAAAGTTTGTAGCTCTTCCTCCTCCTCAAGAAGATATTTATGAAGAAAACGAGGAATCTGAGGAGGAGGCTTCTTCTTTAGAAGAAGAAGATGCTGAAGAAGAAGTACTACGAGAACTCAAAGAAGAAACTCAAGAAGAATGTCCTCCTTTTATGGAGGTACAATAAGAGCCAGAAGTATAGGCTCAGCCAGAAGATCTTCCTCCTGCTGAGGGCAAAGATAAAGAAAAAATACAGTAGAAATTACTGTAGATGATGAATGGCTGCTGAGGAAGCGCTAGATTTTAATGAAGACTCAGTTGTAGAAGAATTCACTACAACTGAGATACTCGAAGAACCTGTAGAGCCAGTAGCTAAGGAAGGTGATGAAGGCATACTCAAGTCACCAACTGAAGCTGGGGAAGGTATAATAGCATCCTCTTCTATTACTACTGATCCAGTACAAGTTTCTGAAGAGACAATGCCAGAACCTGAGTCAGCTGCCACAAATATCATTCCACCCACACCTATCACTGCCACCGAAACTCTAGTAGTTTCAGCTCCAGAGACGGCTGGAGTAATAAATACTGAAGACGATGTTCCTGAAGCTCCTGGGAACTAGTTGGCTATGGTAGCAGTAACAACAATGGCTTCATCTTATCCTGCTATAAAAGCATCAGCATCTGCTTCTAGTCTTCAGAGAAGAGACTTGGTAGATATCGCTGCAATGCCAAGTTCAAGTGTAGAAATGAATCTCTAAGTTGAGATTCATACTGAAACCTTTTACAAGACTTTGGGAGCTCTAATCAAAATAGTCCTGAATAAGGGCCTCAAATATGAGAGCTTGAAGGCGACGATCGCTCTTACCATCAGAAATGTCGTCATGTTCAATGATGCGGCGAAAGCAGCAGCATTAGAGAAAATTGTGGAGGGACTTGAACAGCCCATCAGAGAGTATCTTAAGCTATCAAGTGAAACCGTTGAAAGTCTCATCCAAGAAGAGTATGACGCTTTAACTGCTGAATACCTCGCTCAGGAGACGACTTTCAATAAAGCCCTCCATGAGCACAGTATAAAAGTTGCCGACGAAAAAGTTTTTTTGGCTAAAGCAAAGCCCGAGCTGGAGAGCCAGAGAGGAGCCTATGAAGCTTCAAATATAAGAATTCGTGAACAAAATGATATAATTCATGAAGTCGAGGCTGAATTAGCTCGCTTGAAGGCAGAGAGGGAGCAGATGATCCTAGCCCGTGATCAGCAGCTTACACAAAGCTTGATTTTGGAAGAACAAGTCTACGGAGCTGAGGCTACCATCAAAACTCTTGATGAAGCTAAGGTCAATATGATAATCAGTTTTGCTGGACTTCCTCAAATTTGCACTTCCGAAGCTCGATGCTCTGAAGCTATCAAGAAAGTATTGATCTCTCATGACAAGTGCCTGGCGGAACTACAGAAACTACTTCAAGATATCTCTGCCCCGCCGTAGGCAAAATAAAAAGGATTTTTGTAATCTTCTATCTTTTCCATTTTGTAATATTTACAAAAAGATGAATAAAATATTTGTTTTGAGGTCCTATCATTTATCTTGGATTTAAACGATAGGTATGAGATAGAAAATACTTATTAGAGGTAATTTGGACATAACAAGTTTTTTGAACTCAATAGAATATATCTATCCAGAGGTAATATGGACATGATAGATAATGAATCTCTTTTTTCTATTTAGAGTACACGACACTATCAGAGGTAATATGAACGTGACAGATCGTAAAAACTCAAAGAAAAATAGATTAATATCTATTCAGAGGCCAAATGGACATAATAGATAGGAAAAGAAGTAGATTTAATATTTATTCAGAGGTCATGGGAACATGATAAATAATAAATTTCTCTTCTTTAATCAACTGATAAGACATAAGATCACAATTCTCTTCAAAGAAACAAGTAATTAGCTTAACCAAATATTGGTTGCTGGAGAATAAAGAAGAAATTCAAACATAATATTTCTTCAAGAATTTGCCATTAATCGACATCATGAGCAGATCTCCATTGGGTTTAGACAACCTATAAGCACCGTTGGAGAAAACTGTCTCGATAACATAAGGGCCTTTCCATTTTGCTTGGAATTTCCCTTTGCTCTTATGAGTCATCACCATCGGTCTTCGAACAGCTAGAACTAGCTCACCGATTTTGAATACTCTCTCTTTAACTTACGATTGAAAGTTTGAGATATGCGGGCTTGATATAGCTCAATGTGCTGTTGCGCTTGAAGACGTTTCTCGTCCAATCCTTCAAGTTATTGAAGTCGTAAGCGATCATTGTTCTCTGTAGTTAGCTCATTAGCAATGGCTATTCGAAGAGATGGAATCTGGATTTCCAGTGGAAGAACTGCTTCACATTCGTAAACCAGTAAAAATGGTGTAAAACCAGTAGGAGTTCGGACTGTCGTTCGATAAGCCCATAAACAATCTTCAAGTTTCTCATTCCAATCACGTTTATTAGAAGAGATGAACTTTTTGAGAAGTTTGATGATCGTCTTGTTGAAGGCTTCGACCAAACCATTAGCAGCTGGATTGTAAGCCGTAGAAGCCAGGTTTTGGATCCGATTCTTATCACAGAACCGATAAAATGCCTGACTAGCAAATTGTGGTCCATTGTCATAAATTATCTGTCGGGGAATCCCAAAAAAATAAATGACATGGTGTTTGATGAAACTAACCACATTAGACGTTTTTACTTTAGCAAGGGGAACCGCTTCCACCCATTTAGAAAAGTAATCGGTTATAGCTAGGATAAACCGATGTCCCTTGACAGAAGGAGGGTTAATCGGACCAATAATATCTATGCCCCAAGCTTCGAAGGGCCAAGAAGCTGCTGTAGGATATAGGAATTCAGACGGTTGATGAATAAAATCAGCATGAATCTGACATGCTTTACATCGTCTGGCGTAATCCATAGCATCTGCTATCATGGATGGCCAATAATACCCCATCCTTCGAATGCGGTCATGTAATTTTGGACCCGGTTGATGGACACCACAAACACCATCATGTGCTTCACGAAGTGTTTGCTTAGCTTCATTCTTAGAGAGACAACGCAGCAGAAGTCTGTCATAAGAATGATGATATAACATATGTAAAGAAGAATCATAATAGAATCGAAATGATCGTCTTTTAATTGATACAGCTTCTTTTGGATCTTCAGGTAAAATCCTATGAACCGCATAATCAATGAATGGACTTATCCAATCCCTCTGTTGGGAACTTGATTTTGTAGTATAACTCTGTCCAATATGCAGATTATTCTTAACACAGAATAAGTCTCGATCTAACAAAGTAATGGTGTTTTGTCTTTGAATTGGAACAACTAAATCTGTCGCTAAACTAGTAAGAGCATCAGCTTCCAAATTCTGAGAACGTGGTACAAATTCGATAAAAAATCCTTTGAATGAAAGGACCAATTCGATTACCACTTGATGATAAGGGATGAGGTCAGGATTTCTGACTTTATACGTCCCTCTAACCTGATTAACAATCAGTTGAGAATCTCCATAAGCTTCTAGGAACTCAATGTCCAATTGTTTTGCTACTTGGAGACCAATCAGCAGAGCATTATATTCTGCGACATTATTGGAGCATGGCTCATTGAGAGAATAAGAACGGTATATGACCATTTTATCAGGAGAAACCAAAATGATTCCTATTCTGGAGACGATATTGCCTTTAGGTCCAACTCGTGATGCTTCATCAAAGTATAATTGCCAAATGTCATCCTTTAAAGTCATGGTGCAATCTACGACTTCATCTGGAATGTCCTCATATAGCTTCGATGTTTCAGGTATAGGGTGAGCTGCTAAGAAATCAGCTAATGCTTGACCCTTCACTGATTTTTGAGGTACATAGACCATATCATAGAGAGTGAGCAACATCGCCCAGGTGGCTAACATGGAGTTAAGAATACTTGGTTTTCTCATCAATACCCGAATAGGATTTATTTTGGAGATGACATGGATAGTCTGTCCTGACACATATTGTCTTGTCCTTTGAACAGCAAATACCAAGGCCAGACATTCCTTTTCTATAGGAGTATACCTACGTTCAGCTCCGACCATCATTCGGCTAAGATAATAAATTGTCTGTTCATGACCCATATCACTTTTCTGTGCAAGAAGAGCACCAAGTGAATGATCCAAGGCTCGAACATATAGCAAAAATGGTCTCCCTACCACTGGGGGTACCAAAATAGGTGGATTTGTAAGGTATTGCTTGATGTCATTGAAAGCTTTCGGACATACTTCATCCTAAACAAATGATACACCCTTATTTAATAGATGGGAGAAAGGTTGACATCTCCCAGAGAGATTGGATACAAATCTTCTGATATAAGCAATGCGACCCTGGAAGCCACGGAGTTCTTTTAAATTGCATGGAGGACGCATTTCAAGAATAGCTTTGATTTTATCAGGATCAACATGGATACCCTGAGAAGTGATGAAAAATCCCAAAAACTTGCCACTGGACACCCCTAAGAAAGACTTAGTGGGATTCATCTTCAGTTGATGTTGACGCATCAATGCAAATACTGTCTCCAAGTCTTGAATGTGACCATCTTTTGATCGACTTTTGACAGCAATGTCATCTACGTAACATTCAACTGTCTTCCGTAGATGTTCTTGAAAGATATTGCTCATAGCCCGTTGATACGTGGCACCGATATTTTTCAGACCAAATGGCATAACTGTATAGCAATAGACTCCAAGGGGTGTACGAAAAGCAGTATGCTTCTCATCTCCTGGATGCATCTTAATTTGATTGTATCCTGAGAATCCGTCCATGAAAGACATGCGTTCAAAATTGCATGTATTGTCTATCATGACATAGATGATCAGAAGTGGAAATTTGTCCTTTGGACAAGCTGCATTAAGATCCCGAAAATTAATACAAACTCGAACTTTTCTATTCTTCTTCATAACAGGAACAATGTTGGTAACCCAATCTGGGTGTTGTTCTTCACGAACAAAGCCACATGTAATCAAATTTTTGACTTCTGCTTCAATTGCATCCATCATGTCTGGTCGAAAATGCCGCTGTTGTTGTTTTACAGGCTTGGCATTAGAAAGAATATTGAGTTTATGAGTAGCAACCTTAGGATCTAAACCCGACATATCCTCATAACTCCATACAAATATATCAATATATTCTTTAATCAGTTTTAGCAGCTCTTCCTTTTCATCTTCGGAGATGTTTTTACTGATAAATATTGGCTTGGATGTAGTTCCGTCTCCAACATTAATCTGGACAATCTCATCCTCTGTAAGTGGCTGTCGCTGTTCAAAATGAAGCTCCCACTGAGTGTCCATCTGTTGGGCCCAAGGGTCATTTTCAAATGGCTCAGATTCACCCTTGGTTTGAACCATATTGACTGAGAATACACACTCAGATTCATCATAATAGTCACTTCTAGCATATGAGGAGTAGAATGTATCAGATTCGATGAATTGAATTTCTTCCGAATCTGAGGACTGTGAAGAACTAGAAGAGAATTCTTCTCGTATATCGTCATTAAACATGTGGGACGGATCATATCCCAACCCATGACGAGTTTTCTGGTAAAATGGGTCACCACATAATGGTAATCGTCTACCCTTACCTCGATTAAGACCCGGCATAGTTTTCAAATCATATCCCATATTTTGAATAATCTTGAGAGATTGTAGACTATATTTGTCAATTCGGATTCTTCCTTTATCTTTATCTCTAAGATCATCTGTCTGAGCAACAGGGATATTTCTAGCCAGACCAAACACAATTTGGTGCTTGTTTTTCTTATTAGACGGAACCACAAAACAGGATTCTTCATGATGTATATAAGTTACACAAGCTTGTGATGAAGTAGCTACAGGAAGAAGATAGGGAGAAGTTGTTAGGAATTTTTTAGCATAAGGTCCTACATCGACATGAGGAGGAAAAGAATTTTCTTTATGGTCAATGTATAAAGTTTCCTCCGTATCTAGGTCATCTTTATATTGATGACTTTGATCATCAGAAGATAAAGTCATTCTTTCAACAAATTTGATAGACATATACTCAAAAAGGAAATCTTCATTGATATTAAAAAAATACAGAATGATCAATATTTATATCATTTATAATTTGACTGCTACGCTTCGGATTGATCATTAACGGACCGTCATCCGTCTTCTGCGTAGACTTGCCAAGGTTGATGATCAGTGGTGGCTCTGGATCATTCGTACGAGAAGTATGTCCCTTGACTTTGATAATGAGAGGTTGAACTTGGCTCTTGGCAGGAATACTCACTGATTACTTAGATGAAGCTCGAGTTCTTCCTTTGACCTTGATCACCAGAGGTTGATCATTGACAGGTTGGGGTTGGATTCGACCTTTGACTTTGATCTTCAAAGGTTGCTCTTTCGGAGGATCTTCATTATCAGATTGATCTTCAGCAGGTGATCGATCTTCAGCCATATCCGATATCTCCTTCATATGCTCCTGTTCGTAGAGGATTGAATCCGAGAAATAAGCTTCAACACCTTTAAACGAGTTGATATTTGCGAATTCCGTCTTCACAATCCCTTGGGAATCCACGTACTTGAAGCATTAGTAGAGAGTTGAAGGCAAAATGTTATGCTCATGTATCCACAGTCTTCCAAGAAGAATTTTGTAGGATACGTCTGAGTTGATAACATAGAAGGTCGCCATAGTTTGAAGATCACCAATCTGAATCTTCAGACGAATCTTCTCTAGTGGTTTACTTTTGCCAGAGTTGAAACCAACTATTGTGGTACTAGTGTAAGTCAAATTACTAGTAGGAATCCTCAAAGGTCATATCATACTTTGAAGAATAATGCTAATAGAAGACCCAGGATCAATATAAATCTTGTCAATTTTCGTAGATTCAATATACCCAGTGTAGCATAAAGGCCTGTCGTGCTTATTATGCTTCAACAACATATCTTCTTGTGTGAAGGTAATGTTAGGAATTGCCTCCATCACGCTATGACATTGTGGATACGACACTGGTGTATTGTCAGGACTCTTGAGTTGTGCTAAACATGAGTCTGCTTGTAGCAAGGCTTCACTCAAAGTCTCTCTACTTTCTTTAGAAAGACGAAGCAGTTCGAATATAAAGAGTCTAGCTGGAGTATTGGCTAACTGGACTATAATATCAAATTTGTAGAGCTTCATCACCGCCCCTTGATTTGAAGCAGATTTCAATAGAACGTCAAAGCGTACTGCTTTCTGTTTCCCCTTTTCAACACTAGATGGTTTAGCAGGAACATGAGATGGTTGAGCTGGTATTGTTTCAACAACGTCCTCTGCTTCTTTGGAAGATCCCTCATAATCTTTACGGTACTCTTTCCCAGATCTCGTACCAGTAAAGCTTTTTTTCTCAGACTCAGAAGAAGGAATTACCATATTGCAGGATTTAGTCTTCTTTCCTTTAGCCTTCTTCTTTCGAGAATTTTTATGAGGAACTTCAAAACCCAATCCAAGAGTGGTTTTTTGACTTTGAAGTTGTAAAAGAAGTCTCATTCCTTTATCATAATTCAAACGTTCCACCTTTTGAAAGTCATAGCCCATCTTTTTCATGAGATGGACTGATTGTTGACTATACAAGTGAGTGGGTAGCGGATTTTTAATAGATGATTCAACAAAGGAAGAAGAAACAGAGACCTCTGTAACCACAGGAGAAGGAATAGGGGCTTTTGTAACCATCGGAGGAAGAGGAATAGAAATCTCTGTAGCCACAGGAGAAGGAGTATTCGGGACAAGAGGAAAAATCCCTACTGGTGCTTTCTCATAAGCAGCAAAAACTTGTTGTGCCCTGTATAAGGGGACACTATTTATAGCTAGCTGATGAGTAAGCTTGAGCTTGGTAGGAGGAGCTAAACTTGGAGGGCATATATTCAAACCCCTCAATCTATCTTCTAGAGGAATGCCACCCCATAAATGATCTAAATCATCATGGTCTGGGGATAAAACATGAGATATCATATTGCAGGTTTTGACTTTTTTACCTTTCTTGGATTTTGAAGTTTTACCTTCATTTTCCATTTCAGGTACTAAATCAGGGTGTACCCACATGATTTCACCAGTTTTCAGTGTAAGAGGCAAAAGTCCTTCATTTTGCTCCCTAGCAGGCAGAATATTCACAATCTTCATCGTCGCCTTTAGAATTAGGACAATCCCATCTGGAACTTGCTGTGGAGGAAAACCTCCAAATTGGAGAGAAACTATATTGGTTGTAACCGTATGCTCATCGTTAGTTAAAGCAATGGCATTGGCATTTATCAGCTCCTGGATTTTCTTCTTCAAGACATAGCAAGCCTTGGTAGGATGATTTATGTATCTGTGATAGATACAATATTTGGGATTGCCAGTCAAATTCACCTTATTAGGCCTTTTTGGCTCCAGAATCTAGAGTTTGTCACTCTTTACCAGACATTGGAATATCCCTGGGATATTACTGTCATCGAAAGAGTATTCTTCTTTTGGCTTGGAAGACTCCTGATTATTCGGCATAGTTTTGGGTTTTGAAAGATTATCCACAATGGTTTCTTTCCCTTTCCCATTACGATTGTCGGAATTATTACCAGAAGAGCCTTTCTTTCCTATGTCCTCTGAGGTAAAGATCATCCCGTATTCACGAGCCAACCTATCATTGGTCTCGGCAGAAACTGCTGCTATGATATATGAAGCCCAATCTGTGAATTAGGAACCCGTAAAGACAACAATGGATGGTTGCAGATTCATCTTACATGTATCAATCAACGCTGAATCTGGCATACCAGGAGGCATCTTCAGAGTGGCCTGTCGGAAACGTTCGATGAACGTCCGAGTATCTTCCTTCTCCTTTTGTTTGATCTCTATTAAGGAGGACATATTCATGTCCATGCCTCCTTCATAGAAGCGACAGAGAAACATTGCTTTAAATTCGTCAAAAGACGATATACAATTGTCGGGTAAACTACGATACCAATCGTAAGCTGAACCCGTCAAACACCCAATGAAGACTCGGGTGAGAAGAGCATCATTTTTCTGTAAATGCACCATCATAATTTCAAAGTAATTGATATACTGAATAGGAGAAGGCTTTCCATCAAATAATACCATCGATTGTGGCTTGAATTTCGGAGGAAAGGGTACATCATTCCAATGAGGAGGATAAGGTTGTTTAATCCCTAACCTCTGGAGCTGATCCTTGTGCTTCAGAACTTCAAACTGTGTTTTTAGTTCACGTACTGCTTGAATAGCTTTACTAGTTTGAGAAAGCACATTCGATTGAAGAGTTGTTGGATGTACCATAACCCCCACCGGAGGTGGTACATCTTCTGGAATGATAGGATCTGGAGATACAGAATTTTGATTAACAGCAGGCTCTTGATTATTCAAAGTTATATCAACCCCTTGACTATCTTGAGTTTGTGTTGCTACTTGCACCGGTGTTACTACTGCCGGCTGAGCAGTTTGCTGAGTCATGATTATTTGGTGCATGCTTTGCATCATGGTAAGCATGTCCTTTAGTGATTGCTCAACGGCAGAGAGACGTTGTTCTGTATTAGCAGATGATGTCTCCGGTTCATCTCCAATAGCATAGGATTCAACCTCGCTTGAAGATACAGAGGGATTGGTATAGAGGTATAAATCGACACTATCAGTTTCGGACTCAAAAGATTGAGTACCCCTAGCTTCTGAATCAGAAGTCTGCAACTGTCTTTGTCTTCTTGATCGAGTATTCTGATATACTCCTTCAAAGGAATCAAGAAGTCTGTTAAACTGTTGTTGGCCAGGAGTCTGGGACGAGTTACGTCTTGGACGTCGTCCTCTGTTGGTATGAGATGCCATGTTGACTGACGCATATAACAACTCATGTTCTTGGTCATCAACCTGTTGTTGAGGCTCATTATAGCTTAATCGGTCAAAAACTGTCTGCTTAGAAGCCGAACAGCAACATTTGATTACAATCTGGTGACACTCATAATGATAATTTTCTTGGAGAAGTGTCACAGGTAATTGTCTATTTTTACGCTTTTGTACTAGCAATTCGCGTAAATCAGAAGGAGTAGTTTTCTTTATTACATTTGGGATAGAAAAACGTTTAATCCTTTGCGTATAAAGAAGATTAATGGCTGCATTAGCAAAACCAAACTGTATATTTTTATGCACTTGGAGTTGCGTGCGTAAATCCTAAAATTTTTGTGCACAAAGGACTCCATTGGCATCACGCATAATTTGTAGGTTTGGTACCTTGCGTACAGCAGTGTAAGAAGGTTGTTGATGTAGAACCGAAGTTTTACCAACAACATTTTTACGCTGTATGCATGTGGGTAAATTCACTTTAGATGCAAAGGCATCATTGTGAATTTTATTTACACTGTCACAGACAGGAGATTTACCCTTACGCGTAGGGCGTAAAACATGAGTATCTGCCACGTCACAGACGGAAGATTTTCCTTTACGCGGGGAGCATAAATTTTGTGTGTCTACCACGTCACAGACGGGAGAATTATTTTTACGTACAGAACGTAAAGCATTGGGGTCTACCACGTCACAGACGGGAGACATATTGTTATGCACATAGCGTAAAATTTGGTTTTTACGTGCTGGGCGTAAAACTTGGCTTTTACGCGCTGGGCGTAAAACATGGCTTTTACGTGCTGGGCGTAAAACTTGGGAATCTTCCACGTCACATACGGGAGATTGGTTTTTATGCTCAGGGCGCAACAATGAAGTAAAGACTGCCTCGTTACAAACGAGAGCCCCTACAACAGGAGTAGGAAGAATTCCTTTGCCATCAGAAGCAACAGAGAGATCAGAAGCTATTTTTGATTTAGGAATCCAAATTTTTCGTACTTTTCGAGATTTTTGAACATTGGAGTAGCGAGCACTACCCCCAGTTCGGAGCATCTCTTCGTAAGCAGTCTGGTCGAACTGAACGACCAGAGTCTTCTTCGTCGATCCAATCGACACATCATCATATTGAGCAATTGCTTTCTCGTCGGAGGAGAAAGTTTTCCCCATCAAAGTCACCATATTGTTTCTCTTAACAAAATGCCTAAAATCAGATTTTGAAAGAAAACTTAAAAAGTACAAAAGTACAAGTAATCTGGAAAGTATTGCTACGGAAGTCTGATCTGAAGGCGATAACTTTGTACCTTGGACCATACGATGATGATGAAGAGTACTGCCGGAAGATGAACAGCCGAAAGAACTAGGTCACCAGAAAGGTATCGACACACTTGGGCACTGATGGCGAGATCGAATGCTTTCCTGCTTTGCTTTACTCTGTACTTGAAGAAAAGTTGAAGAAGAATGCTCTGAAAAATCAAAGCCTCTGGGCTCTGATCTCTATATGTTCTCTGTTGATCGCTTCAAAAAAAATAAATCTATTTATAGACTTAAACACCTCATGCATAAAAAGCATCCATGTTGGAGTTTTACGCTAGCAACTATCATCCGCGTGATGACACGTGTCCCATGTAGAGCGTTGATCTCTACGCATGGTGACACGTGTCCCACTACTTCAACAAAATAAGGAGGGCACGTACACATATCCCTCGATAAGTGTGGCATAAAAGCCACATAAGCAAATCACGTTCCTATGTAGCCAGAAACAATCGGGCATAAAAATGACCCAAAATACACTTCCAGCGTAAAGTAGTAGACTAGGCGTAAAATAGCCCAAAAATAGAATTCTCGCGTAAAGTGGCTGATAAAATAGCCATGAGCGTAAAAAGTATCCCAAATAAACTTTACGCACACGTCAACTTTGAGCGTAAAAAGCTCAGATAGTATTCACGCATAAAAGAAGCCATCTTTTGAGCATAAAGTAGCCCTGTCCACACACTACACGACAATGTTGCTTTCTATGTAAATCAAATCTCTTCGAATTCTGTGTCATACGCTGTCAGCAAATCATTATGTCAGAATCATCATCACTTACATTAAATGCACGATCTGACATCCTGTCCCCAGCGTAAAGTAGCTTGCGTAAAAATAGCTCGCGTAGAGTAGCTCGCATAGAGTAGCTCGCGTAAAATAGCTCGCATAGAGTAGCTCGAGTAGAGTAGCTTGTTGATTCTTTTTGACTTGCGTAAAAACTCTATTCTTTTGACTTAGTCTATGAAGCACTTTTTACGCTTCCACAAGAAGGTCACACCCACATCTTCAATATTCATCGCCCCTAGAACTCCGAAGCATGCAACCGCCCACTCCCTGTCCCAAGACCCCTTTCTCGAGCATAATATACTGATGGGAGCATTCTCCAGGGTCGAGCAAATCGGGTTGAGCCGACCCATCCCTATCCAATTTTCAAACAGAATATTCGATGCCCCGTTCCCCACCTTCATACTGATAATGGGTTCACCCATATCACGCCTACGAAGGATGCGTCGCCAAGCAGCAGAAGCTTTACTGTTGGCGACTGCCCTTGTAGGATCATTTTTTCTACAGTATCTAGCCTTCATAAAACTGCACCACAACGACGTCCCGATCCTCACCTTCCACCATAGCTTTATTGAAAATTCGTCTATAATATCATTCAATCTCCACATGCCGAGCCCCCCTTCATCAGCAGGAAAGGCCATAGTCTTCCAACTCGCCCAAATCCTCTTCCCAATCCTATCTCTCTGACCCCAAAAGAAGCCGCTAAACATACACTCAATAATAGCCAAAACCTTCTTCGGAGGATTGCAAGATGCGAACAAGTATATGTGCATGGAACAAAGAACGCTCCGGAGAAGGACAAGCTTACCTCCCGGGAAAAGGGTATTATTGTGCCACCACACAAGTCATCACCGGATATTGGATACTAAGTTCACGAACAAACCCGCGTTGGTCCTCCCGTATCCCGTTGGGCATCCCAGATACTAGAATGGAGGCCCCTGGACTCTGTAACTTGATATGTTAGCATAACTTTTAATATTCCCTGTAGTAGTCGAATGATGGACGTAGATGATGCTTTTCCTCGAGCTTACCCTTTGCCCCGATACCTTCATGTATCTGTCACATAAAGCAAAAACCACCGAAACAGACCTAACATCTTCTGAAGCAAATATAATAACGTCGTCCGCATATACAAGGTACGTGATATGCGAGTAACCAGTAGCAGTATGGAAGTAGTGGAATTCAGACGTGAGCCCCATCAGTTTATGATTCCAACTGAGAACTTTCGCAATAATAATGAATAAGACGGGAGATAATGGGTCACCTTGCCGTATCCTGCGGTATGACTTGAAGAAACCTACCACATGCCCGTTAACCACCATAGCGAACCAACAATTCAAAACATACATCCAAAGGATGTCAATCCAAAGTTCGAAGAATCTGAATGCTCTGAGAGTCCAAATCATACATTGCCAATCCATCATATCATACACCTTCTCGATATCTAGTTTGATGGCAATGTTGCCACCCCTGCCTGGGTATTTAATGCAATTAACCATCTCATGCGCAAGCATGATGCAATCTCTACCTCTAACAAAACAGCTTTGTTCGGAGAAATGATCTTCGGAAGAAGCCCTACCATTCGGTTAGCGATAGTTTTCGATATGATTTTGTTTTGGAATGTGCACATGCTCAAGGATCTAAAATCTTGAAAGTTAGAGGGGTGAGACGACTTTGGGATGATAACCAGATTGGCGCTGGATATGGCCTTTGGGTAGCTCAGGCCTTGGAAGAAGGCCATCGCCGCATCCATAACATCCTGATGTATAATATCCTAACAAAACCTGTAGAAAGAACCCATGAAGTCGTCCAGGCCCGACGCACTATCCTTGCTAAGAGCCTAGGTAATGCCCTTTCAATTCGTCCATCATATAAAGCATCAAGAGACTCTCATTCTCCCTATCTGTTACGATCGAGGGGATGGCGCTCATAAAATCTTCGTTTGAGTGAACCCCTTCTTTTTGGAAAAGGGCCGAGTAGTATCTGCTCGCCTCCGCTTGAATTCCTTCATGCTCTTTCAAGACCAAACGATCATCGTCGGCTATTTGGTGAATAGCAAGATTGTTCCTGTACCCCCTAATACAAGCATGCATGAAAGTTCTTAGTATTTTTGTCACCATTCTCATCCTTTTTTCCTTCTCGCTTTCTGTCTCCAGAAATCATCCTCTATAATAAGCCTGTGTTTTAGTTAAGCCTTGGCCAAGTTAAGAGCCTTTCAGTTGTCAAGAGAAGCAACTGTAAGGTAGATAGCCTCTGTTGTCGAAATAACATCCTCTGTCTTTCGCGCCTCCTTAAAATGCCCACAAAATTCGAGCGGATCCAATCAGCCAATGCTCTTCTTGTAGTCTTAAGGCACCAAGAGATCCGGATGAGAGGATTTGCACAGTCAATCAAGATCCAAGTGTTCTTTACTACATCTTAGAAGGAACATTCAGCAGTCCACAAATTCAAAAATTTAAATGCTTTCACCGGAGAAAGGAAGCCGCCGCTTAGCCTCGGCCAGTAATGGTGCATGGTCCGACTCCATTATGTTTAGATGCATGAGCTTCGTCACAATATCCAGGTTCATCCAACTGTAATCCACCATAGCTCTGTGAAGCAACAATCTCTTCCTGCGCTCTATATCCTGTTGGTTGCACCAGGTGTACATACTACTGACCAGGTACAAAGTTGATAGGCCAATACCTATTATGAAGTCGAAAAATTCAATCATCTTAGCTAGAATCGGTGGCCTCCCTCCCTTCTCTCTTCGTCCATAATCACGTTGAAATCCCCAAGGCAAATCCAAGGGGAGTTTGCGTTGGTCTGATGTATAAGAAGTAAGTTATCCCATAACCATCGCGTCTGCCTCCTCTCGTAGCTGCCACGTACTACAGTAATCAGAGTTCTCTGGACGAAGAATGGGTGTTCTATACTCACAGTCAGTTCTTGCTCGGTATCGCTGACCGGGATGACAGAAATGTGGTACTTGTGGAAGATCCAAATGTCTTTACATCCCACAACAGTCATGGAGAATCCAAGCTTCAAACAATAGAAATCTATTTTCTTCATATCACCTTGGGCTCAATAATGATAAACATCAATATTTTGTGAAGCTTACACAGCATTTTGACTCTTCTAATCGAGGGTTTATTGGCGATCCCTCTCACACTCCAAGCGACAATGTTATACATTAATGAATGGAGGGGGAGATGCAATCGGTTGTATTTCTGCCGATCTCAGAAGCATGGGGATGAGTTCTTTGTTTTTCTCTATTTTCTCCTCCGGCGTATGCTTCTCGTTCTATATATGTTTCAAAGTCCTCAAAGTACTACGTGGTCGATGCTCCCTGTCTAGCCTTTCTTCCTTCGGTGGTGCTCACTCTCCCTTCCTCCTCCGGGTGCATATATTCTACATTCTCCATCTCAATTAAAATGCCATTGGCTGCAATCTTAGGAGAAAGGACCGGTTCCTTCTCTGATGGGCCGCTCCCCAGCGTACTCTGATCCTCTAAAACCCCACCTACCTTATATGCTTGTTTATCCTGATACCCTGCTGCCTTTCCCTTTTCTTTGGAAAGATCTGTAATAACAGTCTCCTGATCATTTTGTATCCTCTCCAGGGATCTATCCCTGCCCCGCAAGGAATTAGTAAAGAAAGTAGCTTCTTCTCCCTTATCTGCCACCCGTTGCCCATCATTGAATACCCCCATTGGGCCCCTGCCGCTCTGCAGCACCTACTGTCCTGCACTTTTCCTTAACTTGTCCCTAATGAAGATAGATCGAGCAAAAATCCCGAGGGGCTTCGTAGTCGACCAATTGCCAGATGCTAAGGCCCTCAGGTAGATCCACTCTAATATGATTAGGGAATGGTTTGTTGAAATTCATTTCTATGCACAATCTGGCTCTTCCATGCCTGAAAAATTCTACAGTCGCCTTGTCAAGAATTAGCAGGGTGCCAATGCACTAAGAAATGGAGAACACAGAAGATTTCATGAATAGAAAGTGAGGGAGGCACGAGAAGGAGACCTAGACCGGTGCTAGGAGGTTTTGAAGCAGGTGTTGAACTCATGACTCCATTTGAAGATTCTCATCAGAGCTCGAGCAATGAACCATGTCTCCTTCGATCTGAAATACAGGTAATCCACTTCCAAGGAAGGACGAATGAGAATGTGCTTAGAGTCTATAACTCCAGTCGCAATCTCACCAAGGAAACCCATCTTATCGATGACCGCCCAGATAGCCGCAATTGGGGCTTTGAATGGGAGAATTTCCCTATCAATGCTAGTCGGAATGGGGCAACAATATGGGCAACTTTGGCGGCATCAAATGAGACCTTTGATGCTTCTTCTAATGATGCAGGCATCTGTAGGGGAAGGGCAGACGAGGGGAGCGTCGGCCTCGAGACACGAGGAGCGGTGATAGGGGCGGCAAAGACGCTCCCAGTCATAGCTGCAGCAAAAGATTTATGCAATGTTCCAGCACCTTTGACAGGCAGGGACGCCAAAGGAACACCACATGGAGAAGAGGAAAGAGTCACAGAAGGGGCATCAAAGTCCTGATGCTCCGTGCCCCCCGAAGATGGCACCGCCAACTAAGGGCAAATTTGATCGCCGGAGGATGCAATCCCAGTACTTAAAGGCAAAAAATCGTAGGAAAGAGGGAAGAGGTGGGGTACAAAAGGGGATTGAAGGAGGGAAGACAAGGGAAGGGGGCGGTGGAGGAAGTGCCCGGGACCTCCATTGCTAAGAAATCGCCAACAGCAGCACGGGAATAATTTTGTATATATTTTATATATATATATATATAGGACCTCCATTGCTAAAAAATCGCCAACAGCAGTACGGGGCAATTTTTTAGCAATGGAGGTCCTATATATATATATAATATATATATATATATATATATATATATATATATATATATATTGTCACCTCCAGTTCCAAAATATAGAGGAACTTGAGTCCCGAGCATGCCAGCTAATACAATCTATGATAAGTTCCCAATTTAATGGACTTACCCCAAATGTACTATACTGTCAGGTTTACTAACAAGACTAATTAATTATATCTCAATCCACAATAATGAAACGAATGTCAAGAATGAACATAATATATTAAAGTTTACCACACAGTAATATACATGTTTGAATAAGCTCAAGAAAGGTAAAAGCTTGTAAACCATAGGCTATATAGCTCGTGAATCAAATAAAAATAAAATGTATACAGGGAAGAGTAAATGGAAATACCATAAAATATATATACCTGAAACCTGAATTCATCACGCAACACCTGTCCAGCTACTCTGTACTAACTGCTCAGCAAATACCTTGAGAGATCACCAGGTTCTCAGCGGGACGTAACAAGATACAAAAATACATGTCATAATATGAAGTGAATAAAAGGAACAACCCAAATCACAAATCGGTCCAATATCTAGTAATCAATCAATAAACCATGCCTACAACCAATCATGAATACGGGACGGCATACCAGCCCATGATAAGACACTATCCCATGATACGGTCCGATACATGTACACAAACTAACCATTCTATGTGAATGCATGTTCAAGATGACTTTGGAGTGTATGGAAAGTTAATTATGGATTTTGCGTCAAAACATGGGCCGACGTCAGATCACGAGACGATGAATGTATATATACTAGCGTACCTCCCGCTCGTATCTAGCGCGCAGCTAGTAGCCGCAGCTGGATATACATACTAGTAAGTACATACCCCTACCCGGGCAAGCCTGAGGTTCAAAATATCTGGTTGTCCCATGCGCCTACTGATAGTCTTCCCCGCCCATAAATTATGCAAGTCTTATCCATGACTCAGACAATCTGCATCTCAATGCGAGTCTCTAACCTAGACACCATCTAACTTTATATGTACCAACACATGAACCGCTCGCACCGATGATCAATCGAATGCGTAAGCTCGTGCTAACACAATGAATCCTCACTCACAATGTCGTGTAATGTCTCGTGACAAGTCATAGAAGTTATTCGAGATAATTTCACCATTCCAGGTACGTCAACTAACCCTAAGTCACACGCACACACCTACAACATCGATACCATCATCGATAGTCTCCAAGTCATCCTTGGACGCACACTACCAATGTCACCAGTCAACAACACAAGAACAAATATAAATAATTTAAATAGAACAAGTATGGCAAGGTATCTTGCCTAGAGGTGATGCAATGGTCTAATGATGTCCTATAGGAGAAATCGTTAAGCTAAAGAAAAGCAGCAACAATGGGACTCTCGCAAACGGCTCCGGATGCTAATAAAAATATCACCAATGTTCCCGGAATAAGGAAAATAGGTAAGATAGACTACCTATAAGCCTAATTATGGACACAAAGGAAAAACGATAATTTCGGGTCAATATGTGGTCCACCGTTGGACCCACTTGCAAGTTATATATAATTTTGGGACAAAATGTTGCCAAGAGTCCACTGGTAGTGTCAAAATTGGAATCCAAAGTCTTGAGTCCCAAATTAGAATTTTACAAGTTATAAATTACTAATTCGGACGACCAACTTTGGCATCGAATTCAACCAATCAAACGACGTCACAATAAAAAAAAATTATCACAAAAAGAGGGTTATACCAGATGTGCACATGAACTAGTCACTCACAAAAAGAAACTACAGTAGTGGAGAAACAAATCCACAAATTTGGCTCCACAAAACTGTCAAAATAAATACAACTATAATTTGGTGGCCGATTTTGACCAATCAAATGATCAAGTTAATGTCTAAAATTTTTGGTGGAGGTGGAGCTATATACCGAGATTGCGATGGAAGAAAGAGATCGACGATCCAATGGTCAGATCATCCAAAAAATGTGTACAAAGTTGCTATTTTGAAGCATAATTCTGATGTAGCGTTCCTCGTGCGCGTCAACGGGATTTCTTCGAAAATATTGAAATCAACCGTTGTGAGCGTCGAAAAGGAGGGAGAATTGATCCAGGCCCTGGGACTCTGTCGTGCACCACAAGAAGGGGAGCCACATGGCAGTTGTCCTCGTTCGTAATGGTGGGTGCGATGGGTCAAGGATATAACCAAAGCGATTATTCGCGGGGACTGTCGGGGAGGCGTTGCGTCGTGCTGTCATGGCGAAGGCCACGAAAGGGTACACGCAGGGCAGCCAGATCGATCGGGGGAGTGACGACAGTGACGACGGCCATTGCTACAGTGATTGTAGCCGCAAGTTGCTTACAGCTGTAACGACCCAGTCCCAAAATATGTAGGACCAGGATATGGTACATACCAGCAACACTTCACCAATAGGCCAAATATCATAGTAATCCCATTAGCAAAATGATTAAACTATAAATCATGATAACAACCCCGAATATAGCACAAATCATAGGTATACAGCTAATCTCAAGCACACAAAATAATAAGGCACGAGAAATCAAGTCCAATAAAATAATACTAATAAAAAAGATCTGCACAATATAAAATAGAAATAATAACTGTAAGGGTAAGACATCACTGTCACTACCGTTTCTTGCTAAACGTATTTTCAGTATACGTATATGGATTTCTGACATTTGTCCGGTGGTCCGTGTTTTAACTTGTCTTGTTTAGCTTAGTCTTGGTTTAGCCTTTATTTGGTTTGGTTTGGTTTGGTTTGGTTCACCTTGGTTTATCCTGGCATGTTAACATGGCTTGGCTTGGTTTGTTTTGGTTTGGATTGAGATGGATAGGTTGGTATATAAACCAACTTCTTCTCATTCCTCCATTATTTCTCATTAACACTTCTTCTTCTCCATTACTTCTCCCACCTACCAAGCTCTAGGCAAGTGTAACTTGATTCATGATGGATCTCAAGTTTCTTTGTTCTATTTTCTTCTTTACTTGATTCTAAGCCTCTTTAGAACTTGGCATTTTTGGTTTTGGTGGATACATTTTTGTAGATCTAAGATTTAATATTTTCTCTTTTTTTGGTTTTGATCTATTAAAACTCGGTATTTAATAAAACTTGTTATCCCAGGCTATAGGAAATATCGTTCTACCCAGTTTAGATTATTGGAAGTCTTGATTCTGACTTGTTTGAGGAAGTTATGGCAATTTGACTGCATGGGTTCCTTGAGCAACTCCCGGTCTGTTTGAGAAGATAAACAGTCACGCGTGTGCCAATTGGTGCCGTGCCACCTCAATCGCACATGCGCTCTTTAATACCGTGCCTATCAGTGCACGCTCTTTAGTGTTGTGTCTATTAATGCGTGTTCTTTAGCGCAGCGCCTATCAGTGCGCGCTACTTGGTGCCGTGCCATCTCTCAGTGCACGCCACTTGGTGCCGCGCCACCCCTGGACCAGCGCCACTTGGCCTATCTCCACCCGGCCCTACTTGGTGCCCCATGCCACCTATTACTTTTACTTGCTAGGCGCCACTTGTCACCTCCCTGGCGCCACTTGCTAGGCGCTAATTGTCACCTTCCTAGCGCCACTTGCTAGGCGCCACTTGTCACCACCCTGGCGCTACTTGACTTGTGCCACCTATCACTTCTTTATGCCACCTGACCAGCGCCACTTGGTTGCCTTGATACCCCTTTGCCCTTACCCCCATATATATTCTTCTAGTTCTTGTTGTAAATGCTTGTGATCTTACATGTGTCTTGGACTTGGCCTAACTTGCGATGACCCGACTTGATAACTTGTTGAGCATGAGTATGACTTGCTAGTATTGATCTTGACTTGAACATAATAACATGACCCCGTCTTGACATGATATGATAGTTGTCACACCCCAGTCCCGGAATACTGAGAGGGACTAGGCCAGCTATTCCATATGAGGTATATAAACGTTATACGACGATCGTGGCTGTCAAAAGACAAGGGGGTGCATGCTACAATCAAGTCTTCTATGGTCTCACAGAGCATCTATGTCTCAATCAATCAAAACAAGAAGCAGTAAATAATGATCATATAAGACAAAGCAGTAAGGCGTCCCCGATGCTTCATCAAAATGATTCATGAGTTTAGCTATACAAAATGATAAGCTAGTACCGAGAGTCAATAGTACATAACTATAGTCAGCTACAGTCTGATTTAACTACAATTATGTAAAAGGAAACTAATGTCCAGAACAGCCGGCTAAACAGGTGCCGGTGGCTAAATGCCAAGTACAAAATAGAAGATATCTTAGCGGTAAAGAAGAAACCCACTCATGGTCCCTGACGCCCATACTCCTGGTGTGTACCATTGTTCGGGATAAAAAGCTGGATCCTCTGGCGCTGCTACGAGATCTGGCCAAACAAAACAAGCGGGGTCAGGCCTCGAATAGCAAGTACCACAAGGGATCACAAAAGAGGTAGATTGTACTTCAATATACGTAGTTGGCTGTATTTGTCCCCCTCTCTCCAGTATTCTAGTTTTGGGGCGTGACAATCCTGAAACCACAGTAAAAGAAATAAATTACACATCAACTACAAGTCCGCTGAAATAAAAAGAAATAGAGTAACAAGTCTAAAATAAAGAAACATCATGGATCAAGCAAAGTCCTCGGCCACTATCTCGTCCACCTGCGAAGGTACGTCACCTGTCTCGACTCTAGAACCGTACACCTCGGGGTAATCCTCGTATCGAACTAAGCCTAGAGATATCACCAGGAACCCAGGAAACTAGCAAGATACATAATATACAAGCCTACTGTAACAGTAATAACATGCAGAAAGAGAGAAATTCTAATTTTTCAAAATAGTTTTTCATGTTTTTTCTCGATTTTTGAACTGATTTATCTTACCATCTATTTAAATAAAATTAAAACTAACAGTAGGGTTTTGATCCTGGTTATGTAGTATAAAAATCTATTCAAAATGATTTTCAAAATTTTTCTTTGGTTGGCTAAAAATTGGCTTCCAATTCATGTCCCCGAACTAGTATTCTATTTCAATTCGAAATAGATTTTCTCCAATTTTGGCATCGATTTATCGGACAATCTAGTTCGATTAGATTAAAACTAACTGAAGGGAATTAAAGCCCTACAGGTTGTGCTTCCATCGAACCAACTGGTTTGAGAGTTGGTGGCAGGACGAGGGAGGAATTTACCTACGAAGTTGGCTAGTTGGCGACTGCTGCTACTGCTATATCCGCGGCTGCTGTCGCTGCTACTGTTGTGCTTGCCGGCGGCTAGCGACGACCCTGTAGGCGGTGCAGGCGGTCGGACGCTCGCACAGGAGTCTACGAAGGTGGGATTAGGTCGCAGGGGTGAGCACAATCGAAGGATCGAATTTTGGGTAGAGATGTTGTACGTTCTCGAGAATTCGAAGCTGGGTCTTTTATACTAGGTTTTTCTTTTAGTTGGGATTTGGATCAGGTTTGGGGTGATTCATATCCATATTAGGCATACTAATATTTGGAAGATTTGACAAAGATTGATGAAGATTTGGAGAATTTGAAAACGTGTCGGGTTTGGATTTCTTCTGTTCCAGGCGCGGGAACAGTATTGTCCATATTCATATGTGGTCAGTTTATATATATATATATATTTTATATATATATATATTTATATATATTATATATATATATAATATATTATATAACAGTATCATTTCATTTCAATAAAGTTTTGGGGTTCGAAAAAATATATATATATAACAGTATCCATATATAAATAGATTATATATATATATGTATATTATATATA
>JANAVB010037006.1:0-49014 GCA_029216955.1 Iris pallida | reverse complement strand
GCGGCCTTACGTTACGGCCATATGGGTAAGCATGTCAATGATAAATTCTCAACACCAGTTCGTGAATCAAACTAGCATGCCGTAATAGAAGGTAAATTTGCCGCAATTTACACTAAAAAGGTGTTTATAGATGTAAGGAAGAAAATCACACGTTCTGATGCATATATTGTTCCCCATCATCACATCGTAAGAGGGACAGAAGTTTGCACTGTCCAAAAGTATTTGTCGCCAGACAGTGTCAACCGTAAGGTTATATTTCTTCCGGCCGACAACATCATAACATGTGAATGCATGTGGATGGAGACCAAGGGGATTCCTTGTAGGCATATTTTTGCAGCAATGAAGAGATTACAAATTGGAGATATTCCAAAGAACTTGATAAAATCTCGTTGGCTCAAGGATTGCAAAGAGAGTTATCTCTCCGGACCTGGCTCAGAAAGAAGATTCATCCACCCAGACTTTATTGAGAGCAGAAGGTATGGTGCTATTAATGAATAAGTTAATCTGTTTACATACTTTTGTAAAAAATCAAGCAAAGTTCAAGAGAGGGGAACGGAGTTGATGTCGTCTGTTCTGATGGAGCTGAAAGAAATGGTATCCGATATTGGCGAAGAAGAACAAATGGTAGCTGATGCAGTTCAAGGAGTGCATGAAGCTTTAAAAGAGCCAAATCCGGTAGCAACAAAAGGAAGGCCTTCTCAAGGGAAATCAAGCCAGCCTACAGAAAGTCAATCTATCCCGAAGGCTAGAATATGTAGATTTTGTAAAAAAACGGGTCACGATTATCGTAATTGTAAAGTACGAAAGCGAAATAGTGAAAATAAGCAAATGGAATAAAATGAAACGTCGTTGACTTAAGATAATGTCTTTATTATGTGGCAAGATATCATTCACACGAGACAACTAGATAAAAAAATATGTTCTCCAATGCAAAAGTTTGAGAAGACAATTAGATAAAAATGGAGAACATTAAATTCCAATTTCAAAACGTAGTACATCAAAAATGGAGAAAATATATTCTCCGTGCAGTTCAAAACGGAGAATAACATTCTCCGTTTCAAATGACACGGAGAATGAACATTCTAATTTGTTTTTAACACTTTGAATGCTATTCTCCGTTTAATTCAAAACGGAGAATGTTAAGGAGTCCAATTGAAAGCTTCCACTGTCAAGGAGTATTGTTCTCTGTCGTCTTTCAGTTCGTGTCCGCATGGTAGATTAGTATTCATCGTGCATCGTCAGAGCATACGAACCGTAGGATGACTCCTTGAGGCAAGTCACTTCATCGTGCATCCTCCGAGCAAAGGATCTCACTGAGGCAAAGGAACCCACTGCCTCAAGGAATTCCTTTGCCTCAAGGAGTTCCATTGAGTTGTTTCATATGTAAATAAAAGTCAAACTTTTCGTGCATCCTTCGAGTTGTTTCATATGTAAATAAAAGTCAAACTTTTCGTGGTTTTGACAATGTAAATGTAATTCAAAAATGATTATATTATAAAAGCAGAGCTTATCAAAGACAGAAGTTCCTTGCCCAATTACATCATAATTACATTGTTGTTTTACAATGTCATTCTTATGTGGCAAATGTCATTCTCCGTTTTAATTTAAAACGGAGAATGATATTCTCCGTTTTAATTTAAAACGGAGAATGAACATTCTAATTTGTTTTTTACACTGTGAAGCTATTCTCCGTTTAATTCAAAACGGAGAATGTTATTCTCCGTTTAATAAAACACGGAGAATGCTATTGTGGTGTCGTGGTTACACTGCTAGACTTGTATTCAAGAGGTCATTGGTTCAAATCTTGACTATAACAATATTTTGTTTTATTTATACTTTTTTTGTAAGTTAATTATGGGTGCTATTTAAAAGGGAAAAAACTTTGATACAGGCACCTATGTATGACATGTGGGCCATCTCAAAAAATAATGTGTATATATATATGTTTACACGTTTTACAAAGCAAGAGGGGACCACATGTCATACATCGGGGTATCAAAACTTTGAAAAGAGTTTTGTTAGAAAAGAGTTTTGTGGGCCCTATTAAAATTTATGTATATATATATATATTTGTACACATTTTTTAAAGCAGGAAGGGCCCATTTGATACCCCCTACTGTATCAAGAAAAAAACTTTGATACAGTAAGGGGTATCAAAGTTGGCAGAATTCGAAGGGGTATATTCATTGGTATTAATGGCATGGTATTGATGGAAATTAATTGTTCCAGTCTTACTTAGCTTTAATTGAGCAGGGGCAGAATTCGAAGTGGCTGCCTTTTTGGCGCATGAGTCCGAGTTGTTCCATGCCTATAAATGCCAGTAGTGTAGAGAGAGTTTGTTCTCATCTCACTTAGCTTTTCTTGTGGCGATGGACTCTACCGATCCCCCGCCTTGGCAAGACTCTTTCCTCTTGGTTGTCGATCTCCTCGTTCGAAGAAGCTTTGGTGGTGAAGTCCTTCAGAAGACTGACATGTACCTGGGTTTGGATTTATTGCCATTCCATGCTCTGTCGAAGCGCCCGCACATTGATTGGCTCGGACTATGCACGGTGTTCCTTTGCCGCCAGGAGTTCATCTCTTCAACGTGTTCCATTGGTCCGACGATGCACGGTGGTGATGTCCTTCAGAAGACTGAGATGTGCATGAGTTTGGAGTTTATTATCGTTCCACGCTCTGTCGAATCGCCAGCCAGGAGTCTATCCCTTCGACATGTTCCTTGTTGAACAAGTATGGCTTTGCACGGTGCTCTGCCACAAGTTAACAAAATTCCTTGAGACAGGGGGTTCCTTTGTCTCAGGAGTCTATCTCTTCTACATGTTCCTTGTTGAAGAAGGATGGCTTTGCACGGTGCTCTGCCTCAAAACAAAATTCCTTGGGGCAGTGGGTTCCTTTGCCTCAGTGAGTTCCTTTGCACGGAGGATGCACGATGAAGTGACTTGCCTCAAGGAGTCATGCAACGGTTCCTATGCTCTGACGATGCACGATGAATACGATACGAACACAAACTGAAAGATGACAGAGAACAACACTCCTTGACAGTTGAAGCTTTCAATTGAATTCCTTGAGAACAACACTCCTCTGACGATGCACGATGAAGTGTTTTGCTTCAAGGAATCCAATTGAAAGCTTCAACTGTCAAGGAGTGTTGTTCTCTGTCGTCTTTCAGTTCGTGTCCGCGTGGTAGATGGTATTGATCGTGCATGGTCAGAGCATAGGAACCGTAGCATGACTCCTTGAGGCAAGTCACTTCATCGTGCATCCTCCGTACAAAGGAACTCACTGAGGCAAAGAAATCCACTGCCTCAAGGAATTTTGTTTTGAGGGAGAGCACCGTGCAAAGCCATCCTTCTTCAACAAGGAACATGTCGAAGAGATAGACTCCTGAGGCTAAGGAACCCACTGCCCTTTTGGCGCATGAGTTCGAGTTGTTTCATATGTAAATAAAAGTCAAACTTTTCGTGGTTTTGACGATGTAAATGTAATTCAAAAATGATTATATTATAAAAGCAGAGCTTATAAAAGACAGAAGTTCCTTGCCCAATTACATCATAATTACATTGTTGTTTTACAATGTCATTGCTAGGATCAATTTACATATTTGCTTGAAAGCAACTCCTTAGCCCATGACAACCTCATCTTTGTAATCTTCTGGTGAGTTTCATTGTCATTTTCTCCCAGTATTTCGAAGGGAGGAGTCGTCAACCTATTCATATAATACGCCGTGTACAAGAGGCAGTTGGGTGCCCGTTGTTGTGGGCAATTTAGAGAACAATTCAGCACTTTGCTCTCATACTCCTTCTTCGCCGGGCATCTCTCCCTCATCATATTAACTTTTCTCCTGACGATAGGCTCTAAGGTTTTCTTCGTTAATTCTGCATCCACCTTGCACGTATCGTACGTGGTTTGCCACAAGGAGTTGTAGTGTGTCCAGTCGTAGGAGATAAAGTTGAATGTGAGCAGAGTATAGTGTTTGATGGTTGCATTAAAAAGTGGGATGAATAACAACTCTATGTCGTCCTCCAAACCCATGACGAAGTCTTCTACTTTTTGGATGTCTTCACAGGCGCCGGGTTTTGCGGTTTCTTCATTGACACGTTGAATGACGGTCTGTTGTTTCCCAAAAACAATACACAATATCATGAGTAATTTTTTTCTGTCATTTTTCATCGGTGTACACATGAATATGGATTTTTCTGTTTGAATTCTTACCAATGTGTGGGCCGTCATGAATGCAGACCACTTATGGGATTGAAGCGCTGGCTTTTTTTTCTGGATCAATGGCACCTCCTTCGAACTAGACGGGGCACACCTTTTACTGTCTTGAATTTCTTTCAGCTTCCTTATTATTATGTCCAGTATGCCAGCCTCCATGTCGTCATAGTTGAGTATGTCTTGCATGTCTACTGCCGACAGCTGGACTGAAACTTCATTTTCTCCCTTTTCCGGATAAAATTCGTATACCATATCACTGCACATAAATTTAGTTTAGATTAAATTAATAAAGATAGATTCTCATTACATAATTGTGAAAAAAGTCTAGAAAAAATGAAATAAAAAAAGGGTTCAGAATACATACTTTGGAGAATTCTTTCTGGGAATTACGATGTCGATGTATTGTTTCTTCAGCTCTTCATCCGCATGTTTCCAAAGTAAGAGTTCATCGTATTCCCTTAGTATGACGCGGTTCTTCTTTAATTCAGCCATTTTGGCGTCTTCTCGGAATTTCGTAGCATCATTAACCTTCCGCTTTTTATTAGCCTCTCCAACTGTATTGCTTTTTATTAACCTCTTTCCCCCCGATCCTCCTCTTCTTCTGACTTCTTTTGGAGGAGCAGGTTCAGCAGCAGCTTGTAACTCCTCATTCTGAAGTACTTTAGCCATGGCTTCGAGATCTTTAATTTTGCAATCCTTTTCATTGGCTTCAATCTTAAATGATTCAACTTTATTTTGAAGCTCCCTTTTCTCCTCAACGAGCCTTTCATTTGTTTCTCTGAGTTGTTTGGTTGTTCGCACTGAAATAAAACAAACAACAATGAAATGTATGATGTGAACCTAACACGGAGAATGACATTCTCCGTATAATATAATACGGAGAATAGAATTCTCTGTTTGGAATTACACGGAGAATAACCTTTCCAGTATCGACATGATAGGGAATAACAATTATCCGTTCCAAATAACACGAAGAATGACTATTCTCCGTGTTATAGTACACGGAGAATAGTTATTCTCCTGGAAGATTACAAATCAGAAATTTGAAATAGAAAAGATTTTACCTTGTGCATGTAGATCTGATTTAAGAACAGAATTCTGCTTTCTCAAATCCTCCAGTTCATGCACAGAGCCCTCCATCAGAACGTTGACTGTATGTTGTTGTGATTCTTGTGCCTCGAGCTCTTTCAACTTTTCTTTGAGTTCTTCATTCTGCGCAAGAATATCAGAATGATGTCTTCTCAAATCCTCCAGTTCATGCACAGAGCCCTCCATCACAACGTTGACTGTACGTTGTTGCTCTTCTTCTGCCTGGAGCACTTTCAGCTTTTCTTTGAGTATGGCATTCTCAAAGTTGGCTGCACGTAACTGCGCTCCTTGTGCCTCCATCTCTTTCAACTTTTCTTTCAGTTCTTCATTCTGCGCAAGAATATCAGAATGATGTCTTCTCAAATCCTCCAATTCCTTTGCTGAGTCGTCCATCACAGCGCCCATTTCATGATGCGGTGTTATCCGTTGTTCATCAAAATTATCCCCACCTGCTTCTTGGTGTTCTTCCTCTCCCTCTTTTTAACTTCTTCTATAGGTGGCTCCTCTTCTTTGTGCCCTTCTTCTTCCCCAACAGGTATAACCAGATCTTCCAATATCATCTTCGATCGCATTTTGTTGTGATATTCGGCCTTGAGGAAGTTTGAGATATCGTACCCATTCCATGTGAAAAATCTTGGGTAATCAGGAATTGGGGCGAACTTCTTTTCCACAAATTTACTATGTTCTGCAAACCAATAGAGGAAGTATATTGTGCAACCTTCCAATTTGTGGAAAGCCATTGAGTAATCCCCCTGTTCAGTTTTGCTTCTACTCCTCTTTAAGCTATCCATTACATATGCCAGGATTAACCTTGGCCAGCATATACTGTTGATCACGTCCACACTGTCTACCAAGGCCAAGAATCTGTACGGCAAATTTGAACCGCCAGACTTTGTGAAGAATACAGTTTGGCACAAGTGGAAGATTATTAGCTTGGCCAAATCATCTGGATTAACAGCGTTATCTCCGCCACGAAGCCGTCGTAACAATTCAAAGAACTTGTCTCTCACTTCCTTATTCGTGACTTCTGAGTGTTTGCCCTTAGTATTAGCCAGCAATCTTGTGAAATGATCTCTGCACAGGCTCAATGATGCTGGTGGTGTGGGCTGCTGTTGTTTTTCCTTTATCAATCTTCTGTAAGAAACATCATCAACGCTTTCTTCATTCAGCGGTAGACCGAATATGACTGCCATATCCTTGACGCTTGGCACGATTTTAACAGTGGTGCTCAATTCAAAGCATCCGACGCCATCTTCTTCTTCTGTGTAACTTGCAATTAAATTCTCAAGCCCTTCCGTTACCTTGGCCATTTCGGAGACGTGGACTCTGTTTTGGTAGAAAATCTCGACAAAATTCCAGAAACCGGTATTCTTCATGGAACCAATAACTGGCTCAGGTAAACGGCTAGCATCTCGATTGACCTCCTCCATAAGATTTAGCATTGGCTTGAAGGTAGAACGAAAAAGTCTTGAATCCTTATTCCTGACAGATTTTCTTTCTGCAAAACAAAAAAAAACCAAAAATTAGGTCGGAGAATGGCCATTCTTATGGGTTTTAACACTGGGAACGGCATTCTCCGTTTCAAGTTAGACGGAGAATGACATTATCCGTTCCAAATTAAACGGCGAATAGAATTTAACATTCAAATGCGTTTTATGACGGAGAATGTCATTTTCCTTGAAATATATACAGAATTTGCGAACATAAAATCAAAGTTATACCTTCTGTTTGCACTTCTTCTTGTACTTCTTTTTGTTTAGCAACTTTTTTCTTTTTCTTTTTTGCAACTTTCTTAGAATAGGGTTTCCGTTGTTCTCCGTCTGTCGCTTTTAGATTTTCTGTAACTGGTGCATCTTCTCTATTTGGTAATGCTGCCGGTGATAATTCTGCCGCTGATGCCGACATGGTGTGAATATTGCGAATGGGGAGGAAGGTTTGAAGATTTTGGAGGAGAATGATCTAGGTTTGAGTACAGAGTGGAGTATGGAAGAAGAGGAGGCTCCGAAACGGTTTTCTTTTTCCCTTTTCTTTTTTTAATAAAAGGGTTCGGGGGTGTTTTGAATTAATTAGAAGGGCAAAAATGTCATTCGATGGAAGGGCAAAATACTCCTTTCTGCTTAATTAAAAAGAATTGAAGCCGTTTGGCAAAAATGTCATTACAACTCAACAAAACAAATGAACATAATACATTAGGGCTTTCCATACATTAAATATAAAAGAAGAAGAAAAAAAATCATCGTCTTCCATATTCAACCAGATTGGACTTCTTTTTTAGCTCTTCATTGTGCTCTGAAGTTGTAATCCATTCAGCAACTATGCGTCTTTCCTTTTTCGCATCAAACTGCATATAACAAACAAACATCAAAAATATTGCTCTAAAAAGTTGAAGTTTTTGACGACATATTTTCATACTTACATCGATAGAACGGTAGTCCAGGCTACATCGGTCTTTCATGAATGCAATTAAAAAAATTCCACAATCAACTAAATTGCCTTGGCGGGGAACATAAGAAGGACGTTTTATTACAAAAGTAGAAAAGCTGAACCTAGCATCTCTCAGCTTCAAAATCTCTTCTTCGAGAAAGATATCCAAATTTGAAAGCTACAATTACCAGAAAACAATATATATTGGTATAATGCGTATTCTTGTACCCAATTCATAAAAATTGATAAATATGAGCTTACTATTTCTTTTATAACTGTTCTGCTTTGAATCGTATCATCTTTAGATGCAAGTGAGTCCCAAATTTCAACAGTCCTGTTTTTAAACACAACTCTTGCAAGAGTATAGTGTTCGCCCAAATGAATGGGTATGTATATCTGAATCAGGATAATTAGGTAAAACAAATTAGTAAATTTTCAGAAAATTAGGATTAATATTTAAACATAAATACATTAATACCTCTTTACAAGTGCTTAAAGATCCCATGTAATCCTGAAAATATTTAAACTTCTTCCATAATTCATAAGGCTTTTGACGGATGGAGGTAACGTGGCTTTCTACATACACATCAATTAATACATTACGAAGGACAAACAAACGATAAAATTGTTAATGCATATGCATTGAAGAATAAAATGCTCACTCACCGATATCCTTATTGATAAAAACCATACATTAGCTTTATTGGAGGTTCTTCTCTGTTCCTCCACGGTGAGAAGAGCAGATACAATACCTACAATCTGAATAAATTATTAAAAATGTCAGCGATGGAATCGAAGTAAACATAGATGGCATCTAAGAAGAAATATACTATTTATACATACCCCATTGGTAATTTTAGTTAAAGGAGCTAAGGTCTTCATCTCCCACCAAGACACATAGGTTTTGTTGCAAGATGATATTATTTCTCTAAGAAAAGAAACGAATAAATTAGGAGAAAAAAACTGTTGGAATTAAATCAAAACTCATATTACTTACTCGTCAGGTCTATCATCTGCAAAAATATAGTCGTAATATCTCGAAGAAACACTAGTACAATTGCTAGGCTTCGAGGTTGAACCCCTTATTAAATTTTTGGATGGTGTGATCGGCTGTAAATTTTGACGCATTCTTTTAGAAGGACTGCTAAAGTCAGTTTCTTCTTCTTCTATAGCGTCCAATGCGAGATATCGGTCCAATGCTTTACTACGAGACTGCAGCTCCACGTCCTCCTCTTCGGAAGAAGATTCAACGGAAACCACCTTCACATTATTAAATGCTCTAGATGAAGATGCCTCCTTCAAAGCTTGAGATTCTTCAATCTTATCCAAACGCCGAGATAACTTCATTTGTTCAATTTTTATCTTTGTAACATCAGCTGAAATCGTCGACAGATGTTGTTCAATCTTGCGCAACAAACACGGAATGAAGGTTTCATTTGGATTTGGCATCCAATCTTCTACGTCTTCTACATTTCCCCCCACACGAGTAGACATCTTGAGAACAAGAAAACTATTGTATTTCAGAAAACTATTCTATGTATTTCAGAATGAATAATAGTACTATGAAACAAGAAAACTATTGTATATATAGCAAGAGAGAAGTACAAAAAGTGAGGAAGATGGAAAGACAAATAAATTTTGAGACTAGCAAACAATCTACTAGCCGTTTGATTAAGGAGAGCTCGAGGAAGATTCTACTAGCCGTTTGATTGAGGAGGGCTCGAGGAAGATTCTACTATCCGTTTGAAAATTACAAAAGGTTATCGTGATCAACTCCAATTAAGGAACTCTATAAGAGGTTTAATTCCGCTTGATTGAGGAACTCGACGAAGTCCACCGCGAACCAGAACTTCTTCTTTTCTTCTTCATCTCCGTTTCTCCTTCCAGCACCACCATGCCCTGTAGATTTATAACAAAAATATTAAATTGTTAGATGAAACAAAAAAACTAAATACGGAAAGATTACTAAATCAAAATCAAACAGAACACATATTCATAGAAAACATGAGATTAAAGATGAAAGTGCCACAGAAGCAACACCACAATTTTACAACAACTAAGCAGACTCTGCTAAGCAATAATTAAAATTAGGGATTGTGTCCTCCTTGGATTTAATTTACACAAAGAAGAGATTTGAGAGAACGAGCTTTTGTCGGCTTCCTTAATGTACCATTATCCGTCCTAAATGTACCATTCTCCGTCCATTCGCCGTATTAAAAGCAAAGAGAATGGCCATTCTCCGTGTTAAAAACAAAGTGAATGGCCATTCTCCGTCCATTCGCCGTATTCACCGTCCATTCGCCGTATTAAAAGCAAAGAGAATGGCCATTCGCCGTATTCTCCGTCCATTCTCCGTCCTAAATGTACCATTCTCCGTCCATTCGCCGTATTAAAAGCAAAGAGAATGGCCATTCTCCGTCCATTGGCCATATTCACCGTCCATTCGCCATACTAAAAGCAAAGAGAATGGCCATTCTCCGTCCATTCGCCGTATTCACCGTCCATTCGCCATATTAAAAGCAAAGAGAATGGCCATTCGCCGTATTCTCCGTCCTAAATGTACCATTCTCCGTCCTAAATGTACCATTCTCCGTGTTAAAAGCAAAGAGAATGGCCATTTTTTGTCCAAAAAAATATTCTCCTCGAAAATATTATCTTTAGAAAAGTTAAAAAATAATCCGCCCGACCTCAGAAGCAGGTTTCCTCAGTTCACCACCACCACCATGACATGTAGCTTTATTAACAAAATATTAAATTGTTAAATGAAAAATAAAATTTCAGACAATGGCATGGGCAGTAAAATTAGAGTGGCACCGCTGGTACTTCTTCTTGTTTGAGGAGGCCTCGACGACGTCCGACGCGAAGCGGACCGATTCTTCTCGGCGCAGCTGGTACTCCTAATAAAAAATAAAATTTCAGACAATGGCATGGGCAGTAAAATTAGAGCGGCGCCGCTGGTACTTCTCCTTGTTCGAGGAGGCCTCGACGACGTCCGACGCGAAGCGGACCGATTCTTCTCGGCGCAGCTGGTACTCCTCGTTGTTCTAGGGGTGCTCGACGACATTCGACGCGATCCGAACCGTTTCTTATTTTCTTCTTCATCTCCGTTTCTCTTTCTACCACCACCAGCACCACCACGACTACCATGGCCTGTAACCCAAAAAAAAAAGGTTCAGATTAAATTGGATGGACTTTTGAGAGAGTAAATATGAGTTAATTTAGGGTGTTCATTGAAAAAATTAAAGTGAAGAATGACCTGCTAAAGCAAGTTACCAACAGGTCAGAAGTCTAAATCAGCATTAAATGATGTCTCCTGTATTATTTTATCTGAATTAAACCTGAACCGTTGGATTAAAATCCAACGGTCCAGATTTTGGATGTATCGATACATCCATTTCCAGCGGATGTATTGTAGAATTTTCCTATATATATATATATATATATATATATATATATATATATATATATATATATATATATATATATATATATCATTGGCAATTCTTCGTAGTCCCAGTCTGACTGTCACGATTTTTAAAGTTTTCAAACTCCTATAATGGAGTTCGGAACCACGAATAATGATGTTTGAAAGAGGAAGATGTTTTAAAATAAAAAGAGGAGGATGTTCGAAAAAGAAAGATTGCAACAGGAAGAGAGGAGGAAATTTGATCTTTGAAACGATGCGTTGTCCTCTAACAAATTGTGTTGCTTCCTACCGTTTTTACAACTTAAGAGCATCTCCAACCCTGTTGTGGGGACGTTTGGTTCAAGTTTTTGAGGCTTGGGAATGGAATTTGAATTCCTTACCCATGTTTGGTATGTTTAGGATTGAGAATGAGGAGGGAATATGAGGGGGTTATGTGGAAAAGCTATTCCCATGGATGTGGGAAAGCTATTCCCAAGCTCCCTCTTGGGAATAGATTTGCTTTCCTAGGAATGATGTTTGACTATTTTGTTTGGACGGTTATACCCTCTATTTATTTTGAAATTTTCAACTCCTATCCCAAACATGTGAATCATCATGAAATTAGTAAAAGGGTATTAAAGTAAAACTAAATAAATTAAGATTCCTATCCATGTGTGAACCAAACATGAAAATAATTTTTTTTTTAATTTTGAACTACCTATTCCCATCCTAACCAAACATGGGTATGGGAATGTTGGATTCCTTTCCCATGGGAAAGGAATTGAAAATCTATTCCTAGGAATCCAAAAACTTGATCCAAACGAGCCCTGCGAGTTTAGACAAAATGGTTGCCACATAGGAATGACAAGCTTTCATTTTAAAAATTATTCTCCAATGCAAATGTAGAATAAATCATGAAGTTGACATGGCAAGGACAATATGAAGTTGGTTGTCTAGATCTAGACAATGCACTTCACAATGCCTTTGTCTTCACATCATCAATTATGAATAGAAATATTTATAAAAAATAAAAAAGTAGAGGAGTTGTCTTAGAAGTTGTAAAAAATATTTTTTATTGTCTTCTCAAACTTTTGCATTGGAGAACACATTTTTATCTCATTGTCTTATGTGAATGTCATCTTGCCACATAGGAAATACATTGTCGTGTGTCTCAAGCCACATAGGATTCACAACACAAAACAAGACAATAGGGTTGGAGATGCGACACTTACACTATGTTTGGGAACATAGGAGGGAAGGGAGAGGAATATTTGAGGGGAAGAAAAATTGAGGGAGAGGAAAGTTAACTTTACCTCTTCTTGTTTGGATGACCAAAAAATGGGGAGAGAAAAAGTGAAAAATTAACTTTTGTTTGTTTGTGGAAAATAGATAAAATTACTGATTTGTCCTTAACTTTTTCACGATTTTTAAAATAATCAATTGATAGGAGTTAAACTCATCCGTAAGTTTTATTTATGAGGTGTCTCATAACGTGAGTTGTAGATTAACTAATCCAGTAATATATATGAAGTTAACTAATAAATAAATCTACAAGACACCTAAAAAAAAACTTATATTTATGATTTTCTTTTTCTAGAGATATATCAAAAATCATAAATATATATTTATGAGGTGTCTACAACTCAAGTTTATGATTTTTTTAAGATTAAGTACATACGTGAGTTGTAAATTTTTTTTAAGATTAACTATATGTACGTGAGTTGTAGATTAACTATACATGTGAGTTGTAGATTTTTTAAGATTAACTATATACGTGAGTTGTAGATTAACTAGATTTTTTTTTAAGATTAGCTATATATGTTTATATTTATATTTTTATTATTAGAGATAATACAGTAATGTAAGAAATTTAACTAATAAATAAATCTAAATACAAAATCTTATATTTAAATTAAGATTTAAATAATAAAATATTATCTTTAAAATAATAAACTTTATAGCAATTAAACTCCTACGATAAGATACTTATTTTTGAGATGTCTTATACGTGAGTTGTAGATAAAATCAATATTTGCTTAAGATTTTAAAATTGACTTTTTTGGTTTATATTATTGTTAGAGATAATACAGTAGTTTATATGAATTTAAACTGTAAATAAATCAAAATACAAAGTCTTATATTCGATTTAAGATTTAAATGATGAAATATTACCTTTAAAATAATCAAATTAATAGACTCATACATGAATATTTTTATGAGAGTTTTAGATTAACATACGTAAATTTAAACTACCGGAAGAAAATTTAACAAACTATACAGAATTAACATACGTAAATTTAAACTTCATGTATCTATATCAAACTACACAGAAACTCCTATATTTTATAGAGACATATTTGTTTAATCTTGTGATAAGATAGTTTGTTAAATATTTGTTTAAACAAACTACACATAAACTTCATGTACAGAAATTGACGTATGTTACATATTTGAACAAAATTTAAAATCAACAAAATTTAAAAATAGAACAAAATAAAAGGGATAAGATAGTTTGATTACCTTTTTTTTGAGGGAGATAGTTTGATTACCTGATATGTAGCAATCACAACCGATAATATTTTTGTGATATGTAAGCTGATAGGAGAGAAATATATATACTACCCGAAGAAAAAAAAATAAGAAAAAAGAATATGAACGGACAACCTAGAAAAAGAAAGAGAATTGATTGAGGGGTAATTGGGTAAATATTATCCAATTCTCTCAAGCACGTACATTTTTCTCCCGGTTTTGGGAGAATTTTTTTTTGGTGGGGCCTACCAAAATTTTTCCTCCAGATTTCCCTCCTCCTATTTCTTTCCCCCCTTTCCAAACAACTTAGTTTCTAATTTTTCCTCCACTTTTCTCTCAAATTTTTCCCTCCCTCTATTCTCCTTCCCAAACGTAGTGTTAGAGCATCTCCAACCCTATTGTCTTGTTTTGTGTTGTGAATCCTATGTGGCATGAGACACAAGACAATGTCTTACCTATGTGGCAAGATGACATTTACATAAGACAATGAGATAAAAATGTGTTCTCCAATGCAAAAGTTTGAGCAGACAATAATTTTTTTTTTTTCAACTTCCGAGACAACTTTTTCACTTTTTTATATATATATATATATATTTTAATTCATAATTGATGATATGGACATAAAGTCATTGTGAAGTGCATTGTCTAGATCTAGACAACCAACTTCACATTCGCCTTGTCATGTCATTGTCATGTCAACTTCACAATTTATTTCACATTTGCATTGGAGAAGCACTTTTGAAAAAAATGCTTGTCATTCCTACGTGGCAACCATTTTTTCCAAACTCACAATAGGGTTTGAGATGCTCTAATTTAAGAGTGATGCCCTTAAAGAGTGGTACTTGTCACTTTTAGTGGTGCCCTTATTAATTAGTTTTCCTCATAAAGGTCCAAAAAATGGACCACCCAGGCTAGGAATCATCATTGAGCCCAAGGCCCATGGGCGCCCGAAAAGTCCGCCCGGCCCTATGGGCCAAAGCCCGATGCAGCCTGATCATTAGGGAAGCCCGGCCCCGTTCATACTAATATAGGACAGGACTTGGGCCAAGCATCCACCTGTTTGAGCTCGGTCCGAGGTCCGCTCGATGTAAGTCCGTCCGAGCTCGGCTCGAAAAGTATGTTTAAGTCCGGCTCGAAAAGTCTGTATAAGTCCGACGAAGTTTGGAGACAAAGAATCTCTCTCAATTCTATAAAAGTTGGTTCCATTCAATTTATTATTTGGAATACAAAGAGCCAATGTAATTAATAACAATGATGGCATTTTTTAATTAATACAACAAATCATATCATGTCCTCGAAAGTTGAAAATGGACTTCAGTACTCACGAACACATAGTCTAGTTAGGCTCTTTGATCTAAGAGCCATCAATAGTTCAATTTATTTAGCTTATAGCTAGTCCTAGACACACAGGCTAGACCAAAGTGTCTAGTTTTATTAAATTAAAAGTTTAATTCAAGAAGTAAATAATATTGACAACTTTTTTTTTTGAAAGCTCAAGCCTCCATCCTAGGACTGACGATTTTGTCCTTGTACCCTCTACCCTAGCCGGGTACCCTGCACCCTCAGGTGCCCGCGGGTACCCTCTACTCTAGGAGGGCAAGCCCTACCCTTACCCTCTTGGAATTAGGGTAGGGTTAGGGTTTTATTCTGTTACCCTAGTACAATTATCCGAGTACCCGTCCTATCCGTCCTACCCTCTGCCCTGTAACCCTACCCTGAATCCTATATACCCTACCCTGAATCACTACCCTATCCACTACCCTTATAAGTTCTATTGATTTTTACAAATCTTACTTATGTATTCTCTTTTATTTTGCAGGTATGGGGTCTGTGGACTACTCTTTTGTTGAGTGAATACTGAAGACTGAAGAATGAAGATTGAAGGAGTTAGGTCTAGGCTCTAGCCCCCTCCTGTAAATCTGTGCTTTGTAATTTTGTATAGTTCCACACTCCCACTGCCATAGTATTACTACTACATACTTGTAGTTTTTTGTAATTAGTTAGTACTTAGGATTAGGACAACTACATGGTGCTTGATCCTAAGGAGTCAGGTCTAGCCCCCTCCTTGGGTATGTAGGCAGCCCATGTTCTACTATATAACTGGGTTCATCGCCTTTAGTAAAAAAAAATATTCCCCCTGTTATTTCTTGTTAAGTTGTTATGATTTTTGAATGTTGTAAAAATCTTAAGTATCAAGGTGTTTACTAGCAAAAAAAAATTAATTTTTAAAGTTAAAAAAACTGAAATGGCAAGGGTAATACCCTTACCCTCCCTACCCTGACCCTCAGCTACCCTGTGAGGGTAAAGGGCAAGGACGGATAATGGGTATTAGTTTTTTGGAAGAGGGCTACCCTAATCTACCCTCATGACTCCCCTATGGTATCAAAAAAATGTTAATACCCTACCCTGCCCTGCCCTCTTCCTGTCCTTACCCTACCATACCCTACCCATCGCCACCCCTATTACATCCCCTCTGATTGAGTCTCTGTCCCTCTCACTCTCAATTCTCAAATGGAAGAAGAACAAATTAGTTACTAGTAACTCCGTGGGCCCATTTGGTCATTTTTTTGAACTAGTCCGGCCCGATCCGACTGACCCAAAAAGTCCGACTCTTGTGGGCGGACTTGGACTTCATAAATAATAACTAAGTTCGGCCCGAAATTTTTTTAGGACAAAAAAATCCGGTCCGAGCCCGTACTTTATGGACTTGGACGGTCCGACCCAATGTCGATCCCTAACCCAAGCTTAGGGCTGTAAAATGATTCAAACTGTAAGCCCCTTGATTATGCCGGAGTCTCATTTTCTGAATCGTGTCCCAATGACTTAACTTATCTATAATCGTGCCTATATGATTCTATTCATATTTTGATTCTATCGTGCGAAAATTTTTCATCGTGCCTGAATAATTGTGAATTGAATATCTTAATCATGCAAACTTGTCATTCTATGATCGTGCCTAAGTTTTTGCCTAAAACTTTCTATCTTGTTTTACCCCTACTACAACTTTAATTTCGAGGACGAAATTTTTGTAAGGTGGGTAGGATTGTAAGCCCCTGAATTTTGGGCATATTTTTTCAATTTTATAAATCAATTATTTTGAATTAATATTATTATTTGTTTATTATTTGATTTAATGCCCTTTACCATGCCTTTGACTTCTGGAGCATTAGGGATGCCAGTCTCTGGAAACTTTCTTCTTGAAGTTTGAAGTAGACGAGATTACCTTCACGTCGATATATCATGTCCCATCCAAACTCGTTCCCTTGTGCTCCTTTTGTATCGTGCAAGTTCGGGTCAATTTAGATCATTTAAATTATTAATTCATTTCCCACTCTTTTTCTTGATCCCCATTGTAACGCCCCAGAACCAGAATACTGGAGAGCGGGGGCATACACAGCCAGCTACGTATATCGAAATGGAAAACACCTCGGTATACGGTCACGGCTGTCTAGAAATATGAGGGTTAACTACAAGCCATCAGTCTACTGTGGTCATTAGCAAGCCTATTATCTCAATCTCAAGCAAGTGTTAAGATTACAAGATGTCTGAGCATCAAATATATAAATACAAGGCGTCCCAAATATTACATATTGGATGATCAAGCAGCTAGTCTTACAAAATGTCAGGACTAGCAAAGAGTACATCATACATGATCAACCCTAGGATCTGTTCATCATGTTTACAGCATCAAGAAAATGTACATACGAGCTAACAGGTGCTCGCCGGCAAACGCCTCAAAAGAATATTTAATTTACATATGAGTGAGCGGTACAAAATAGAAACCCACTCTCGGCCCCGGTTTCTTCTAGTTGACACCATCGGGCTGGAACTGCGGTAGATCCTCGATAGCTGCTCCGAAATCTGGCCATACAAAACCAGCTGGGTCAGACCCCAGAAAGAGCAAGTGCCACAAAGGAGGCCATGCACAAGAACTAAAACCAGCATATCAAGTCGGAATGAAAATAAAGGTACAAGAAAGAGCTACATGCAATAGGGCGATAACTGGTCACAACATGAGAATATTCCGGTCTCCCAGGTTACAACCCTTAAACCAAACAAGGACCGGGGTTGTAACCCTTCGCCTGAATAACGCATGCGCTAGACCATTTATCTAAAATTAAAATAAAGACAAGCATGCTCGGGATGAGAGCCAGGTACAGGGACTAGATCAGGCCTAGGCAAGACTAGGCAAGAAAGACAAGGCTAGACAAGACCAGGCGCCAACGATTTCACAACGACCAAGCAAGTCCTACGGCTTGATAAATTAACTAACTAGGGTTGTCACAACCTAGTTACTAGCAAGATGCAATGAGATGTTCCTATCAGCCACAGGCCCTGCAGACTATCCAGGCTACCCAGAACGCAAGCAAGGAGCTGGGTTCAGGTGGGTACATTGTCCGAGAGACAAGTGTACCCTCAAGTACCATCAAGGGGTGCAACACCTAACAGTGTGCTGGAATTGTGCCCTACTCGTCGGCAAGCATCAATTCCCAAGGCCGCCCAGGTAACGGGATTGCCTGTAGCCGGGAAATCTCCATGTTCTAGTCTTGTGAACTAATCATTTACCTAGTCCGAATTCATGTGAACCTCTGGCCGTGGTACCCAGAGGTTCACGTCCTAGACATGATGCAAGACTGGACCAGTAGATTAATCAAGCACAAGATGCACACCCACGGTGTCAAGTCACGCAGCAAGTCAAGTAAGCCTGCCTCAGCAGCTCAAGTTGTCAAGTTATTATATTATCATGTCATGTTACAAGGAAGTGCGCCGCCGCGGGCCACTAGCAAGTTGTCAAGTTAACAGGTTCCAGTTATATAGTCCTAGTCACAATTTATGAAAAGTCAACTCAAATCATGTCAAGATCAAGAAAATGGCAAAACTCCAAGTTGTGTCAAAAGTGCCAAGTCGAGCCAAGTCGTGACGTGGGCAACAAAATCCTTGAAGCTCCAATTCATTAGAATAAAACCCAAAAATAAGCAGATACTGGGGGCACAAGGGATGCAGGTACACCAGGGCAGGCCAGGGTGGCAACACACTAGAGTGTGCCAAAAAAGGGGGGGGTTGACAACACTCTAGAGTGTGCCTAGGTTGAGGGCACTAGAGTGCGCCTAGTAGGCAGCACCCTAAAGTGCGCCTACCATGCTCACTGAAGTGCGCCTAGAATAAGGCCGGCCCAAGTGCGCCTAGGTCATGGGGAATGAACCGCGCCTAGTTCATAGAATGAACTGCGCCTAGTCCATACATTGAACTGCGCCTAGTCCATAGAATGAACTGCGCCTACCACTGATGGGACAGTCTGGCGCCCAGTCTGATGGGACAGATGGCGCCTAGTCTGATGGGACAGATGGCGCCTAGTCGAGGATGGCCGGCCAACTGCGCCTAATCAAAGGAGAAGTAGGCGCCATTGGCCAACCGCGCCTAGTTCACAGAATAGGCGCCATCGACCAAGTCAAGGAGAACAGGCGCTATGAAGCGTTCTGTTTGGAAGAGGCGCGCAGCGCTAAGGAGCGTGCGGCCAAGAGGCGCACTTGCAAGGGCAAGCGGCCAAAGTAGGCGCCATCGGACCTACGCAGGGGAAATAGGCGCCATCGGCTACCACAGAGTCATCTTCTTCCCAAGGAAGAACACCATGGCCGAAAACTTAGCAACATCACAACTCGGCCATCCGAGCTCCAAATCCAAACTTCCAAGGGTCCATCTTGGGTGAAATTTGATTCTCTACCACATGAGCACATCAAACCCCACCCAAGATCGGCCAAAACACATCAAAACATGTAAAATCCGAAAATGTAAAGTACAAGATTCAAGCTCCACAAAACCCCAAATCCGAAAATACAAAGAACTAAAGTTACTCCCAATGAGCTAAGCTAAGGGATGAACTCATGAAAGTGGATTCTCATGTTTGGCAAGATGCAACTTGCCTCTCTTCCACTAGGGTTTGGAGGATGGAGGAAGAAGGGGGTTTCTTGGTAGGGGAAATAAATGAAAGTAAATGTGAGGAGAGAGAGAGGGGAATGGTATTAAATGGTGGTGGTGGGGTGAGCTTGAGGGGTAGTATAGGTTAGGGTGGTCCAACAATAAACCAAAATAGAACCAAACCATGCTAAACCAAGTCAAACCAAGCCAAGTCTTCTCCAAAATAAAACCGAGCAAAATACGAGAAGCCAGGAATACTGCAAGTACAGAAAATTAAAATACATGATAAAAATTAAAATACGCACAAAATACGAAATACGAGAAATGGGGGTGACAACTCTACCCACCTTAAAAGAATTCCGTCCTCGGAATTTAATCAAGGAGCTAGAGATTGCCACGACAGGCTAGACTAATCACAGGCAAGTTACGCTAAGCAGGCAGCCATACAATCATGCATTCAATCAAGGATGGAACGGGTGTAAGGCACAAGGAAGACATTATACCTTACGAGTCAAACAAATAGGGATAACGCGATCGGATGTCGTCCTCACGCTCCCACGTTGACTCTCCCAGAGAGTGATGACCCCAAGCAACACGGACTAGATTAATAGTCTTGTTCTTGAGGATCTTCTCTCTCCGGTCCAATATAGACACGGGCTTTTCCTCATACGAAAGGTCGGTACCAACGACCAAATTCGAATGATCCAGGATATGGTTCGTGTCCGGGATGTACTGTCGTAATTGAGATACATGGAAGACATCATGCACCTCGCTTAGCGACGGTGGAAGAGCGAGACGATAGGACACATCTCCTACTCGCTCCAGGATACTAAACGGCCCTATATACCTAGGACTAAGCTTTCCCCGTGTGCCAAAGCGAATGACGCCACGGTTGGGCGAGATCCTAAGGAACACATGGTCGTTTACAGAAAACTCTACGGGACGCCGATGCAAGTCTGCCCAACGGCGCTGGCGATCTTGAGCAACTCGGATGTGATCTCTGACTCTCCTGACTACCTCGACAGTCTGAGAAATCATCTCCGGACCGAGCATCTGCCTTTCTCCGACATCGTCCCATGCTAGCGGGGACCTACACTTCCTGCCATACAAGGCCTCGAAGGGTGCCATCCGGATACTGGCCTGGTAGCTGTTGTTGTACGAGAACTCCACCAAGTGCAGGTGATCCTCCCACGAACCACCGAAGTCTAGCATACAAGCTCTTAGCATATCTTCCAAAGTCTGAATCGTGCGCTCCGACTGACCATCTGTCTGCGGATGATATGCTGAAGTGAACTTGAGACGAGTCCCCAAACTCTGATGAAGACTACGCCAAAAGTGAGAAGTGAATCTCGAATCTCTGTCTGACACTATGCTGACTGGCACTCCATGAAGCCTGACAATCTGCCTGAGGTACCTGTCTGCCAGTTGCGCCGTTGACTGCCCAACTCTGAAAGGGAGAAAGTGCGCAACCTTGGTGAGCCTGTCCACGATAACCCAAATAGCATCCTTGCCTGCTGGAGATCTCGGCAATCCTGTGACGAAATCTATGGTAATATGCTCCCATTTTCATTCTGGGATAGGCAAAGGTTGAAGTAGTCCGGCTGGCCTCTGATGTTCAGCTTTAACCTGTTGGCAAACCAAACACCGCGAGACAAATCGGGCTATCTCTCGCTTCATGCCATTCCACCAAAAGTGCTGACGGATATCTCTGTACATCTTCGTGCCACCTGGGTGAATGGAATACTGCGAACTGTGAGCTTCTGCCATGACTTCCTGTCTGATATCTCCACTGGGCACACAAAGACGCGAGCCATATCTAAGTGTACCATCCTCATGAATGTTCAACTCTGGTCTGCGTCCTGCCTCACATTCTGCTCTGAGCCGCTGAATCTTCTGGTCTGCCGACTGAGCTGCCTTGATCCTCTCAACTATGCTGGACTGAACTTGAATACTAGCCATCAAAGCCACGCTGGAAGGAAGAATTACTTCAATACCCATCTTCTGAAGATCTGACAATAATTCTGGTTGCGCTGTCAGGAGATAGACTCCTGCTCGTCTGCTCAAGGCGTCTGCTACAACATTAGCCTTCCCTGGATGATACCGCAAGTTGACATCATAATCCACCAATAATTCTAGCCATCTTCTCTGCCGCATATTCAAGTCCTTCTGGGTAAATACATACTTCAGGCTCTTATGATCCGTGAAAATCTCAACTCTATCACCATACAAGTAGTGCCTCCAAAGCTTCAATGCAAAGATAACTGCTGCTAGCTCCAAATCATGGGTTGGGTAATTCTTCTCATGATCGCGAAGTTGCCGCGAAGCATAAGCAATTACCTTCCCATGCTGCATCAGAACACATCCTAATCCCTTTCCTGAAGCATCACAATACACTGTGAATCCACCGGTCCCATCCGGAAGAGTGAGAATGGGAGCCGTCATCAAACCTCGCTTCAATTTCTCAAAGGATTCCTGACACTCTGCTGTCCAAACAAATGGCACATCCTTCCTGGTCAACTGGGTCATCGGCGCTGAAATTCTAGCAAAATCTGAAACAAATCGCCGGTAATAGCCGGCCAATCCAAGAAAGCTGCGAACCTCTGCTACTGATCTAGGAACTGGCCACGACTCAATGGCCACAATCTTCTGGGGATCCACTTTCACTCCTCTGCGGGTAATGATATGACCCAAGTACGAAATGCGATCGAGCCAGAACTCGCATTTGCTGAACTTGGCGTACAACTGATGTTCTCTAAGTGTCTGAAGGACAACTCTGAGATGCTGATCGTGCTCTGCTTCACTCTTGCTGTAGACCAGGATGTCATCAATGAATACGATCACAAACTGGTCCAAGTAAGGCATGAAGATACGGTTCATGAGATCCATGAACACTGCCGGCGCATTGGTTGCTCCAAAGGGCATAACTAGGAACTCCCAATGCCCGTACCTTGATCTGAACGCCGTCTTCGGGATGTCTTGCTCTCTGACCCTGATCTGATGGTAGCCTGACCTCAAGTCTATCTTCGAGAATACTGAAGCCCCTTTAAGCTGGTCGAACAAGTCATCAATCCTCGGGAGAGGGTATCTGTTCTTGATCGTCACTGAGTTCAAGGTACGGTAATCAACACATAGCCTGGACGTACCATCTTTCTTCTTCACAAGAAGCATAGGGGCTCCCCAAGGCGATCCACTAGCACGGATGAATCCTTTGGTTCTCAAGTCTTCAATCATCTTATACAAAATCTCTAGTTCTGAAGGCGCCATCCTGTAGACTCGCTCTGACACTGGTGCGGTTCCGGGAATCAAGTCTATGGTGAACTCGATCTCCCTCTCTGGCGGCATACCTGGAAGCTCCTCTGGGAAGACATCTGGAAACTCGTCCACAATCCTGGGCAACTGCACTGCTGCTACTGCCATCCGCAATACCGGGGAAGATGGCTCTACTGCGCCTCTGGAAAATGAAAACTCTGGCTCTCCGGGGATACTAAAGATAACTCTGCCAATGTGGCAGTCTATCCTGGCATAATGATCTCTCAACCAGTCCATACCTAGGACTACATCATAATCTGCCAGGGGAAACTCTACCAATCTAGCGGGGAACTCCCTACCGCTAACTACGATCCGACACGAGGAAAACACTCGATCTACTCCCACAAGACCATTACCAGTAAGCACATTAAGCCTCACTGATAATGACTCGGGCTCCAATCCTATCCGTATCGCGAATCGTGCAGACATAAATGAATGCGATGCACCAGAATCAAATAATGCTGATGCTGGGGTAGAGTTGACGAGAATTGTACCTGCCACAACCTCACCTGGCGCTACCTCTTCTGCTGCGGTCATTGCCATCACTTGACCTCTGGGTGCCTGTCCTCTCTGCTGATTACCTCTCTGCCTGGCCTGAATCTGAGCCTGGGCCTGAGCATACTGCTGGGGACTCTGCTGCTGAAAAGCTTGATTCTGAGGCAACATCGGCCTCGGGTGCTGCTGCTGTACTGGTACTGGTCCCCTAACTGAAGGACTAGTAAGGTTGGACGAGGATGAACTCCCTCGATTGGGGCACGACCCTATCCTATGGTCCGCCGCCCCACAAGCTAGGCACAATCCCTGTGCCCTCCGACACTCTGCCACCACATGGCCCGGCTTCCCACAGTATGAACATCCTATTGTGGAAGAAGATTTCTGCTTCTGCTGCTGCTGAGGAAACGTCGGGGTCGAATGCTGGTCCGACGTTACTGAGGCCGTCCGCCTCGGAGCTCCAATCGTAATACCCCTAGCTGCCGGGGCTGGTGCTGACGACTGGTGCGACTGGCTGTGGGACCGCTTCCTACTTCCGGTCCTATCCATAATCCTCTGGGAGGTGTATTCATGCCTCCTGGCTGCCCTCAACACGGCGTCGAACGTCTGGTGCTCGAACTGCTCAACTGCTAACAAAATCTCCAAGTGGAGCCCTTGCTGGAAACGCTGGGCCCGATCATACTCGGTTGCCACCAAGGTGGGGGCAAACCTACTCAGCCTCGAAAACTCGGTCGCATAGCCATCGACCGTCCTGCCTCCTTGCTTCAGGTTGGTGAATCTAGTCTGCAAATCGTACCGTGCCACGGCATCGAAGTACTTCGTCTGGAACCTCTCCCTAAATACTGCCTAAGGGACTGGCGCTGCCAATCCCATGGCCTGAGCTGCCCACCAATTGCGGGCAAGGTCCAACAACTGTAGGCGGACCACTGCCACCTTCTCATTCTCTGGAGTCCTCGCCGCTTCCAGAACTACCTCGGTATCCTGAAGCCATGCATCCGCGGCGATTGCGTCTTCGCTGCCATCGAAGAACGGAGGGTTCAAGCGCTTGAAACTGTTGGCCGCCTGGTTCCCTTGGTGACCTCCTCTATTCAGTGCTTCATGAACTTCCTGGTGCAGGGCGTCGCCTCGACGATCCTGGGCTGCAAGCAAATCTCTGATAAGCCCTACCAAGGCTCCCTCCTCTTGTCTCACAGGCGGAACGGGCTGAGCTTCATGAACGCGAGGTTCCTGACCTCCAGAAGGTACAACTCTAGAGGCCGCTCCAGAGTCCTGAGACTGCTCCTCTTGTTGCTGGGGTTCATGCTGGGCTTCTCCTGGCTGATCGGCACGTCCGGGAACAGTGCCGCTGAAGAAGACGACAGGGGGAAACGATAAGGAAGGACAGTGAAAGAGCAAGGATGCATGCAAGTGACCGAATCAAGATTCCCAGGGAATAGAGAGTACGAGCAGAGATCAAGGGAGATTACTGATTGAGACATCTACCGGTAACCCTCACATTTCTTGAATTTTCAAGACCTGCATGGGCCACCACTTAAACCGTGTAACGCCCCAGAACCAGAATACTGGAGAGCGGGGGCATACACAGCCAGCTACGTATATCGAAATGGAAAACACCTCGGTATACGGTCACGGCTGTCTAGAAATATGAGGGTTAACTACAAGCCATCAGTCTACTGTGGTCATTAGCAAGCCTATTATCTCAATCTCAAGCAAGTGTTAAGATTACAAGATGTCTGAGCATCAAATATATAAATACAAGGCATCCCAAATATTACATATTGGATGATCAAGCAGCTAGTCTTACAAAATGTCAGGACTAGCAAAGAGTACATCATACATGATCAACCCTAGGATCTGTTCATCATGTTTACAGCATCAAGAAAATGTACATACGAGCTAACAGGTGCTCGCCGGCAAACGCCTCAAAAGAATATTTAATTTACATATGAGTGAGCGGTACAAAATAGAAACCCACTCTCGGCCCCGGTTTCTTCTAGTTGACACCATCGGGCTGGAACTGCGGTAGATCCTCGGTAGCTGCTCCGAAATCTGGCCATACAAAACCAGCTGGGTCAGACCCCAGAAAGAGCAAGTGCCACAAAGGAGGCCATGCACAAGAACTAAAACCAGCATATCAAGTCGGAATGAAAATAAAGGTACAAGAAAGAGCTACATGCAATAGGGCGATAACTGGTCACAACATGAGAATATTCCGGTCTCCCAGGTTATAACCCTTAAACCAAACAAGGACCGGGGTTGTAACCCTTCGCCTGAATAACGCATGCGCTAGACCATTTATCTAAAATTAAAATAAAGACAAGCATGCTCGGGATGAGAGCCAGGTACAGGGACTAGATCAGGCCTAGGCAAGACTAGGCAAGAAAGACAAGGCTAGACAAGACCAGGCGCCAACGATTTCACAACGACCAAGCAAGTCCTACGGCTTGATAAATTAACTAACTAGGGTTGTCACAACCTAGTTACTAGCAAGATGCAATGAGATGTTCCTATCAGCCACAGGCCCTGCAGACTATCCAGGCTATCCAGAACGCAAGCAAGGAGCTGGGTTCAGGTGGGTACATTGTCCGAGAGACAAGTGTACCCTTAAGTACCATCAAGGGGTGCAACACCTAACAGTGTGCTGGAATTGTGCCCTACTCGTCGGCAAGCATCAATTCCCAAGGCCGCCCAGGTAACGGGATTGCCTGTAGCCGGGAAATCTCCATGTTCTAGTCTTGTGAACTAATCATTTACCTAGTCCGAATTCATGTGAACCTCTGGCCGTGGTACCCAGAGGTTCACGTCCTAGACATGATGCAAGACTGGACCAGTAGATTAATCAAGCACAAGATGCACACCCACGGTGTCAAGTCACGCAGCAAGTCAAGTAAGCCTGCCTCAGCAGCTCAAGTTGTCAAGTTATTATATTATCATGTCATGTTACAAGGAAGTGCGCCGCCGCGGGCCACTAGCAAGTTGTCAAGTTAACAGGTTCCAGTTATATAGTCCTAGTCACAATTTATGAAAAGTCAACTCAAATCATGTCAAGATCAAGAAAATGGCAAAACTCCAAGTTGTGTCAAAAGTGCCAAGTCGAGCCAAGTCGTGACGTGGGCAACAAAATCCTTGAAGCTCCAATTCATTAGAATAAAACCCAGAAATAAGCAGATACTGGGGGCACAAGGGATGCAGGTACACCAGGGCAGGCCAGGGTGGCAACACACTAGAGTGTGCCAAAAAAGGGGGAGGTTGACAACACTCTAGAGTGTGCCTAGGTTGAGGGCACTAGAGTGCGCCTAGTAGGCAGCACCCTAAAGTGCGCCTACCATGCTCACTGAAGTGCGCCTAGAATAAGGCCGGCCCAAGTGCGCCTAGGTCATGGGGAATGAACCGCGCCTAGTTCATAGAATGAACTGCGCCTAGTCCATACATTGAACTGCGCCTAGTCCATAGAATGAACTACGCCTACCACTGATGGGACAGTCTGGCGCCCAGTCTGATGGGACAGATGGCGCCTAGTCTGATGGGACAGATGGCGCCTAGTCGAGGATGGCCGGCCAACTGCGCCTAATCAAAGGAGAAGTAGGCGCCATTGGCCAACCGCGCCTAGTTCACAGAATAGGCGCCATCGACCAAGTCAAGGAGAACAGGCGCTATGAAGCGTTCTGTTTGGAAGAGGCGCGCAGCGCTAAGGAGCGTGCGGCCAAGAGGCGCACTTGCAAGGGCAAGCGGCCAAAGTAGGCGCCATCGGACCTACGCAGGGGAAATAGGCGCCATCGGCTACCACAGAGTCATCTTCTTCCCAAGGAAGAACACCATGGCCGAAAACTTAGCAACATCACAACTCGGCCATCCGAGCTCCAAATCCAAACTTCCAAGGGTCCATCTTGGGTGAAATTTGATTCTCTACCACATGAGCACATCAAACCCCACCCAAGATCGGCCAAAACACATCAAAACATGTAAAATCCGAAAATGTAAAGTACAAGATTCAAGCTCCACAAAACCCCAAATCCGAAAATACAAAGAACTAAAGTTACTCCCAATGAGCTAAGCTAAGGGATGAACTCATGAAAGTGGATTCTCATGTTTGGCAAGATGCAACTTGCCTCTCTTCCACTAGGGTTTGGAGGATGGAGGAAGAAGGGGGTTTCTTGGTGGGGGAAATAAATGAAAGTAAATGTGAGGAGAGAGAGAGGGGAATGGTATTAAATGGTGGTGGTGGGGTGAGCTTGAGGGGTAGTATAGGTTAGGGTGGTCCAACAATAAACCAAAATAGAACCAAACCATGCTAAACCAAGTCAAACCAAGCCAAGTCTCCTCCAAAATAAAACCGAGCAAAATACGAGAAGCCAGGAATACTGCAAGTACAGAAAATTAAAATACATGATAAAAATCAAAATACGCACAAAATACGAAATACGAGAAATGGGGGTGACACCCATAACCACGTTACCGTGGCTTTTAATTTAAGAGCACCAGACTAGCCTTTTTCTTGAAACCAACTTGTCATGTCTGATCTACTCGAGACGCTCTTCACCCATGACCATTGTGTCCTACTCAGACACTCCATTTTGCGCTCCATTTCCTTCGCACAACTTCCGGTTCAATTTAGGCCAATTAATTATCTGCCGTAAAATCTGATTTAATTTCCCATTTAATTTCCGGGCCCGACATCAATCCAATCTAGTCGACCCCAAATACGGACATGACCCACACGAAGCCTACTATCCGTCCACCACTTGTGTCCCATTTATTTGAGCCCCCGTATGCTACTTATTTATCCGTGATCATAAATACCTATTTTTAATTTAATTATTGCACCTAGTCCATTTTGGCCCAGCCCGGCTCCACTGAACCCAACGCCAGCTCCATGTTGCCCTCCATCATGATTGTCCATACCCCACTGATATTTTTTCCTCTACCCTAAATATCTCTTTTTATGTAAATATCTAATTCCCTCATTGTATATATATACACATATATATACATAATATATATATATATATATATATATATATATATATATATATATATATATATATATATATATATATATATATATATATATATATTACACTCATTCTCTCTCTACCTACACTCCACACCCCATCACCAGCACATCAACTCCTCTCTCCCCCATGTGGCCGAACACCCTCTACTCTTCCTCTATTAATATCTCTCTCTCTCACTTTATATATTATACCCACACACACACACTAATATCTAACCATCACTCTCTCTCTAAATATCCAACTCTCCCATCACTCTCTCTCTACCTACACCATCAGCACAACAACCCCCCTCCCCATGCTGGTACACGAACACCCCACCCCCCATATCTTTCATTCTCTCTCTCTCTTTTATTTTCTTACAACACACACACCCCACACCATCAAACCACTCCCTTCCCCAATGGCCGACACCCCCTCCTCCTTCTCCACAGCTACCACCCTCACGTACACCACCACCTCCTCCATCTTCTTCATCTCCTCCTTCCCGACTCCAACTCCTCCTCCTCCATAGTCATCTTCATCATCATCACGAGCTTCATCACCACCATCAATACCATCAACCGCCACCACTTCCACTCGAGAACGCCCCTACCGCCGTCGCCGCCCCGCCGTCGTCGCCCTGCCGCATGCAGCCTCGTCGCCCCGCCGTGCGCCACCGCAGGTGGCCAGCAGCAGCCGCGAGGCAGCAACTGCAGCAGCAAGAACGGCGGCAGCAGCCCACCGCAGCCGCACGACGGCGCCGCCGCCGTCGCGCACGGTCGCCGGCGAGCCCCCTGGCTGCGCGTGCGACCCCGGCGACCCCCCTGGGTCCGCTGCTCCTTTCCCGGCAGCGACCAGTTCGACAGAAAGTCGATTTCGACTTCGGGATCGAAATCCCGTCGTGACGCGCGTATTGGAGAGGAAGAATACGCGTCTCGAGGCAGCAACTTCACACGTGTTTTTGGGGCAATCCGACCATTGGATCGAAGATTTCTTTGCTCCGTCACAATCTCGGTATATACCCCTTCGTCTCTGTCAAATTTGAACCGTTAATTTCGTCGTTTGATACATCAAAACCGGCCACCAAGTTGACGTTTTAATTTGAACTGTTTTGCACAGTTTCGTGATGCCAACTTCGCGGGTTCGTATCTTCGTCGTCGTAGCTCCGTTTTGTGCGCCACCAGTTCCGGTGCACAGCTGGTATAACCCTCTTCCTGTCCCCTTTAGATTTCATTTCAGTTTGAGCTTGTTAGGTCGGTCGAATTCGACGCCAAAGTTGGCCGTTCGAATTCTTAGTGTTGCACTTGTAAAATTCCATTTTTGAACTCGGGACCCCGAATTCAATTTCTGACACCACCAGTAGACTCGTGGCATCGTTCTGGTATGTTTTCATATAAAAATTGCTTGATTTGGAGAACGTGGGCCCTGACACGCATTTCGGTGCAAAGCGGGTCCCACTTTCTGAGTCAACAGGACTTTTTGACGCCGGCTCATCGGAATCCAATTCCGGATATACCGTTGAGTTCGTATCGTCATTCTGGACTCGTTGACATATAATTTACTGAGTTTTGAGGACATTGGCGCCGACACATTTTTCCGTGCAAATCGGTTTCCAATGTCCGGGTCAACGGACCAATTTGAGATCGGGTCAACGGAATCCAATTCTGGATATACCGTTGGGTTCGTATCGACATTCTGGATTCGTGGACATATAATTTGTTAGCTTTTGTGTACTTTTATTTCGACACATTTTTCGGTGTAAAGTGTGTCCAACGGCGGACATCATTTTGGCCCGAAATTACCGTTTTGCCCCTGTGTCCAAATTAGAATTTTAGACAGGCTATCCTAGCTGATTTGACCCTTCTGGACACGTTGGTGATGTTAGTTTCATCATCCGACAACATCTGTATATTTCTTCCCTTTTTGTGTCATCCTATTATTATAATATTTTCTCCTTTTGGTTGTTTTAGAGACCTGTCGATTTCAGTGATTTCTAAATTACTAAAATTCATAAGTTGACCTTGTAGATGGTTATAGAGACTAGCTTGACCATGGTTGACTACTTTGACTAGATGTCGAAGTAGAGTCAATATTTGACCTAGGTTTGACCAGATTTGACAAACGTTGACTTTTTGACCAAAGTCAACTGTAGGTCAACCATTGACCTATTTAACCTAGATTAGACTTAGAGTTGACCAGAGTTGACCAGTTGACCAAAGTCAACTGTACGTCAATCTTAACCCAGTTTGTCTTAGTTTGACCTAGATGTTAGTATGTCTTTTGACCCTGATCAGCTCTTGTATTATTTCATCTTTAGGTCTGTGGCTTTACTCCGAACCCTGATTCATATTGACAGCAGGACCCCAGGCGAGTACATTCTCTGATAATATTTCTATTTTAGGATATCGTTTATGTTTCTTGTATTTAGTGTAGATATGCTTGTTCTCGACACATTGGTCACACGGATTGGTATTCATGGATCCCGACGAGAGATGTTTCTCATTCTTAGGTTGGGATGTATTGTGCAAGCACCTTTGTAGCTCTTGCTCGATATGTGGTCACTGATTCTAGATAAGGTTCGCGACCTTCTCATTAGAATCCCGTGCAGTGACATGTCCTGTTTGGATCCACTCTACCAGTCGGGGACGGGAAGTATTAGTGTAGATGTGTGGTCATTATCTGTAATGCCCCGCTCCGTATCGGTGCATTACGATGAGTCGTTGACTCGAAGAGTTGCGTTGACCCGATAAGGTATCGATGCGAATCGATGCAAGTGTTGCGTTGGCCAAAGGTAAGCTTTGAGTCGGTTGGAATTTATGAATCGAATCGATGCAAAGGATAAGTCCCGTTTGAGTAAGTGCTGATGTTAGTTGATCTGGTGTGCAGGCTATGCTTCTACGCTGGACGATAAGAGGTCGGCATTTTGCCCTATGCAATAAAGTGTCCGCAAAACCAAATTGTGGCCTTGCAACGGATTGTGGCATGGGCGCGATAGGCCAAGTCAACCGAGTAGTTCAAAGGAATGGCTAAGTCCGGGAGTTAGCTATGCGATCGAGTTATGGAAGCGAGACGCTTCAATCGGCGAGGCGGCAAGGCGTATCGGCTTAAGGTGGGCGGGTTCTTGACTCTCTCTCCCTATTCCTTCACGTCTTAATAAAATATGTTATGGTATGCGTAAGATGTTATCGAATTAGCGAGCGTGGCTCGGCGACGAAAGGTTTGAGTATGTGTCGAACACTAAGATAGAACATTGAACAATCGAACAATTGAAGCGACGTGCATCAAGTGCACGAGTCGCGATAGGGCATGATGGTAGAACATTGAAAGGCAACATCGAGATGTGCATCATGTGCACGGCTCCGAGAACATTGAACTCTAGGCGTAGAACATTGATTATGGTGCTGAGCGTGCCTTTGCGCACTTAAGCTACGAAATGACTAAGTAAATACGGAAGTAGACTATGCGAATAACAATACGAACGAGACGCGTGATTATGAGTACGAGACGACAAAGCCGTTGGGCGTCGTGCATCAATATGGATGTGTTGGGGCATAACGCCGACGGAGCTCCCCATGCGAATGGTGGATTATGTTTATGGCACGGGAAACCGTTTATGGTACAGAAAACCGTTTATGTGTGACACTATGTTTATGGAACGCGAGATGGATTGGAATGTATGACTTGTATGCTATGGCGCGTATTGCATGGTCAATGGACTCGGATTGCTCGTACACGGGTGCGGCTTCCCTCGAACGGTTACGCCGGGGCGCCGGGACCGTTCGGCCTAGGAGGGAATTATGTGTGGTATTTATGGTGCACAACATTCGGACGGATTGCGACCGTCCAGTGCTGTGATAAGCTATGATATCCGTAAGTTTGGGATCCTTCGGATACTGGGCTAGCAACCCGTATCGAAGCGATTGTAGGCTTACACATATGAGATGCCAAGTCCATTACGGTGCGAAACACCGTGACCTTCATATAGTTAGGGCCGGTGGGCTGAGATGAGAGCTGGGTGCAGGCGCAGGGCCTGCCACCCATTATGCATAAGTTTACGTTTATGAATTGGTCGGTTGTACGAATCGTATGTTTGCTTATGTTAAGATCTAACCACTGCAGGCTAAGGAAAATGGGATGGCATGAGCACGAACACTATGTTTACGTTTATATTATGGCTAACTGTATCTGCTGCAGGAACACGGCATGGGACACATTTATGAATATGTGCTATGTATAAGTTTTGCCATGAAATTGATCCTAAGGCTAAATAGAAAGACCACAAAGTAAGATGCATGCTCACTAAATGAATAAGTGTTTGGTTTGGGTGCGAGCGGGTCTTGATCAGTGCGAAGCGAGGACGAAAGCACTAAACCCCCACTAGTTTACTGCAGGTGCAGGTTATGATCAGCTCGGGGCGGAGCTTGGCTTGGACGTGCCGAGGCATGGAGTCCTTGGCGTTCAAGAGGAGCTTCCGCATATGCGTTCGGACTTGAGACATGAAGATGTTCGGCCGAGGACTACTTGGTGGCTATAAAGGGGCATAATGTATGGAACAATATAATCCTTTGTGAGCTAGAGAGATCATGAGTGTTGTAGCCAATTGGCATTTTATGTTGGGCTATTCAGAGCCTTTGTAACCTTCAGTTCAATATGAATAAAAGAGATTCTTATGTTATTCTTTGTTTTCTTCCGCTGCTTATGTTATCGATTCGAGATAGTTCTACGTGAACCTGTTATCTTGCCTTGCACGAGCGCAAATCCAGGCTCGTGCGGCATCACGCCCCAGCGAGGACGATGATTCGGGTTAAATCTAGCGAGGACGAGCGATTTCCCGGATCGGGGCGTGACAAGTTGGTATCAGAGCGGTTCCATCCTTTGGACCGTGCGTGAATCTCTTTGACCCTCAGTTGCTTCGATATCGAAATTCAGTTGACTCTAAATTGTTTCCGCAACCGCATGGCTCATGGATCTGCTCGACGCTACATTGGATGTTCCATACAATAAGTCTATATTAAGTTGCATACGTCTGCCACAAGTATGTCGTGACTATTACGTGATCTCCGGGTGCCATCGGAGAGTGTTGGTTGTACGAGGTGCAACGAGTTATGGGATGTTATTTGCACGTAGTGCAACGGGTTATGGAATGATGGTCGCACGAAGTGCAACGAATATGTTGATGTTGGTTGCACGAAGTGCAATGATATATGTGTTGGTCGCACGCAGTGCGAGGAGTTATGTGTTGTTGGTCGCACGCAGTGCGAGAAGTTATGTGTTGTTGGTTGCACGAAGTACAACGGGTCGATATGTGAGACGATACGTGTTATGTGACTACGGAAATGGTTATGTGTTATCGGTTGCACGGAGTGCAGCAAATCGTGGATCGTTCGTTGCATCGGTACAACGAGTCGATGCGGTATGATGTGCGTAGTATGGCTATACGGATGGATAACGAAATGTTGTTCGAGATTGAGTAAAGACCTTAAGTATCGAGACTAAGTTGTTGCACGAGCTGCAACGTGCGAGATTCGAAGATCGTGGATGCGATAGTAACGAATCGAGTTGGTCGCTAAGTCGAGTTTAGTAGGCAAACGTGTATGTTGGCCATATGTTGCGTTGAGCTTCGAATAAGCGAATGCTGCGGGTATGATCAATATGATCGCTATGGTATGGTTAGATTGAATGAGTTTCAAACTTAAGCTAACGTTAGAGCTGGGATCGGAAGGATCACCATACGGGACGGTTAAGATGAGATAGAAGTCGGACCTACACGAAGTGTGATGTCGAGTAATGACTCGATTTCGAGTGGTATATGCAATACCAATTATGCGAGCAAGCGTGGTGGAGTATTGTGTCGATAACGATAGGCTCGATCCTGAGTGGTATATGGAATACCACTTAGCGATTGCTATGTTAAGCCGGTTGGTGACTTGTGATAGGTTACGTCGAGACAATTATGTTGATACGATATGTTGTCCTCAACGGACGGAGTAGCGCCGAGACTTGAATGTGAATGACTTAGTAGAAGTCGATATAAGTATGCTTTGGTGAATTAGTTAAATGAGTATGCGTGAAGTCGTGCCTACGGAGGATACGTCGGACGAGGATTCGCTAAGTATAAGTTGAACGATAACCCAAACATATGCGAATGAATGTTACGTTGAGGAAATGGTCGACCCGGTCGAACTTATGTTGAGTTAGTACGGAGACTTCTTCGGAACATGTTGAATAAGTACGGAGAGATTATGCGAACGAATTTGGGTTAACGCGATGGATCGGTAGCACGATTGGAAGTGCGAGTTAGGGATATGAGAATAGATATGTGAAATTGAAAAATTGTGTCGCGATGATGTTAAGTAGTTACAACCGAATGGATCTTGATAAGTGCGAGACTTGATTCGTATTCGAGTTCGGATAATGGCAATGATTGCAACGAGTTTGAGCTTATGAGAAAGAAAGATGTTCAAGTTATGCATATCGACGATGGTATTGAGGCGTATCAAAGACGATATGCAATAACTCGGGGATACTCTGATCGAATGAATGAAAATTACGTTGAGCATTGTTGTTGGACGAATAAGATGCAAGTTAAGTTGAAGGTAGTTGGATGATGGCGGTAGGAATGCTTCGAGACATTGAGAGTGGATGTATGTTACTCGGAAGAAAACGAGAGTGTTTGGATTTCTTCGCGGATCACCACTATGTTGACATTCTTGTCTTGAGTGAGTGCAACACCAGCCTCGTACATACGTCACGTCAAAATTAGAACGATCATTCCGCGTGAGCACTGGTATGGTGATTCATCCAGTGGGGATGATCGAACTTACAAGGCGTGGCAATTTGGATATGGATTTGTGGTTTGATGCGAAGGTGGAATTAAGGATTGTGCGATATTGTCAACGGTAGTGCCTAAGTGACTCGAGTAGTAACGGCGCATCAGTTGCACGGGGGTAGACAAATTATGGATTGGTATGTCGGATTGGGTAAAAGTCGAATAGAAAATGTCGGAAATTGATTTGGCTCCGCGATAGGATATAGCATGGTTCGTTGTAACTGTCCCTCGTTGATGATCTTCAATTATCGAGCGTAGTTTCGGGGCAGCTGACCCTAGAAGACTTGACCGCCAAATCAAGTGAATGTTGAAGTCCCATAGGATGACCCTAAAGAAGTCGCGTAAGAAGGATAAGGAATGAGGTAGTGCATGTTGAGGATAAGTCTAAGCGAGTGAGTATTGTGTCTCGAAAGTTAGCGAGTACTAGAATCGATATGGTCAGAAAAGTTATGTTGGATCAAGTGGATGTTGAGGAACGTACTTAGCGTAGTGACGCGGTAAGGCGATTGCAAGAATTTTGCAATGTATGAGAGTAACGGATAGTAGAACGACCCTAAGAGTGTCGCAGATCGGTTGAGTAACGGTTAGGCCATGTGTATTGAGCGCGATCTATGTTACGAAACGAACTAGTCGAGATTGAAACGGGGACTAAGTAAAGGATTCGTACTCGGTCGAGTATCGGAGATAGGCATATCGTAAGAGACCTTGGGTCAGAAAGATTGTTGCCTTTGAGCATCGTAGACTCAAGTTGACCTCTTGTGTCGGGAGAGCGCGAGCATGATGTCTGGATAAGTTACCTAGCGGGGGTAGCCCCAGACGTAATGCGTGGATAGAGCGAGAGAACGTGAATCATATATGGATAGTTGTGTTCGAGACTTAGTACGGATTGTAGACAAAAGGAATTTGTGACATGTTGACGTAGTCCATGTCGTAGAGGCCAAGCGTTATGAATGATTGGATGAAAGACTTGAGTTATGCGAGAGATAGGAAACGGTTGGGCGAACAGGCATTGCGGGAGCTTGTTGCGATCGGATGCGCAATGACTTGTGCAATGCGAGTGTTAGGTGGCCGACGAGAACTTATGAGATCGAAGTACAGATTTGAATTAAGTTATGTGCAAGGTGTTGGAAGATGATCGCATGTTATGGGAAAATGCACATGAGATGTATTTTGGGAATAAGGTGCTAAGACATGACTAAGTCGAGTACAAAACGATGGATATGCTTGAGGATTTAAGTTGAGCTTGTTAGTTTGTCCCGACATCCTACAACTGAGCTTGGCTGAAATGCATATATTGGTGGGACGCCTAAAATATGTGTATGATCCAAACTAAGTTGTATGATTCAACGATAGTAGCACGAGATCGTAAAGCGATCTATGCGAGGCACTTGGATTAAGTGTTGGTTTCGGTTCGAGGACGAACCTGATTTTGAGTGGTATATTATGTAATGCCCCGCTCCGCATCGGTGCATTACGATGAGTCGTTGACTCGAAGAGTTGCGTTGACCCGATAAGGTATCGATGCGAATCGATGCAAGTGTTGCGTTGGCCAAAGGTAAGCTTTGAGTCGGTTGGAATTTATGAATCGAATCGATGCAAAGGATAAGTCCCGTTTGAGTAAGTGCTGATGTTAGTTGATCTGGTGTGCAGGCTATGCTTCTACGCTGGACGATAAGAGGTTGGCATTTTGCCCTATGCAATAAAGTGTCCGCAAAACCAAATTGTGGCCTTGCAACGGATTGTGGCATGGGCGCGATAGGCCAAGTCAACCGAGTAGTTCAAAGGAATGGCTAAGTCCGGGAGTTAGCTATGCGATCGAGTTATGGAAGCGAGACGCTTCAATCGGCGAGGCGGCAAGGCGTATCGGCTTAAGGTGGGCGGGTTCTTGACTCTCTCTTCCTATTCCTTCACGTCTTAATAAAATATGTTATGGTATGCGTAAGATGTTATCGAATTAGCGAGCGTGGCTCGGCGACGAAAGGTTTGAGTATGTGTCGAACACTAAGATAGAACATTGAACAATCGAACAATTGAAGCGACGTGCATCAAGTGCACGAGTCACGATAGGGCATGATGGTAGAACATTGAAAGGCAACATCGAGATGTGCATCATGTGCACGGCTCCGAGAACATTGAACTCTAGGCGTAGAACATTGATTATGGTGCTGAGCGTGCCTTTGCGCACTTAAGCTACGAAATGACTAAGTAAATACGGAAGTAGACTATGCGAATAACAATACGAACGAGACGCGTGATTATGAGTACGAGACGACAAAGCCGTTGGGCGTCGTGCATCAATATGGATGTGTTGGGGCATAACGCCGACGGAGCTCCCCATGCGAATGGTGGATTATGTTTATGGCACGGGAAACCGTTTATGGCACGGGAAACCGTTTATGTGTGACACTATGTTTATGGAACGCGAGATGGATTGGAATGTATGACTTGTATGCTATGGCGCGTATTGCATGGTCAATGGACTCGGATTGCCCGTGCACGGGTGCGGCTTCCCTCGAACGGTTACGCCGGGGCGCCGGGACCGTTCGGCCTAGGAGGGAATTATGTGTGGTATTTATGGTGCACAACATTCGGACGGATTGCGACCGTCCAGTGCTGTGATAAGCTATGATATCCGTAAGTTTGGGATCCTTCGGATACTGGGCTAGCAACCCGTATCGAAGCGATTGTAGGCTTACACATATGAGATGCCAAGTCCATTACGGTGCGAAACACCGTGACCTTCATATAGTTAGGGCCGGTGGGCTGAGATGAGAGCTGGGTGCAGGCGCAGGGCCTGCCACCCATTATGCATAAGTTTACGTTTATGAATTGGTCGGTTGTACGAATCGTATGTTTGCTTATGTTAAGATCTAACCACTGCAGGCTAAGGAAAATGGGATGGCATGAGCACGAACACTATGTTTACGTTTATATTATGGCTAACTGTATCTGCTGCAGGAACACGGCATGGGACACATTTATGAATATGTGCTATGTATAAGTTTTGCCATGAAATTGATCCTAAGGCTAAATAGAAAGACCACAAAGTAAGATGCATGCTCACTAAATGAATAAGTGTTTGGTTTGGGTGCGAGCGGGTCTTGATCAGTGCGAAGCGAGGACGAAAGCACTAAACCCCCACTAGTTTACTGCAGGTTCAGGTTATGATCAGCTCGGGGCGGAGCTTGGCTTGGACGTGCCGAGGCATGGAGTCCTTGGCGTTCAAGAGGAGCTTCCGCATATGCGTTCGGACTTGAGACATGAAGATGTTCGGCCGAGGACTACTTGGTGGCTATAAAGGGGCATAATGTATGGAACAATGTAATCCTTTGTGAGCTAGAGAGATCATGAGTGTTGTAGCCAATTGGCATTTTATGTTGGACTATTCAGAGCCTTTGTAACCTTCAGTTCAATATGAATAAAAGAGATTCTTATGTTATTCTTTGTTTTCTTCCGCTGCTTATGTTATCGATTCGAGATAGTTCTACGTGAACCTGTTATCTTGCCTTGCACGAGCGCAAATCCAGGCTCGTGCGGCATCACGCCCCAGCGAGGACGATGATTCGGGTTAAATCTAGCGAGGACGAGCGATTTCTCGGATCGGGGCGTGACATTATCCACCTTGTTGTTCTTGTAGATCTTGTGAGTGTTAATCATACACCCCACGTATGATTAACCAGGCCAGTAGACCTTGTGCAAGACCCAAGCCGGCCACATGTTGAAACTAGTACTCACACACTTAGATAGATGATTCTTGATTCTTGTACATGCCATGATCAGTTTTACTTGCCTTGTTCTAGCTCTAGATTTACAGCTTACCTTGCCTGATACTCACATATACATTTCATGATTTCTCGTATATTCTCTCTATTTACTGCTACATGTTCAATATCGTCTAATTAGAACTGTTATTTGAGATTTGTGCTCGTTCCATCCTGACTGGATATGTTGACAAAATTTTAGGAGTAGTTGTGCCTCAGTATTTGGACTTCATGATGTTGCTAGCTGAGGTGGATCTCACTGTTCCTCTATGTGAGTTGCCTGGTAGTTATTCCTTAGTTAGTCTTGTTGTTCCTTCATTATCTTCCTATCTTATGATCATTGTAGATTCTAGTTGTTCTAGTGATATTGTTATTAATTCTTGTCTTATCTTCCTTAGTTTTCGTGATGTGACATGAGTACATTTCTAGTTATAGATTCTTAGATGTTGTAGTTAGTATAGTATACTTGACAGCATTCTACCGCCGATACTGCGGCGTAGGCTGGGCGTGGCCCACATATTCGTACCCGTATATCCGGGTGCGGGTCGTGACACAAACCGTTTGCATTCGGCTCATGTTCGGCTCAGTCCAAGCTCGGTTTAAGCTTGTTCGTGGACTAATCGATACCGAGTTTGACCATAGGTTGTTCGACTCGATCTTTTACGCAAACATACTCGAGCTCGGCTCGGTTTCTCATATTATAATTTTTTCTATATGTTATGCCTTTTTTAGTAATAGAAATACATTTTGTCATATAAATTTTACTCATTTTTTTGTTATTTTATATGATGGTAAATTTATGATGTAAAGAGCATAAGTAATTCAATAAAAAAAGTCTTTAAAACTTGAGAGAAACAATGTGATAGTTCATACAACATGTCCTATAAATACTCACTATTAGAGCTGTAAAATGATTCAAATCGTTCGCATTCGGCTCGTGTTCGGCTCGGTCCAAGCTCGACTCGAATCAAACTTGTTCGATAGTTAAGTCAAACCAAACTTGAACACTCTTTGTTCGAGCTCGTTCGTTCGATTTTCAGCCCTACCCAAGCTTTAAGCCTATTTAAAGTTTTTAATTCAATATCAGAATCCATATTTGTCGAGCTAAAGTAAGGTTGTCCTATTTTACAAGCGTAACTAACTCTAGCTTCCATCATTATTACTTTCAAAATTAAAATAAATATTTAGCTTATAGGGTTAAGGGGATAAATGGTTCATTAGATTATTGGAATTACACTTATTTTTCATATTTACCTTATTTGATTACTTAACGAACATGTGACGGCTTTATACTATGAAAGATATGTTTTCGGTCACACAGACGAGCCATTTATGTAAGGACCACATTTGACCCACAAATCATAGAGACGAGGACATGAGATTAAGGGCCTGCTTAGTAATGATATTTTTATCTATTTTGGAAATTTTTAAATCGACTGTTTATGAAAACTCATGTTTGTTAAATTTTTGAGTCATTAAGTTTGGTATGCTAAAAAAAATTTCAGTACCAATGAAATATATTTTTTGGTGGCTTTATATACACCCCAAATCGGTGGGTTTGCAGAATTTTATTATTTTATTCTATTTATATCCTCACCAAAAATATATAATTATAACTACTGAGAGCATCTACAATGGAAGAGATTTCAAGTGCTACATTTTGATTTTAGTTAAATTTTGTAGCACTTGAAGACTGCAATGGACACTTGCAGATTTGAAGTGTGTCATAACTCTGCTATATTAATTTCTGGGCCCACCAAACTAATCGTTCTTACCAAACGTGGAAGAAAAATAAAGAGAAAAAAGAGGGAGAAAAAAAATCTTACCAAACAATGAAGAAAAATAAAGAGAACAAATAAAAATGATGTTAATTTGGAGTATATGTTTGGAGTATAATATTGTATGCCAATATCAATGAGACACTACAAAATTAATAATTTATACAATTTTTAATAATTTGGAGTATGTATTTGGAGTATAATATTGTATGCCAATATCAATGAAACACTACAAAATTAATAATTTATACAATTTTTAATAATTTGAAGTATTGTATTTGGAGTGCATCTACTGTGGATGCTCTGATACCCTACCTTTTTTTTTCATCTATCTTTCTCTTCCTACCTTTTTGTCCAAAACTTTGCTATTTTTTTGGGTAAGTTTTTAAAAGAAATTCTCTCGTACTTTCAACCAGTCTTCTATTATTTTATGTGTTTATGTTATTTTGATCAGTTACCAAGATCGAAACCGTTTTGTTTATATATAGACATATGTAATTTTATTTCTGTAAATTTTTTTTCAAAACATGAATTGAAAAGGTTTAGAAGTGGCTACTTAAAACTAATCAAAACCGAACCAATCATAACATACAGTCCCAAAACACTTCATAACCGTTACTTAAGGAATCGGTGAATCGCACAAGGCATCACAATTCCCAAACCCAACACCATTGTGCATTTGAACAAAAAGGAAAAATATAAGGGATATTTAGACTTTGGATCTCAAATAAGTTCTGAATTTGTGTTTGGATTTTCATATTATACATAATTAGTGTTTGAGTCTCAAAAATATCACCAAAAGTAATTAGTAACACTTTTGATGACACTTTTGAGACATTAGTGACGCTTTTGAGACTAAAATACTAATTATATATAATATGGAGACCCAAAATAAATTTTAAAACTTATTTGAAATCCAAAGTCTAAATATCCTAAAATATAGGCTTAATTGCACTTTGAAACCCTCAACTATTCATGTTTTTCAACTTTATACCCTAAACTTTTTTACTCAACAACTTACTACCTCAACTATTATTTTTTTTCAACTTCATACCTAAAATTTTAAAAATTCCAAAAATGCCCTTATTCCTTCCCTCTCCCCTTCTCCCCTCCCCCCCCCCCCCTCCCCCCTCCCCCACTCCGGCCACCCCCTCCTCCCGCAGAGCCCCAGCCCTCCTCCGGCCACCCCCCTCTCCCGCTTCCGGCCACCCCCCACCTCCAGGGGCGGATCCAGGGGTCTGGTGGGGTGGGCTGGAGCCCACAAAAAAAAAATATTTACATTTTTTTTTCATATAAATTTTTTTTTTTTTGCTTTTTTTTTATATGAAATTATCTACTTCCAGCCCACCCAAATTTTTGTCAGCCCATCCTAACTATAATTTCTGGATCCTCCCCTGCCCACCTCCCGCTTCCGGCCGCCTCCCCCTCCCCCCCTCTCGCTTCCGGCCGCCTCCTCCAGCCCCCCTCCTCCCACGCTGTCGTGCCCTAAGGGGAGAGGTGGGGGTGGGTGGCCGGAGCGGGGGTGGGGGGTGGGGGGGGGGGGGGGGGGGGAGGGTGGACGGAAGCAGAGGGGGGGGGGGGGGGTGGCCGGGAGCGGGAACGGGTGGTGGGAGGTAATTTTTAAGTTTGACCATGGGTATTTTTGTCCAAATTTTTTTTCGGATATCAACTTGTTACAAAAAAAAAAGGTTTAGGATATGAAGTTGAAAAACAGAATAATCGAGAATATCAAAGTGCAATTAAGCCAAAAATATATCAAACAATCATCATGCTTTTTCAAACTGGTATTGCCAGTACAAAAAAAATAAAAACACGTTGCTCCAAAATTGTCGTCTCTACCAATGATGATAGCTACATTCAACATGAATGTTCCCCAAAAATATCCCTACCTATCCCTTCCCGAGTAGAAGAAATCCCGAGAACATCAGTCGTTCCACATCCACAGAGCAAAAATAGGAAGCTGATGCGCATCGGTAGGAGCCACCGTGCCCGGGCTCGTTTCGGCCCCCGAGCCCCGCAACGCCACCGACAAGCCGTCCGCCCCGCCGCCCGGGATCAGTTTCGGGCACTCCCTGGGCTCTGCGGGAGGAGGGACGACGACGACGACGTCGCCGGTGGGACTGGGCGCGCGCTTGGCGAGGTGGGCGGCGCCGGAGCATATCCGGTCGACGTCGTACTTGCTAATGTCGAAGTTGGTCACGGCGCCCACCCCTCGGAACTTGATCGCAGCGACATCGTAGGCCTCGGCAGCCTCCTCTTGGGTGCCTGGGACAGAAGGGTTCAATATAACATGGTTGTTACAAGCGACTTTCGATTTTGAGACCTGACACGAATTCTAAATATGGTACCCTCAAAGCTTAATGATCAAATATATATATTTTTTATCGATGATGAGGATGATACAATATTATTATCAACACAAAATTCGAGATATAAAAAAATATATATATATAAATAAAACTTTTTTACGCGGACTAAAAGGATTAGAGTGAGTGTGCTGAACTTTTGTTCCGAATTGGCCTTATATACATTTAATAGATATAAAAGATTGGTGCCATAAGATAGCTGTTTCATGGGTTCTCATAAGTCCGGACCTGCATCTAAACAACCCGATTTCGACATCTAGACTGCATGAAAGAGACTGATCTTAAACTGAAGAATTGACTGTAGCTAAAGTATGGAAATCAATGTTGAATGGACAAGGATAAGACTTAGCAAGGCGCCAAGGACACACATACGGCTCCTATTTTGATGTGTCCTAACGTATTTGGAGTGTCCGAATTGTGTCCAATACGTGTCCAATACGATAGGACCACATTTTTGGAGTGTCCTTTCTAGATGGAAATTTGAAGGAGAGAAGTAAAATTCAGATCAAGATTCAGAGACAAGCAGCAACAATATCTACCAGCAAAAGAACATATTTGTCAATGTCCACACTAATGTTATCAATTGGTACTTTCTCGGTCATTTTACAATACATGGTACAAAACACTCGTAGGCTCGTAGCATATGACAAATAAATTGAGAGAGCAAATTTTGATGAATGAAATGAGCAACTCACATGCTTCAAAAACATAAAGATATAATGAGGAAAAAAAATTGATAACTGTTCTTTAAAAACAGGCCTTGAGTAGTACATAGCCACCGACAATTTCAGTTTAGAACATGAAGTTATGGAGATCAATTTCTTAAAGGCAATATACAGAAGTTACTAGAGGACAACAAACTTTTGGCAGTCATATGCGCATATTCAAGACTGCCAATTGATTTTAATTTTGACGGTCTTAACTTTTCAGGACTGTCAAATTCTTGGCATTTCTGGATAGGCACACGATTGGCAATCATAGGACTGGCAAACGTGTGTTGTTTTCTAGTAATTTTTGTAGTGTTCTTAATATTTGCCTTCTTAAAACTAGGAGCAAGGACTCCATGAATGTGGGCCGTGTCAGTCACTGTTTTTTTTTATTACAACCCACACACACCTACATGTCCTACAGCTGGGGGGATCGAGCCTTGTCGGCCCCATCTGGTGTCCGTTCTGCTTTTCACGTGAGTTACAAATGCTAGACTCCGTGTCAGTCTGTGTCAGATACCTATCCGACAAAATTCGGGCACTCCAAAAATACAATAGGACATGCCATGATGGGTTTTCATGTTCATGTCTCCGTGCCCTTTGCGAGTTTTGTTGTGTTGTTTTGTGTCGTATCCGTACAACGTAACTTAAAATATATGTAGGTGAGATAAGTGCTACTCACTGAATGTTCCGAGATAGAGATCCTTGTTCCCTGCCACCCTCCCAATTCTGGCTTGCCATCTTCCAGGCTGGTGGTGCCTAAAAGAGACGCATGCAACCAAAAAGTGTGAGTAGGAACAGAAGGATGAGAACATGGCTTTGGATTGATCACAGAAAAAGCTGCAAAAATACTTCATAGAGGTGGGGTTGGGATTGGGTTTTTGTGTGTGTGTGTGTGTGTGTGTGTGTGTGTGGGGGGGGGGGGGGGGGGGGTGCGGGAAATAAAAATGCCAAAGTTGAGGTCAAGAGTGGACCTTGTCACCCCTCTGTACATTGATGCACCTCTTGAAAAGCCACTGCTTTTCCTGTGTAAAAAAGAAGACCAAACAAAATCATAAGCTTCAGTCATTTCATAAGCTGGTAAAATTCAACAAGCTAACACCTTCTTAAGTTGGCAACAAACTCCTGCCTTGTCATGTGCTTCATCTCCTCCAACTCCTTCTCATAAGTGCTCAACTGATAGCATTCATCAGTAAAAAAAAAATATTGGTTACACAGTAAATAATTCAATCATATGCAGGGATACATATTAGGGCAAGATACAGTTACGGGTAGGATGTATGGTACGGATAACATTTTTTCGTGTACGTGCAACATAGAAAAATAAGCAAGAAAGCACCATGTAGGTTCAAACATGAATCACATACACCACGGACACTCCAAAAAAATACTAGAAACAGCAGAAAATAGGGCCACGTGTCCATCTCCGCATCATTGTCGTGTTGTGTTCGTGTTTTTGTTGTATCGTCCTACACGTAATACTAGTCAAGTAGAAAAACATACCGGAAAATTTATATGACTCGTCGGACCCCCGTACTTCAGTGCAGCTAAATCATAAGCCTTCGCTGCCTTCTCCTCCATGTCATATCCTCCTAAATCACAATCACATAGCATATAAGCACAAGTGATTATATTTAGTGTTATTTAGTTTTAGGGTCTCACATATATATATATATATATATATATATATATGGATATTAGGGTTGGATATCTCGAAATTGACCGAGCTTACGTGAACAGTGATTTCGAGACCCAAGCTCTAACATTGGTTAATTCGAGTTCCAAATTCTAATATTTATATATATGTGAGACCCTAAAACTAAATATCCCTTATATTTAGCATATAAAGAGCACACTATTTTTTTTTCCATGCTCCAAAAAGTACAGAGTTTCTTACCAAGATACACTGCCACCAAGTTGTTTCACCAGACAAATCCAAAATATGAAAACATCAGTAATGGCACTGAAAAGTGTAGGTTTAAAAGAAATTGAACATACAGTTTGTCAAACACCTTGTCTTCCCTTTCTAGCCTGACCTTCCCTTATGCAACTATTGTCCCACAAATGTGCTTCATACCTACCAGTCCACCTATGCCTTCACACAATCCAAATATCATGATATTAATATCTAAAATCATCTCCAACCCTTTTGTGATTTTGAAAAGAAAAAAAAAGTTACCCTATTGTGATTTTGAAAGAAAGTGGTTGCCACATAGCGTCAAGCTGACATGACAAAAGTTGTAGAAAACAATGCACTCGACAACGTTTTCACCTCCACATCATCAATTATGAATAAAATTACCTGGTAACCCCACGGTATTGACAAGTTCTCTGCCCGAACGTTTCCAAGGACTTGCGTGGTACCGCTCCCCGTTTCGAGGCCGGTCGCTTGCGACCGTCGCTGAGCGGCACCGGACTGCACGCAACGACTTGGCTAGACTCCGCCTGCAACCCGGCCGGGCTCATCGAGAGGGTCAGGGGCTGGAGCAGATCCGGCTCGTTGGGCTCACCGAAGTAAGGATTACGCCGCAGCCACGACTTCAGGCCCGATGGCGAAGTCGTGCCGTCTAGTCCGATACTGTAGAAGGGGTAAGGGCTAGGGTTAGGGTTTGCCATTTGGTAATGGGGGTGGAAGGAGTGGAAGATATGGCCGTAGGGGTTGTGGATGTCTGCATTGTGGTGGTTGTTCTCAGTGTAGCAGCAACCCAAGAAATCTTCAAGCTTAGGCCCTTTGCTTTCCTCATTTGAACTCCTATATTCCCAGTCTAAAAATAACAAGAAGTTATAGAGAAACTTACAAAAAAATTAGGGAAATGGATCAAATGAACCTCTAGAAAAAAAGAAAAAGACTCCAAATATTTAGACAGGAATCAAAGTAAAATGCCATCTTCATCTTGTATGCACACAGAAAAAGGACCTTCAAATCTTGATATATATGTGTAATTAATGCTTAAAGTTTAGGGAATGTTTCATGAATTAGCACAACATCAAAATAAAGTACTCATGGATCCAACAATTAAATAACAATAATAATGCACCTTTGACAATCAAATTAGTTCCCATATCTTGATCAGAATAAATAAAGGAGAAAAGTAACACTTCTATCATTCTAATACAACTTTACTCCAATCACTGCCTTGATCAGCTTTGTGTGGCCAAGCTTGTCCTCTATGAAAACTACAATCTTCAAACTTCAAAGAACCAAATCAATGAGTCCTTTATATAATCTTGAGATGAAAAAAAAAAAAATCATTGTAAGACGTATAGAAATCCTTGAAATAGCCACAGACACTACGCCAAAAACAGTAATTTTCGACTCTAGAGTGGAGTGTGTGTTTGATTGCGAGGTGGAAAATATTTGAAAAAAAAATTAATACAGAATAATTTTACTAAGAAAAAACTTCCATGAAAATTAGGAAATCTCCGTAATGGTGTTGTTTGATTGCAATTATATTTCTTTTAGTAAATTTCCATAGAATTTGATTCTTACGGGTGGTACAAATTTATTTTTTACCGTTTTGAAGGAAAATATAGTCACGCGACTTTTTTGGAAAGAAAATCTATGAAAAAATATAACTTATCAAGCATTACAAACACAAATGTCGACAAAGAACGATCAAACACTAATGTTGACAAAGAACATGACCAAAATATAGTCGCATTGTAAACATATATTGCTTACAATCAAGACCAAAACCATGCATGTTCAATATAAAAAGCACAAGAAGCTATAATATAGTGGCGAGAACCCAAGAAATTAACAATGTAAAAAAAGAGAGTATTACAAGTTCTACAAAAAAGCTTATTAACTTTTGCTAAACTTGCCCTCCCCGCCCACTGAGAGAACTATGTTCTTCCAAACTTGAAATAACCAAAGATGAAGAAAACAATTAATATATATAAGACCTCCAAGAATCCTTCTAATGGCCACAATATATGAATCATGTTCACAAAGAACACCTTATAGAGCACGAATATATATATATATATATATATATATATATATATATATAAAATTGTATGCGGTCCGAATGGTCACGAGATCGATTCCCGGTGGGAGCGTTCACCACAATTACCTCTTTCAATATATATATATATATATATAGAGTAAATCAAACATTGTACATAAACATATTGAGAACTAAAAAGACGATGAAATACAAAAAAAGAGAGGTTAAACTATAGAAGTTAAACTATAGAAGTAAGAAATGGTTAGTCACAAAAATCCACAAAAGCTAACAATTGTAAAAAAATGCATGGATATGAAGGGTAATAGAATTGCTTTAAAAAAAAGGGTAATAGAAAAAAGATATATATATAAGAATTACTATCAACATTTTTTTTCAAGTGAAAAAAGATAAACCCAAAAACCATTGTGAAAAGTGTAAAAAAAATAAATAAATAAAAAACCATTGTGAAACAAGGTAATTGTGGCGAACGCTCCTACCGGGAATCAATCATATATATATATATAGCAAATGACCTCTAGTCTAGTGGTTAAGAGAGATGCATGCGGTCCAAGTGGTCGGAGTTCGAGCCCCAGTGGAGACGAGTTCGTCACAATTATCCATTGCTTCAAATATATATATATATATATATATATATATATATATATATATATATATATATATATATATATATTTTAACTAGTGCATATATAAAAAAAATATATATATATTTTAACTAGTGCATATATATGTTCACCTGAAGTAGTAGTGTGTTACTATTTGTGAAGTGTGATTCCAAGAAGCAAATGGAGCCATCAGAGCGGAGGGGCATTGCAGCAAGAGGAGGAGAGGAATGCCGTGTCGGCGGCGGCGGAGGATCGAACACTTCCTCCTCTTGGCCTGTACCACCATTGGCACCCACGGGAGAGAGTGCTGAGAAACCAAGCCATCCGCTCATCTCCATAGCCCACAAATTAAACCGAAGAAAATAACTAGCTACGTACAATCAATATTGCGATGATTGATCGATGAGGAGAACAAGTGATTATGGTGGTGGCTTGGCCTTGAAGCATTTTATAGAAATACTTCAAAGCTTTCTCTCTCAATGCCTATAGACTCCGCGAGAGAGAGAGAGGAGAGAGAGTACATACATTCATCTATCCATACAGTATAGATTCTCTATTCTCGTCACTTTCTGTGTTCTATAGGCCACCATAGATAGGTCCTGCAGTAGAACATGAGTACAGCACAGCAG
>JANAVB010037005.1:0-66310 GCA_029216955.1 Iris pallida | reverse complement strand
CAACACGATCTGCTCCCAGGAACCAGCAAGTTCACGAAGAACTTCTGGAACGCTCGTAAGTCAATATTTGAGACTTGAACGGGCTTCCTGGACTTACAGACTCCCTTAACTCTCTTCTTGGTACATCTTTCAAAGGAGGCCAAGGGGCTCTATTTATAGAGTGGAGTTGAGACTTCACCTCTTCTCCTATCCGATGTGGGACTAAAATACCAATACTCAAAAATAGAGTTTGATATTTTAGATCATCCCACAATCAGCATAGAAGTGTGCCAGTCCACGCCTACCCCCCGAACACTCTCGTGCATGCACGAGACATCCTGAGTCCGTGTTCGAGTCCGAGTCCGCACAACAAAAATCAACTTGCATCCTTGTTGGATTTAATCCTTTTTCCTTCTAGAAAATACTCCCATATGGCACAAACTTGTGCCCCACTACACCTCATGTGCACACCTCAACACAAGCAATGCATTATATTGAGATACTCACCATTTGGTGTAGCCGATGTGGGACTATATTTTCTAGTCCAAAGGCAAAAAACACCAACAGACCCAACTTTGGATAGTTGTGGCACTGACGTCGGCTCTCCTGGCGGAGGGGCCGGCACTCAGCGCTCGACGAAGGCGGCCGGAGTCTGGTTCAACTTTCGTGCAATGCTCGCCGGGCGCGACCAGGGTGGTGCACTAGTAGGCGACCGCTGGCGGTCATGTCATCGTCGCCAGTTGTGCACGGAGGAGCCAGGAAGGTTTGCTGCGATACGGGACATGGCCTGGCGCTCGCGTCGGGGTCGCGACGGACATGCGCAAGGTGAGGGTTTTGCTTTACTTTTTCTGGTGTTCGTAAATTTTTGGACGGCTGCCGAAAATTTGGGCGTGTGTGATGGCAATGGAGGTCGAGGTGATTCGGGTTGGTGCTGGTGTAGGTGTTCACGTTGGCCGCAGCGGAGTCGGAAGAGGTGGCGGTGGCAGCGGTGGAGATGGGGTTGGCTGCTGACGGCGAGGGTGGATTGGTGGTGACGGAGATGGCAAGAAGGGATCGATGGTGGTTCTGTAGTGTTGTCGTCGTATCTGGGGTGTCAGACACGACATGGATAGCTGTACTAAAAATTGGAATAAGATTATGGTCACGGACACGATGCACAGCACGTCGAATTGTGGAGTTTGTTTTTGTGGAATTTATGGATGAGAAAAAAAAGGGCAAGTACATCTCCTTTTATAGGAGGTAAATCCCATTAGGAATAGGAATAGAAGAATTTAAACCCCTGTTTAGATAATACTATTATTTAATTAAATCATTTTGAATCAAAAAGGAATATCTTCCAATATATTAAAACTAGATAAATCTTTCTATTAAATTCGAAAACTCATAAAAAAATTTGATAAAACCAAATACCGATTTATTCATAATAAACTAATTTAAACATAAATTTTCCAACTAATAAATAGTATTTAATTAATTTTGAAAATAAATTTAAATTTGTGTACTTCATATGCAAAAGAATATTTTACTCAAAACATAGTTTTCAAAGCCACCATTTATATTTGTATAATAAAATAAATATTCTTTACGACATATTAAATTATACGAATTTAAAAAATTCTATTGTGGTGCAAAATATATTATTTATCATATATTATTGAAAGCTATATTTTAAAAAAAATTCAAATATATGTACCTCGTACATATTCGCACTCTATAAACAAATACAACGTAATTCGTGCGTGACGTACAAATACGAGTAAGCGAACTTGTACGCAATAAATTTAAAATAATTACAAATTTTATAAAATAAATAAATTAAAAAAAACTATAGTAGAATTTAGGGGTTTTACATTCTACCCAACTTAAAAGAATTTCGTCCTCGAAATTTAGGAGTAACTAGGATAGGTAGGATTAGAAAGATACGCGAGTTTCAAACGCAAAAACATGGTTATATTTCAAGCAAGGAGTCAAAAACAGAATCCAATAAAATAGGCAATTTGGAATAATTACAATTTGGAGGACTGTGAGAATAAAATCACGGGTTTAGAATAGAAAGTGATCACATGCATGACATCTCATTCGGTATCTAAATTGGATCGAAGATAACATTTATCTTATAACCGTGCAATCTCGTAAATAGATGATAACCTCCAGTGTCTCAAACTTTGATCAATAACCCAATATTTAACTTACATTCAAGATCGTCAATTTTGATAATTTAACCACTTTTAATAATGCTTTTATCATCACTAGCTCTTCACAAATCTACCCAAATTTTATATTTACCAAATTTGAAATTTCCTTGAACGCATTTCATTTTCTTCTTTACTTCATTTGAGACTTGCTCTTAAATATCAACTTTCAACACTTTGATTCCAAATATATATTTTAAATCTAATATTTCATAATAAAAATTCAGTAAGTCGGGAGCCTCCAGTTTAATAAATCTCTAATCTTCATCTTCCGACATACATACATATATTTGTATCTCTTCTTCCACAGGCTAAATTTCGTTTTTTTCATAATCTCCTCGAAATTTAAAAATTAACTTTTAAATCAATTTGGTCGAAAATAGAAATCAACTCATCGTAATAAGAATACATATCAATCCCAAAGAGGTTTTTTTTCACTTGATTATCTAGAAGTACAAATTCTCGTCAATCGAGAAGTCTAACCACCTTTGATCATATCAAAAACCATATTCCTCAATTTCATCTAATAGTGTTACGACATATTTAACTTATGTCAAATCTTACATATACCTTGTAATCATATGATCACCTTAACCAACTAGACCATTTATCTTCTCCATGAGTTCTCTAATCTAGCCATGTATAACCGAATGGTGTCATGCTCCAGTTTCTATTCTTTAAACAAGGAAATCATAAAAGGAAAAAAATTGCATAAACTACGGTACGTAAAAATGAAATCCTCAATGACTGAAGCAAACAATTTGGGAGGAAATTACGGTTAGGTGCGATGGTCGTGGTAAACGTAATAAAAATATGAAAATAAAAGGAGGAGAAACACAAGTTAAGCATATAAAAATTTAAGTAGATCACAATCATATATTGGTCAAAAGATTTGAGTCGAGATTGGAATTCTAACTAAACTCGGAAAGGGCAATGGTATTATGGTAGACGTTATAGCTAGCCATTATGACTTGAAAGTCGCATCATGAAAATAGAGCTCAAGGGGATGTGTTTTAGTGGACATGATATACCTACATGAAGGTGGGCTCGCCTAGGTCTTGCATATGGAATTTGTTGGAAGGAAAAGTCTAGTGTTGTGCTCCAAATATCAGTCATGATAGGGAACACCAAATTATCAAAATAGAAAGTGGGTTTTCATAAGGTACTAATTAATGCACCAAAAATAAAAGGTTAAAGCACGAAATAAAGATAATTAATGGAATCTTGTAGATCGAGGTAAAAATAAGTTAGGGACACAGTTTCTAGAGAGAAAATAGTCTCATGAATAAGGGTATGGTTAAAGGAATGATTCTAATCATTTATAAGTTTCAAACAATTAGATGGTCACGAATAAAGATCTAGAATTGAGGGAAGGTCGAGTAAGTCAAAGGATATGTTCATCGGTTTGGTCGATGACTAACTATACTTGTGTATATGCAATATCACGATCATAGGTGGTATGGCAATCTAATGTGGAATACTTCTATCTCACTAGGGTGTACTTACTTGCTTCTTGGTCCTCTACCAATATATGATCTAATCTGAAATTTTAAGTTCCTCGAAAGTTTCTCAATAAAATTTCCAAAAAAATGCTCCACCAAAATTTTCAATCATCTTAGGCTGTCAACTTTAATCAAAATTTTAAATCTCTAGTAAATCTCAAACAACCCTTGTATATCGCAAATCGAATAAATTTTTTTCCAATCTTAAAATCAATATTTAAATAAGTTTATCAGCCGAAATTCATACTAAAAATGGAACATTTAAATAACTCCCTAATTTAAATGTTATATCCTTTATATGTGTATATCTAACTTCCAATAAGTCACAACTACTTTTCAAAAGTTTTTTTTTCCACCAAAATTTAAATATCCATAATCACGGCTTTAAACTCAAAATCTAAATAACTTTATAATTCTTAGATCATATGACGTTATTTAATTCAAAAACATTTTACCAAAATTCCATCATCCTCAAATTTTGGTCAATTGTAAATCATACTTCCATATTTAAAAATTTATGATCCTTTTCACTCAAATTTAATCCCTCCAAAAGATGTATAGTTATAACTCAACAAATCATAAATGTTCAAAGACCTTCAAAAATTAAAACGCAAAATCAAATCAGTTTGTTTTCTCGATCTAGCCATCATCTTGTGTATACCACCTTGTAATAGCAAAATAAAATTCCAACTATCCATTGAAGGCGAAATATGCTACTACCCAACTTGAAATTAACTAATCCTTAAAATCGTACTTTTAGGAAAAATGTCTTTATAACTCAAATAAGACCTCAATATACACTAATTGTCAATGTAATCTTCCTAGCCAAGTGTTTGACCTATTAGCATATAATAGTGTAGTCATCTTCCTACTGTCACTAAGCACGAAAGATAAGGATTTACGGTAGAAAGAGTTCAAGCAGGATGCAAATCAAGGATGGTAACGAGAGTTCGGAATTTGATGTCAAGAAAGGATGTCAAGTAAGTGGATGAGATTATAGACTCTAATCCTATATTGCAGGCCCGATCGGTACAGTCATGTAACCGAAACGGCAAAGTAGACCTGCATGGGCCACCACAAAAACATGTAACCTTAGTCCCAAAAATAGAAGGACTAGAACGTAATCATGCCAGCTATATACATACGAAGTATATGGACCGTCGTATGTATACATAGCTGTAAAATGTAGTAACCAAGGTACTAAATCTCACCCACAAAGATAATATAATATAAAAGCAACTTTGAATTTGTCATGTATACAATCGTTGGGCGAAGACAAATCCACTACCAACTATGAAAAGAATACATAATAAAATAAAGATTTTGGCGAGCGAAGCGAAGACGATCAAAGTACAATCATCCTCGAAGAAGTAGAGACGATCATGGCCACAGCTAGAACACCTGCGACAGACAAGAGCATACACCTGGCGAGATAACCAGATCCTCAGAGGACGTAACAAGATACAATAAACATGCCATATAAATACTGATATATAATATGCCACAATCAAAGAAAGTGACAAGACATAAATAAGGTAACCTAACCGTACTAAAGTGAACATGCAGTTGAGAAATAATCCTTTCGACGCATGGGCCCTGGCTGTAAATAGATCTGGTATAGTCCCCACTTGGGCACCAGTGACCTAAGCACATGACGTTCAAAAACGACAGTGGCAAACCTGAGAGGCTAATCATACCGTATCTCCAGCGGAGCTTCCGGGTTACAAGGGAAGTGAAATCGAAGCCTATACGTCAGGTATTGTCCTCCCCACCCAATGTACCTACCAAGTCGCATCCATGACCATGTTTCTCTACTAACTGCTAAGTCTCCTAACATGCCTCTATTAGAAGTTAGTCCTAGCACATGCACATGGGAGATCAGCCCACACGTAAGAACCTCTACATGCTACTCATCTCACACATCCTCGTGGTACAACTGTGTCAAGGTATATGCAATACACTACAAACGGTAGTCTCCTAACTCTAAGTCCATATGCAATCAAAGGATAATAACAAAGTACATCTAATATCACTGAGCAGACAGTAAATCAAGAACTGTAAGAACTGAAATAAATGAACAGTGATATATAATAAAATACAGACTGAATATAAGCAGTATAATGGCAAGGTATCTTGCCTGGTGTCTCCTGGTGGTTGGACGATCCGACAAGTCCTGGTTGTCCAATAGCTATGATCGATGAGTAAAGGTACGAATCCACAAGAAAATAGGAAGCATGATTTAGTCACAATTAATGGTGGTAGTCGAGAAGAATTTGTGTAGAAAGTTACGTACCATATTTTTAGAAAATATTTTAATACCATAAACTAACCTTATTAGTAAAAATAGGTTTTTATACCAATACTTAGAAAATGAAACTCGTTTTTAAGCAAATACCATAGTTTTGTAAAAATTAATTTATAGATAGAAAACTAGTAGTTAAAAGTAATAAATATTTGTAATATTTGAAAATCGTCTCAAGGTAAATTTTAAGTTAGTAAAATACAATTATTGTAGAAAAGCTAACCTTTCATTAGTCAAAAATTATACCTTATAATTTAAATACCAGTTAAAATAGTAGCATAAAACTATTATTTCATAATAATAAAAATATAAAATAATAATAGAACTCTAATAAAATCATATAATAGAACTACTAAAATAATAATAATAATAATAATTAATAATTAATAATAATTACAAGATCAGTATTAATAATACTTAATAATAATGATAATAATCATGATTACAAGGTCAGTATTAATAATACTTAATAATAATAATAATAATTAATAATATGATAATAACTCAAAGCTACTACTCTTTAAAGAAAGTAAAAAGAAGGTGTGGAGAGAGAGGGGGAAGAAGAGAAGGGGCGAGTGAGGGAAAGGGGTTACCGGAGGGTTCCCGGCCGCGCGGTGGGGGTTAGGGCGAGGATTCACCAACGGGTCCACCATCGAGAGAGGGAAGAAGGCGACGACTCCGACTTTGAGTGCAGGCGCGGTCGGCTCTACGAGGAGCACCCGACGGTGATGGGGCTGTTTGCCGTGGGGTCACGACGGCTCTCGACCAGGCATGGAGGAGGAGGGTGCGTACCCGCGAAGGCTCACCGGTGAGGCCTCGGCGGAGGGATCTCGATACGGGCGACGGACCCAACTTGATAGTTGTGCACTGACGTCGGCTCTCCGGGCGGAGGGGCAGGCACTCGGCGCTCGACGGAGGCGCGATCGGAGTTTGGTTCAACTTTCGTGCAACGCTCGCCGGGCGCGACTAGTGTGGTGCACTAGTTGGCGACCGCTGGCGGTCATGTCAGTCATCGCCAGTTGTGCGCGGAGGAGCCAGGAAGGTTTGCTGCGGTGCGGGACAGGCCTGGCGCTCGCATCGGGGTCGCGACGGACAGGCGGCAAGGTGAGGGTTTTGCTTTACTTTTTTGGTGTTCGTAGATTTTTGGACTGCTGTCGAAATTTGGGCGTGTGATGGTGATGGAGGTTGAGGTGATTCGGGTTTGTGCTGGTGTAGGGTGATGTTGGTATTGGCTGCAGCAGAGTCGGAAGAGGTGGCGGGGCAGCGGTGGAGACAGGGTTGGCTGTTGATGGCGAGGGTGGATTGGTGGTGACGGAGATGGCAAGAAGGGATCGATGGTGGTTCTGTATGTTGTCGTCGTGTCCGGGGTGTCGAACACGACATGGATAGCTGCACTAAAATTTAGAATAAGATTATGGTCACGAACACGATGCACAGCACGTCGAATTGTGGAGTTTGTTTTTGTGGAATTTGTGGATGAGAAAAAAAAGGGCAAGTAACTCTCCTTTTATAGGAGGTGGAAATCCCATTAGGAATAGGAATAGAAGAATTTAAACCCTTGTTTAGATAATACTATTATTTAATTAAATCACATTTTGAATCAAAAGGAATATCTTCCAATATATTTAAACTAGATAAATCTTTCTATTAAATTTGAAACTCATAAAAAATTTGATAAAACTAAATACCGATTTATTCATAATAAACTAATTTAAACATAAATTTTCCAACTAATAAATAATAGTATTTATTTAGTTTCAAAGATAAATTTAAATTTGTGTACTTCATATGCAAAAGAATATTCGACTCAAAACATAGTTTTCAAAGCCACCATTTATATTTGTATAATAAAATAAATATTCTTTACAACATATTAAATTATACGAATTTGAAAAATTCTATTGTGGCGTAAAATATATTATTTATCATATATTATTGAAAGCTATATTTTTTAAAAAAATTCTAATATATGTACCTTGTACATATTCGCACTCGACGAACAAATACAACGTAATTCGCGCGTGACGTACAAATACGAGTACGCGAACTTGTATGTAATAAATTTAAAATAATTACAAAATTTATAAAAATAAATAAATAAAAAACTATAGTAGAATTTAGGGGTTTTACAACTCAGAATTCTCATGACAAAACCGGGAGCACTAAACTCTCGGTTGGCAACGTGGACGATATTATTGACACCATATGACATGGTATTCGTACGCAAAAGGCTGTCAAGGGCCAAGCATTGGCCGGCTTCCTAGCCGCGTACCCAATCCCGGAATCGTCCAGGCTCTACGAAGGTATTCCGATGAGGTGCAAGAAGAAAATATTATCGAAGAAAGCCCGGTCTAGCGAATGTTCTTCGACGGTGCTTCCAGAACAGGCCCCAAAGGCCAAATTATCGCAGGAGTGGGGGTGGTCTTAATCTTTCCCGACAAACTGGTCATCCAGCGTGCTTATTCTCTTTCAGAGTCGTGCTCCAATAATGTTGCAGAGTACAATGCCCTCATCATGGGGCTTCAGTTAGCAAGACAGCTGGGGGTGACTACCTTGAAACTTACGGCGACTCAAAGCTCTTCATTAATCAAATCCGGGGATAATATGAGGTCCGCCATGAAGACCTCATCCCCTATCACAAAGCAGTGTTGGACATCATCTCAATCTTCGCAGAATTCTTCATAGAGCATGTGCCTCGGCTGCAAAACTTGGAAGCTGATGCTCTGGCCAGCCTCGCAGCCTCATTGGCTGCACCCGTCGGGACTCAACACTTCGTTATGGTAATGGGTCGGGACTTGGCTTGCCCTAGAAATAATCTGTGCATGTAGAAAACTCATGACATGGCCGCAGACCCTGGCATCAACGTCAGAGACTGGAGGTTCCCATTCATCGACTTTGCTATCTATGGAATCCTTCCGAAAGATTCGAAGGAGGCAGTCTCAATCAGAAGGTGCTCCCTCCGGTTCTATTATGATACAGCCGCCAAAATGCTATACCGACGCTCCTACTATAGACTTCCTCCCAATGTCTATCTAGCGAAGAAGCCGCCGAAGCTCTTTGAGAAGCTCATGACGGAATGTGTGGAGCTCATCAACCAGGACCTAAGCTACATGACCGACTCCGACGTATGGGCTATTACTGGCCCACCATGATGGCCGACACTGTCAATTATGCAAAGAAGTGTCGTGCTTGTCAGCTTTACGCTGACTTCATCCACAGACCGTCAGAGCCTTTACACCCGACGGTTGCCTCTTGGCCATTTGAAGCCTGGGGCATGGATATAGTGGGGCCTATCACTCCTCCTTCGTCAAAGGGACACCGCTTTTGTAAACCCCCAAAATTTTAAATTGTTTTTTATAAATTAATTAATGTTTTTATACATTTTATTAATATAAAGTTATTGCTACTAGCTTATTAGTATAAATAAATGCATGTTGTATATATTATATGTGCATGTTAGTATTACTATTAAATAAGAAATAATAGAATCGAGGATTTTAGGAATTTTTTGTAAATTTTTAGGAATTTTTCTAGCCTATAAATATATATATACTTATAGTTTGATATATATATATATATATATATATATATATATATATATATATATATTATATATATATATATATATATATATATATATATATTATATATATATATATATATATATATATATATATATATATATATATATATATATATATATATATATATATATATATATGTATTTTTAGTATTATATAATATATATATATTATATATATATATATATATATATAATATATATATATATATATATCTATATTATATAGTAATACTAAAAATACATATTATATATATATAATATATATATATATATATATATATATATATATATATATATATATATATATATGTATTTTTAGTATTACTATAAATATATATAATATATATATATATATATATATATATATATTATAATATATATATAATATTATAGTTGTTAAAAAAAAGGAGAAAATTAGTGGGCGGCCACACCCAGCAAGGGGCGGCCAACGCCAGCAAATGGAGATTCACAAGAGGGGCTTTTGTAAAAATATATATATAGTGAGAGAGGAGGGGACCAACCCATGTGGGGCCGGTCCACCTCACCCGACCCCCTCCAAAGCAAAACAACTTGTTAGCAACATAACTGCTATGCTTATAACCTGAGCCCCCCCCCCTTTTGAGTTCTAATACGAATAGGACTAGTAGCAGGCGGCCATATATATATACGCCGCTCGTCAAAACCGAAACCCTAACCCACCAAAATTCTTCACCTTCATATCTCCTTCCCATCTCGAACCCCAGGCGAACTACCTGGCCGTTGGCGGCACCACGCCACCGTAAAAACACCGTCGGAGAGCCCAGACCGACCACACTTCGGAACGTTTCCAGATTTGTCAACAGCGAGGTACCCTTCTTCCAATACTCTTTTCTTCCTGCTCGTTCGATGATTTCTCGAAACGTAAACTCCTGTGTGTAGCCTATATGAACCCCTCCAATCTCCTTCAAATAGAATCCTGAGAACCCTAAGATACTGCTCGAAAAATCGAGGCAAAGTTGCCCCAAAAACTGTCGAAAACAGAAGTTCAAACCTAGTCCAAAACCACAACTTAGAAGCCAGATTTTGAACTGTGTGTCGAGATTTTCAGAGACCAATTGAACACGTGTAAAGACAACATAACCATGACTAAAATGCAACTTGTATACCTGTATTTTGATTTCTATGTAAGAATTAAATCCATGTTAAACTTGTGCGAAAAACTGTTTTCAAAATAGAGATTTTAGAAAATTTTCTTCGATACGACGTACGCCCCGACAAACCGGACAACGTGGTCGCGCACTATACGTATCGAAAGGCGCGTATGGACGTTACGGACGTGTGGGAATTGACGAAACTCAGTTTCGTTGCGTGTGCGCGACGAAATCAACGTGTATCCGTCGAGATACCCCGTATCGACGTTTTGCAAACTTGCCCATAACTTCGTGTACAGTCATCGATTCGAGAAGAAACCTGCGCCAACAGATCGGATCGAAATTCTGGTCCTGTGTGCCAAGCTTGGTTCGATTCTGAGAAGGTCAAATCGGAACGCATTTTTGGCGGGCCCGACCCACTCAAACGGGCGATTTTGTACACGGCTCATCGAAATCCAAAACTGGACATACCTTGAGTTCTCTCCTCAAACTGAAACCATAGACATGTAGTTTGACAACTTTAGAGACCATAGACCTTGGCACGTGTTTGGTGCAAAAGCGGGTCCAACGGCGGACATCGTTTTGACCCGAAATTATAATTTTGCCCCTGTTCCAGAATTTGACTTTTGGACAGGCATTTCCTAGGTATATCTTTACACTGAGTGCATTTTTTATGTTTGTTTCAGCGTCCGGAGTTGTTTGGAGACTGTGACGTTTCTTGGCTGACATTGTGATTTCTTGGGCTTGCCACTTTGTACCATCAGGCAAGATACCTTGCCACCTTACTCTGTGATTATTATATTTCTTATTTTTAGTTGTTATTATCAGCATTTTATTTCTCGATATTTAAACTGTGCGTCCAAGTCACACTTGGGTGCAAGCGACTCTATCGGTCGTTTACCTCGCCTTATTTATTTTTTTTTGCATTGACTTAGTCTAGTGACCACCCATTGATGATGAGGTATTGTTATATCTCATACGGCCTTGACACTTCTTATATCACGTGATATGAGTCACATGTAGGACACGTACCCGTAGTCGGCTGGCCACCGATACATATGGAGCGTGCGACGGATAGGAGTAACTGCCAATAGTATTGCATATTAGAAGATTGGCGGTTACTAGAGGTTCATATCAGTCATGGAGATAATGATACTAGGCATTGGGTGGAGAGAACAATACCTAACGTATGGGCTTCTTTGCACTTCCCTGATTACCTGTGCGCTCCTCCGGAGATGCAGGCTCCAGGCGCCCTCTAACGTTTCCCAGAGCGTTATGGACGTAGCCCTTGCACATGGTGCCCTCTGACGCTTCCAGAGCATTATGGACGTAGGCCCCTGGTACCCTCTATGGGAACTATGTCGATCCCATTTACAGCCAGGGCTCATGCATCGAAGGATTGTATCTCAACTGCATATTCACAGTAAATTAATCAGGAACCCGATTGCATGCATACCTTTTTCCTTATTATTATCACAGCTTATATGGCATGGTGTTTTCTTGTATCTTGCTATGTCCCCTGAGGACCTGGTTATCTCTCTAGGTTTAGATGATTTTCCACAGGAGTACGGAGCGGTATTGGAGCTATCCTACATCGACGACGATGCAGTCTTTACGGATGTCTAGTCTATTCTTTATATGAGACATTAATGGACATTATTTTTACATCTCATTTCTTTCTATTTGCGGAGGTTGGACTCCGATCTTGTGAGACTATTCTTCATAGCTGTTTGGAGTGAGTATGTTCACCCGGTTATCTTTGATACTTATTTATTTATTTGGACTCTATTACCTTCTTTGTTCAGCTGTGATGAGATTAGATATGTTTTTCTGGCCTGTGGTTTATTATTTACAGCTTATGTGCATATTTGAGGATTCCATATATTGGAGTATTCTTCGTATATGTGCAGCTGGCATGTTCACGTGCTTGGTCCTATATTTTGGGACTGGGGCGTTACATGTTTTTATGGTGGCCCATGCAGGTCAACGTTAATATTGTTGGGTTACATGACTGTGCCCAACAAGCCTGCATATAGGAATAGGAATATCTCATCCAGAACTACTACTATCTCTTGACTTCCAATCTTTTCGAAACTTCCTTGATTATTCGATTTACTTCATATCTAATCTTTCCTAATATCGACTTATCTTCTTCTTGCCAACAGTATGCATTTAAGAAGCGGACGCACTTCTGCCTTGGCCCTCACATCTGGTGAAAAGGCTACTCCGGAGGGACAGAATTCTCCCATGACTCCAGCGACACCATACCAGCCAGGACAGTCGCAGCCTACTACGACACCGACGACAGAGTACCCAGACATCGCAGCACCCTCAGCAGCCAGGCTGGGCAGAATACTACCATACCACCAGAAGGGAATGTACCATTGCCTCCTCTACCACCATTCCCTCAGCAGTTTCCCCCACAGTCGGGATCTCAGATACCTCCACCACCGATTGATGGGAGACCTACTTCTCAGTTTATGTACGCCATGATGCAGGCTCAGTGGCAGCAGACTGAGCTGATGAGACAGACGATGATGGCAGCATTGGCTAGACCTCCACCACCACCTCCAGTACCAGCACCGGCTCTGCATCCTTATGAAGGCTCTATCAAAATTTCACATATGAACCCCAAGGCCTTTAGAGGAACAGAGAAGACATTAGAGGTGTCACAATGGCTTATTAGTACAGAAAATCTACTGAAGGCATCCCAGTTGCCAGCTCGAGATTGGATGACAGCAGTGGACCTACTGTTAGAAGACAATGCTCACCACTGGTGGAAGGCGGAAGAGAGGCGATTAGGCACTGGGATCACCTGGAAGCAGTTCTATGATGCATTTTATGAGAGATTCTTCCCTATTCTTGTTCGAGATGGTCTCTATGACCAGTTCCTTCATCTAAAGCAAGGGAATATGACAGTTGATGAGTATGACTCAGAGTTCAATCGCTTGAGTCAATTTGGTGTGGGATTGATTCCGACAGAGTTAGAGAAGGCGAGGAGATTTCCAAGGGCTTGCACCAGAGCTCAAGTCTTATACGACTACCCAGTCTCGAGTCTCCATTCCGCTGTCTTGGAAGAAGCTCGTGCTCAGGAGATTCTTCGTAAGGCAGCAGCAAACATCGAGACGACATACCCCAACAGTTATACCAGCCCGAGCCACCCAGAGTGGACCTATTAGGAGGGCCACAGGACAGTTCCAGCAGAGGCCCTCACCTTATCAGAAGCCCGTTTGCCATTACTGCGGAAAACAAGGACATCTCCAGAATGACTGCAGGACTCGCCTTAGATTATGCTTGAGATGTGGATCCAATCAGCACATGCTCAAGGACTGTCCGGAGCAACAGGCGATAGTACAAGCTCGGCAAACCCAAGGCCCACAGCCCCAGCTCTTCCAGCACCACGGCCCGTAGCAGGAGCACCTCGTCCATCATTGCCTCCCCAAGGCGTACAGTACAACAAGGCCAGAGCTCAGGGCCCAGGACAGAATTATGGGCAGGTATTCTCACTTGCTGTTGAGGATATAGAGACAGAAGTTATAGCATGTATGGTTTTAGTTGCATCTTTTCCTGCTATTACCTTATTTGATACTGGAGCCACACATTCATTTATAGCCACTAGTTTTGCCACTAGACACAGCATTTCCATCACACCCTTAGCTAAGAATATTAAAATCCTCACTGGAGGAGGAGTTGTACCTGTTAGTGGTGTTTGTAGACTTTGTCCTATAGTGATAAATGGCAGAGAGATGATGGCACGACTTCTTGTATTTCCTATGCCGACATTTGATGTGGTTCTTGGAATGGACTGGTTGAGCCAGCATTTCGCTCTCATAGACTGCAATAGGAGCAGTATTATCTTTAGACCACCGAATGCGGCAGAGTTTGAGTTCACCAAAGAAAATGGAGAGAGTTGTGATACACCCACATCGAAAACTTATATGATGATGCATGACACCCCTCAGCACCCTATTATCACCGAGTTCGATGATGTATTCCCCGAGGAATTGTCAGGACTACCACCTGACCGAGATATTGAGTTTTCTATTGAGCTTATTCCCAGAGCCGAGCCTATTTCATCTCGAGTATATCGTTTGGCACCCAAGGAGTTGGTAGAGATGAAGACGCAGATTGATGACTTATTAGAGAAGGGATTTATTCATGCCAGTGCGTCACCATAGGGAGCACCCGTTCTTTTTGTGCCTGGACAGTGCGCATGTGCATCGACTACAGAGCATTGAATGCTGTAACGGTGAAGAACAAGTATCCCTTGTCGCGTATAGACGATCTGTTTGATCAATTGAGTGGAGCAAAAGTATTCTCCAAGATTGACTTACGATCAGGCTATCACCAATTAAAGGTTCGGAAGGAAGACATTGCAAAGACGGCTTTTCGATCAAGATATGGACATTACGAGTTCTTGGTCATGCCTTTCGGTTTGACCAATGCTCCCAGTTTTCATAAATTTAATGAAAAAATCTTTCACCAGTACTTGGACAAATTTGTAGTAGTCTTTATAGACGATATCTTGATTTACTCAAGAGTCAAGAGGAGCATGAGCAGCATCTACGGATAGTTTTGGAAACGTAGAGGAATGAGCGACTCTTCGCGAAGCTTAGCAAGTATATTTCTTTCTCAAGGAGGTATCATTCCTTGGTCATATTGTTACGGGTGATGGTATATCGGTAGACCCAGAGAAAATCACAGCAGTCAAATCATGGCCCGCTCCCACGTCAGCTTCTGAGGTGAGAAGTTTCCTCGACTTGCGGGTTACTACCGACGGTTCGTAGAATATTTCTCTCGAATAGCGGGGCCTATGACTCGATTGACTTGCAAGGATCAGGAGTTTATATGGAAAGACAAGTGTCAAGCCGCTTTTGACGAGTTGAAGGAGCGATTGACCACAGCACCGATCTTGACACTACCATCAGGCCCGGAAGGATTTGTGATCTACAGCGACGCATCCGGGAAAGGATTAGGATGTGTACTGATGCAGCACGGACGGGTAGTAGCATATGCATCGCGACAGTTGAGCGTACATGAGAAGAATTATCCGACCCACGATCTAGAGCTCGCAGCAGTTATCTTTGCCTTGAAGCTATGGAGACACTACTTGTACGACAAAAAGGTTGATATCTACACTGATCATAAGAGCCTCAAGTACGTGTTCACACGAAAAGAGTTGAATATGCGATAGCGATGTTGGTTGGAGTTGATGAAGGATTATGAGATCGAGCTTCATTATCATCCGGACAAGGCTAATGTCGTGGCAGACGCATTAAGCCGTAAGCCATGGCACACTTTTGACTACGCAGAAGGAGTTTATTAGAGACTTGGAGCAGCTTGGTATTGAGGTAGTATTACCTGGAGCCGATGGCGCATTAGCCAACCTCCAAGTGCAATCATCATTGGTAGAGCGCATCAAGGCAGCATTGCCTAATGATGCTAGATTTCGACGGCTCAGGGAGAGGACCGAAGCAGGAGACAGACGGAATTGAGGATCCACCCCGATGGGATATTACGATGTGGTGATCGCATTTATGTTCCCAATGGAGAACTACAGGAGCTGATGGCAGAGGCTCACAGATCGACTTACTCTATTCATCCCGGAGGAACCAAGATGTACCGACTTACGACAGTATTATTGGTGGCATGGAATGAAGCGAGAGATAGCTCATTTCGTTGCCAAGTGCTTGGTATGTCAACAAGTGGAGGCGGAGCACCAGAGGACGGCCGGCTTATTACAGCCGCTACCCATTCCCGAGTGGAAGTGGGAGCACATTACTATAGATTTCGTCACGGGTTTTCCTCGGAGTCCTAGGGGACGTGACGCAGTATGGGTAATTGTGGATAGACTTACAAAGTCAGCCATTTCTTACCTTTTAGAGTGGGCCAGTCGACAGAGGTATTGGCAGAGATGTATACGGAGCAGATTATGAGATTACATGGTGTGCCTATTAGTATTGTGTCGGACCGTGACTCGAGATTTACCTCACATTTTTGGAGGAGTATGCAAGAGAGTTTGGGCACCCGATTGAAGTTTAACACGGCATACCATCCTCAGACAGACGGTCAGTCGGAGCGTACCATTCAAACGCTAGAGGATATGTTGAGAGCGTGCATGCTTGATTTTGGCGGTTCATGAGAGGACCATCTTCATCTTGTTGAGTTTTCCTACAATAATAGCTATAAGCGAGCATTTAGATGGCTCCGTTTGAAGCATTGTATGGTAGGAAGTGTCGGTCTCCTGTTTGTTGGAGCGACATAGGAAAGCGACAGCTATTGGGTCCCGAGTTGGTCTTAAGCACAGTGGAGACAGTGAAGAAAATTCAGGGCCACCTGCGAGCAGCAGGATCGTCAGAAGCAGTGGGCAGATAATCGTCGCCGACCCTTGGAGTTCAAAGAGGGCGACCGTTTCTTGAAGATATCCCCCACTAGGGGCACGATTCAATTCGGAGGACGTGGCAAGTTGAGTCCAAGGTACATCGGGCCCTTCGATGTCTTGGAACGTGTTGGAGAGGTTGCCTATAGATTGGCCTTGCCACCGTCACTGGAGGGAGTGCATGACGTATTCCATGTATCTCAGCTGAGGAGATATGTGGCGGACAGCAATCATGTGCTTGATCACTCCGAGATCACAGTTGGACCGAGTTTGTCGTACGAAGAGCAACCAGTAGGTATCCTCGATCGCCGAGTGAAGGTGTTACGAAATCAATCTGTTCCATTGGTTCGCGTGGCATGGAAGCATCATTCGCCAGGGGAGTCTACTTGGGAGCGCGAGGACGTCATCCGAAATCGCTACCTGCATTTGTTCGAAGACAAGATATGTCTTGCATTTGAAGCTCTTAAATTACTATTAAATTCCCTTGCATTGCATTTGATCCCCCCGACATTAGTTTAATTTCGAGGACGAAATTTTCTTTAAGTTGGGTAGGATGTAAACCCCAAATTTTAAATTGTTTTTATAAATTAATTAATGTTTTACATTTTATTAAATATGAAGTTATTGCTACTAGCTTATTAGTATAAATAAATGCATGTGTGTATATATTATTGTGCATGTTAGTATTACTATTAAATAAGAAATAATAGAATCGAGGATTTTAGGAATTTATTGTAAATTTTTAGGAATTTTTACTAGCCTATAAATATATATATACTTATAGTTTGACATATAATATATATATATATATATATATATATATATAGATATATATATATATATATATATATATATATTGTTAAAAAAAGGAGAAGTAATTAGTGGGCGGCCACACCCAGCAAGAGGCGGCCAACCCCAGCAAATGGAGATTCACAAGAGGGGCTTTTTGTAAAATATATATATATATATATATATTATATAATATATATATTATGTGAGAGAGGAGGGGACCAACCCACGTAGGGCCGGTCAACCTCACCCGACCCCCTCCAAAGCAAAAACTTGTTAGCAGCATAGCTGCTATGCTTGTAACCCGAGCCCCTCTTTCCCCTTTTGAGTTCTAATACGAATAGGATTAGTAGCAGGCGGCCATATATATATATACGCCGCTCGTCAAAACCGAAACCCTAACCCACCAAAATTCTTCACCTTCATATCTCCTTCCATCTCGAACCCCAGGCGAACTACCTGGCCATTGGCGGCACCGCACCACCGTGCAAACATCGCCGGAGAGCCCAGGCCGACCACACTTCGGAACGTTTCCAGATTTGTCAACAGTGAGGTACCCTTATTCCAATACTCTTTCTTCCTGCTCGCTCGATGATTTCTTGAAACGTAAACTCCTGTGTGTAGCCTATATGAACCCTCCAATCTTCTTCAAATAGAATCCTGAGAACCCCAAGAGACTGCTCGAAAAATTGAGGCAAAGTCTCCCCAAAACTGTCGAAAATAGAAGTTCAAACCTAGTCCAAAACCACAACTTAGAAGCCAGATTTCGAACTGTGTGTCGAGATTTTTAGAGACCAATTGAACACGTGTAAAGACAACATAACCACGACTAAAACGCAACTTGTAGACCTGTATTTTGATTCTGTGCAAGAATTAAATCCATGTTAAACTTGTGCGAAAAACTATTTCAAAATAGTAGATTTTAGAAAATTTTCTCCGATACGACGTACGCCCCGACAAACCGGGCGACATGGTCGCACGCTATATGCATCGAAAGGCGCGTATGGACGTTGCGGACGTGTTGGAATTGACGGAACTCAGTTTCGTTGCTTGTGCGCGACGAAATCAACGTGTATCCGTCGAGATATCCCGTATCGGCGTTTTGCAAACTTGCCCATAACTTCGTGTACAGTCGTCGATTCGAGACGAAACTTGCGCCAACAGGTCCGGATCGAAATTCTGGTCCTGTGTGCCAGGTTTGGTTCGATTCTCAGAAGGTCGAATCGGAACCCATTTTTGGCGGGCCCGACCCCTCAAACAGGCGATTTTGTACACGGCTCATCGGAATCCAAAACTGGACATACCATTGAGTTCCTCTCCTCAAACTGAAACCATAGACATGTAGTTTGACGACTTTAGAGACCATAAACCTTGGCACGTATTTCGGTACAAAAGCGGGTCCAACGGCGGATATCGTTTTGACCCGAAATTACGATTTTGCTCCTGTTCCAGAATTTGACTTTTGGACAGGCGTTTCCTAGGTATATCTTTTACACCGAGTGCATTTTTGATGTTTGTTTTAGCGTCCGGAGTTGTTTGGAGACTGTGACGTTTCTTGGCTGACATTGTGATTTCTTGGACTTGCTACTTTGCACCATCAGGCAAGATACCTTGCCACCTTACTCTGTGATTATTATATTTCTTATTTTCAGTTGTTATTATCAGCATTTTGTTTCTTGATATTTAAACTGTGCGTCCAAGTCACACTTGGGTGCAAGCGACTCTATCGGTCATTTACCTCGCCTTATTTATTTTTCTTGCATTGACTTAGTCTAGTGACCACCCATTGATGATGAGGTATTGGTATATCTCATACGGCCTTGACACTTGTTGTATCACGTGATGTGAGTCACATGTAGGACACGTACCCGCATAGTCGGTTGGCCACCGATACGTATGGAGCGTGCGACGGATAGGAGTAACTGCCAAAAGTATTGCTTGTTAGAAGACTTGGCGGTTACTAGAGATTCATATCAGTCATAGAGATGATACTAGGCATTGGTGGGAAGAACAATACCTGACGTATGGGCTTCTTTGCACTTCCCTGATTACCTGTGTGCTCCTCCGGAGACGCAGTCTCCAGGCGCCCTCTGACGTTTCCCAGAGCGTTATGGACGTAGCCCTTGCACATGGTGCCTCTGACGCTTCCAGAGCGTTATGGACATAGGCCCCTGGTACCATCTATGGGAACTATGCCGATCTCATTTACAGCCAGGGCTCATGCGTCGAAGGATTATATCTCAACTGCATATTCACAGTAAAATGATCAGGAACCCGATTGCATACATACATTTTCTCTTATTATATTATCACAGTTTATATGGCATGGTGTTTTCTTGTATCTTGCTATGTCCCTTGTGGACCTGGTTATCTCTCCAGGTCTAGACAATTTTCCACAGGAGTACGGAGCGGCATTGGAGCTATCCTACATCGACGATGAGGCAGTCTTTACGGATGTCTAGTCTATTCTTTATATGAGACATTAGTGGACATTATTTTTACATCTCATTTCTTTCTATTTGCGGAGGTTGGACTCCGATCTTGTGAGACTATTCTTCATAGCTGTTTGGAGTGAGTGTGTTCACCCGGCTATCTTTGATACTTATTTATTTATTTGGACTCTATTACCTTCTATGTTGAGCTGTGATGAGATTAGATATGTTTTTCTGGCCTATGGTTATATTTTTACAGCTTATGTGCATATTTGAGGATTCCATATATTAGAGTATTCTTCGTATATGTGCAGCTGGCATGTTCACGTGCTTGGTCCTATGTATTTTGGGACTGGGGCATTACAGCTTTATCCTCGCAATCACCGACTATTTCTCTAAATAGGCAAAAGTAGTACCTCTCACAGAGGTAAAAAGCTCAAAAGTGATCAGCTTCATCAAGCATCACGTCATCTACCATTTCGGGTTACCTCGAAGGATTATCTACGACAATGGCCCACAATTCATCAGCCATGCGTTCAGTAAGTTCTGCGACAAGAACCGTATTCAGAACGTGGCATCAACCGCTTACAATCCGACAGCAAATGGATTGGCCGAAGCTTTTAATAAGACCATCGTCAAGCTACTCAAAAAGGTCGTGTCATCCAACAAGCGCGACTGGGATGAGAAGCTCGACGAATGCCTTTGGGCCTATCATACAACGGTACGGACCCCGACGGGCAATACACCATTCTTCCTAGTTTATAGGAGCGAAGCAGTCCTACCGCTGGTGATCCAAATACCCTTTCTATGTGTGGCGATCACAAATTAGTTGACGAAAGAGGACAATCAACGTCGCCGTCTGCAAAAATTGGAAGCGCTGGATGAAAAATGCCTCTTGGCTCAACAGCGCATCGAACTTTATCAAACATGCATATCACAGGCTTTCAACAAAAGAATCTGACAGAGGACTTTCCAAGTGGACGACCTGGTTCTGGCAGTCAGAAGACCGATGGTGATGACTCACAAAACACCGAAAAAGTTCAAACCCAAATGGGAAGGACCCTTCATCATAGAGACGGTATACTCAAACGATTCTTATCGTCTCGCTCAAGCTAATGGGGACTTGTTCATGATGCCCATCAATGGTAAGTTCCTGAAAAAGTACTATTCTTGACCTCCGTCGAGAACGTACTGCCTCTTCCCAGAGAGAGGATTAGTGAACTTGACCAAACCAAGTTCATACCCCTTCTTTTGAGATCTTATGCTTCTGGAACCCAGTTTTTTCGTTGCATTCTACCCCAGTAGAGGGACCACCATGTCCACATCACCTCTGAGTTGCCTCTCTACACCTCATCAAGCAGGATCCTGCACCATTTAAGGCCATGCTTAAGGTAATGTTTACCACGTCCACATCACCTCTGAGTAAACATTCCGTACAACAATCCCTGTGTTGTTGTACCATAGAACATCCACGTCCATATTACCTCTGAGTTGTTCTAAAAACCCTACAGAGTTCACTCCTACCATATCTACATTACCTCTGAGTAGGGAAACTCCACCATTTTAGCACATATTTACCATGTCCACATTACCTCTGAGTAAATATGTCGGTTCCCTCTCAACTTATTATCCGTACCTAAAACCAAGTTACGCCAAGGGTGATAAGTCCACATAAAATCCCCAGTAGAAATACCCATGTTCACCACGTCCATATTACCTCTGAGTGAACGTGAGGGTTTCCTCTGTAAGCAACTTATTATCTGTACCTAGAAACGAAGGTACGCAAAAGATAATAGGTCCACCAAAAACCACAGAACATCCACGTCCATATCATCTCTGAGTTGTTTTATGTACTCCCAGCGAGTTTATTCCTACCATGTCCATATCACCTCTGAGTAGGAAAACTCTGCCATTAACCCCATATTTACCACGTCCATATTACCCCTGAGTAAATATGTTGGTTCTCTCTCTCTCAACTTATTATCTGTACCTAAAACTAAGGTACGCCAAGGATGATAAGTCCACATAAATTCCCCAGTGGAAGCACCCAAACATGTCACGTCTATACTACCACTGATAGGATTGTCACACCTAAACAGCTCTACTGTCCATGCTTCTTGTTCAAAGTATTCCAAAACTTGCCAAGAAAGTTTTGAAAACTTTGAAGGGGGTCTTTTAGAAGCATGGAATTTTAGACGCATCTATAGGCCAGAATTCATATGCGCTCAACCCAACCATGCGACCAACTCAAATGCGCCAGGAAGCTCAAACAGATACTTGGCACATCAAAGAACAGTACAAGTTTAAAGACATTAAAAATAAGGCTTTTATTTTATATGAAAGTTTATTACATGTCTAAAGAAAGGCTTTACAAAGGAGAACTTCTATAAAAAGAAAGATCTTAAAGCTACAGCCAGGTGCAGCAACTCCTGTGCGCCCCATGCCAGGCGCATCATCCATCAGGCACATCACTCGGATGTCTCATCCAGGTGCATCGTCTCGTCATTAAGGCGCAGGCGCATCAGCACCAATCAGCCCTTATGTAGCAGGAGGAGGAGCTCTCCTAGCTCGACAAAGATCGCGACACGATGCCCCGGTCTTCGAAAGCAACAGGCATACTCGGCAGCTTGTGGCTTTGCCAGCATAACGAAAGACGGAGCGCGGTCGCCCCAATCTTTGGATACAACAGGCACCATCGGCCTGTGTCGGGACTCGACGATCCCGATATTTGGATGCAACAGATACTATCACAGAAGCTCAGAGCAACGGGAAGACTGGGGCAATACATTTTCACCCTCGGGAAGAGCTCGAGTTTGGCAGTTCGCCAAGGCGGAGCAACGGCCAAGTTCATCTTTACATCGAAATGAAGAATGAAAGCAAAGCTTTCCCTCATGCGGCTATTTATAAGCACGGGCAGCCTACACCCGAGTGCCAAATGGCCAACGTTCCAAATTCTATGCAATAAATTTGCATTAATAGCAAATGTATCTGTTGCCTCGTATTCGGCTAAGTCAAGGCAACCATTAACGCCTCGAAGAACTCAACAAGCGGGCCAAATTGGATGTGACACATGACAGATGCACCGTCGACGTCATACGCTCCCTATGGATGCGCCTAACGGTCCATGGACCCATGCACCCAGATTGGCACTAACCGATGCACCCTCTCCAAACTTATCATCATCAAAGCACTTAATGCTGAAAGAAAAAGACGGCAATGCATTCCAAGAGCCGTCCAAACAGCAGTCCTTTGTAGAAGACGAAGAGCCGGTGATGTCAGCACCATCATTACACCTTGGGTCGGCAACAACTATCACGTGGCCAACCGATCATTCGTATGCGCCTCGTGGACATGCGCCCAGAAGACGACGTGCGCTCCAGTGGACATACGCCTCCTCAGCTCACTTCTGATCTCAAGCAACAGAAGATAAAGTTCTGTATGCGCCTCAAAAGCCATGCACTTGGACTTGCTCATGGCTCCTAAAAATTATGAGACCAAGTCGCCTCTCCTGCGCCTGATTCTAAGCACACCTTGATACGAAGCTCTGCATGCGCCTCAAAAGCCATACGCCCAGACTTGTCTATGATGCCTAAAACCCATAGACTAAGTTGCCTCCATGCGCCCGATCCTAGGCGCACCCCCAGATCACTCTCCTCCAAAACTGAGATCTTTTAGCCACAGGCATACGCCACGTGTCCCTTGACTCAGTTTTATTCAAAGAATGGGTGCTAACCACCCACGATTTTAGCAACAATCAAATCTCAGCAACTGCCACGTGTCAGCTCCTCTACAGCCTAATAAAGCAGTTCGAGCAGATTCTACTACAACTCGGGGCACATCGTCTATGCACCCCGCCAACATCAGCCACGTGGCATTCCCACGACTAGGCACATCCGATATATGCGCGTATGAGCAGCCAGCCTGCTATCTATAAATAGAAGGATCATTCCTTTATGACAGACGGACACACAGACACAGAGAGAGATATATACAGACTGACTGTTATATCTACATACAGAGGCCAGAAGAGACACTCAACGTCCACTTCTTCTCGCAATGCTCTGGCATCCAGAGCAATCCAGATCTTCAGAGAGTTCGAGATCGTTGTCAGATCGTCAACGGAGTCAACGTATTACCACTCACTCCATCGGCACCGTACCCAGATAAAAATAAAAGTGTACTCCTAGGACTACGTCTAAGTCATATATTGTACTCTGTTCTGTTTGTAATTAAAAACATCAATCACCAAAGAGTTTTAATGGCAAACAACCCTAAAGAATCACACATGTGCGTAGTTAAGCGTATCTTTCGATACCTTAAGAGAACTTCTGTCGTCTTATGATATCCCAAAACTACGTCATTTGACCTAACCAGTTATTCGGATGCTGATTTTGCTGGATGCAAAATTGATAGAAAAAGTACAAGCAGCACGTGTCATTTTCTAGGTAAGGCTCTAGTCTGTTGGTTTAGCAAAAAATAAAATTTGGTTGCATTATCGACTACTGAGGCCGAGTGTATCGCTGCAGGACGTTGTTGTGTATAAATTTTATGGATGAAGCAAACCCTAGATGACTTTAATTTATACGACATGCACATACCCATTTTCTGTGACAATACTAGTACTATAAATTTGACTAAGAATTCTGTATGTCATTCTCGCACTAAGCACAATGAGATTCGACATCACTTTCTTAGAGATCATCAAGCAAATGGAGACATCAATTTAGAATATGTAGACACAGAGAAACCATTGGCTGACATATTTACAAAACCCTTAGCGAAAGATAGATTCAATTATTTAGGTCGAGGATTAGGAATTAAGATGTCAATAATAATAATTAATTTTATCTTATTAATTATTATTCAATATGCAAAAACTATTTTTGAGACAAGCCTACAAAGGATTTATATGTCACCACGACTACGACTAAAGCGAAGCGGTACTTAAGTGTCCCCCAGTAGACCTCCGCTAGCTGGGATAATATCCCTACAACTAATCTGAGGCAGTCGCTGCATAATGAAATTTAATTCGTAAAATAATTTTAATTATATTAATTAAAATTTTAAAATTACTAATTTTGGAATTAAATAATTGAAATAGACAGATAACAAAGTGATATTATTTTTGTACAAAAATGGCCTCAACAGAGTTCATGGCGAACTCGGACCGAATTCGGCCCGAGTTTGGCCCAAACTCGGTTGGCGTTGGGTTTATACAGAATTGAAATGGCCTACTTTATATTTCTTCTTCTTCCTCCTCAAACAGCAGCACAACAGCTAAAATCGAGATAACCAACCAAAATTCAAACTTCAATTCCTCCCTACTCCTTTGGAATTTTGCGTTGAAACTTTGGAATCAGGCTTAGAATCTCCTTCTCTTCCACATACTATAATCTGAGAAGGTATAATTTCTTTTATCTTTCCATCTCTCAATTTTTTCAAGTTCGTAGAAACTATCTATTTCATTGGAAATCATGCCTAGAGTTAGAAATTATCTCAAGAAAAGAAGACTGCAAGTAATGCGGCATCGTCTTCTGATCCTACCCTCAGATCTCTATTTTCGAGTTTTTCTTTGAAACTCTAGAACAATCTTTACTATGGTATGTAAACTTTTTTATTTGCAATATTTTTCACGACGCACCGATAAAATAAATGATCTTTTCGTCACATAAACCATTTTTGAAGCTTTGGGATTGCATGTTTTTGTCACACATTCTTTGCCTACTGCTACCAATGCAACTAGGTTATTTTTCTGCAATTTTACTCTTTTTGAAGATGACTATCTTGTTTCAAGCCGTGTTGTCGGTATTGATATTCGTTTCAATGATAAAGATCTAGCGACGATCCTACAAATTCAAAACGTAGGCGAGCCGCTTATCCATATCACTGATTTTGAATTTCCCAATAACATGACCTTGACCAATTTTAAGAATCAAATCTGTGCTCCTGATCTCGTCCATCCCGACAAGCTTAAAGCTATAAACTTGAGTTTGTACTTCTATGAGTAACATCACTACCAAAATTCATCGCTTTAGCGACGGCCTTATCCGTCGCCCGACCGTCGTAAATGGTAATACCAACGGATGGCCGACGGATTTTGGGCAAAAACATCCGTCGGGAAAAGATTCGTCGTTAAAAACAATCTGTCGCCAAGTTGTCGCCCAGCGACGATTTCGTGACGGATTTTCGTCAACCATACTCGTACATCTCACGACGAATTATCGACGGATTTTCGTCAAAGCGCGTATCAGAAAATGACACATCGCCTTAGCGACGGACGTATCCGTCGCTAAAATGGTCGGTAATTGCGTATCAGAGAGTATCTGATACGCAATATCTGTCGCGAATCCGTCGCTAAATGGTCAGTAAAAGCGTATCAGAGAGTGTCTGATATGCAATATTCATCGCTAACTCGTCGTCGGTAGTCGCTACTTGTCGACGGGCTCCCAACGGAATAGCGGCAGTACATCCGTCGACCCGGTTCTGTGAATCTTTCATACTACCAGAACCGTGGCGACGGATATTCTGTTGCGATTCCTTCTGGATATATTGTTAGTCCGTCGCTGACCAGTCGCAGATTTGGTGACGGATTATCCATCGCCAAACTTTTACCGACTACTGGCGACGGTTTATCGACGGAATATCCGTCGATCCCATTCTGTATTTTTTTCATATTTTCAAAACCTTGCCGACGGATGATCCGTCGGTGAGTTGTCACCATCCGTCGCTAGCTTGGAATAGTCCTAGTTAGCGACAGATATTCCGTCGGTGAGTAGTCGCCATATGTCGCTAACTTGGAATAGTCCCAGGTAGCGATGGATATTCCGTCGGTTGGTAGTTACGGGTCCGTCGCTAACTGGGAATTTTTGAAAAAAATTGCATAAAACAGAGCATTCCCTGTTCACACGACATCCACCAACATAAATAACACAAATTATCCACACAAATATTTCAAATTATCCAATATTTTAAATTATCCACATTATCCACACAAATATTTCAAATATTCAATATTTCAGTCAACATTATCCAATATTTTAAATTATCCACACAAATATTCAATATTAAAACTGTTTTCAAAATCTTCGAATATAAACATCAACGAGAAGGAGGAGTTGGATCATCCGATGGTGCTGGTACTCCTTGATGCGTCCGACACATGTATACTTCCACCAGGTGTGGCGGTAATCCCACTAAGATATGGTCTGGAAGTTGGCATAACTGCTCTGGCGTCATCAGGTCGAAAAGGGCCGTTACAGCAGGAGTCGGTATGATAGGGGCAGTAGGATCAAAAGAGAGACGTCCGGCGGAAGAAGGACCGACAGCACCAGTAGACGGATCGAAAGCAGTAGAAGGACGCAGAAAGTACGTGGACAACTGCGCCCGCAAGTCCGACACCACCTCATTCAAATGTGCAAGCTGGGACTCACATCATCATCTGTCGGAACCGCGGGAGGAGACGGGGGATGTAAAAATCTCAGAATCACTGCGTGCAACAGCGCCAGGGAGCCGACTCCGTACAGGCGCCCTTTCTTAAAGCCGCCAACGGTATCTACGAACATGTCATCGTAGCGAGCGGCCGTAGAAGAGGGCGTCCCGATGGGCGTCGTTTTGCCGACATCCTCGGGAGCAGATGGCTGAACCCGACTAAGGGCCTCGCGATACGCAGCATATCAAATGAATGTGTTTATACTATAAGTTTATCTAAGTTATAATCTAAATCCTATGTTTCCCTAAGTTATATTCTGAATCCTAAGTTTACCTAAGTTATAGTCTGAATCCTAAGTTTACCTAAGTTATCGTTTGAATACTTATAATTCTAACATAAGTCTCATAAACGTAAGTTCTTACATCCGTCTCCTTGGCCCTCTCGTCGACGAAGCTCCCGTCCTTCCGCCTCTTGTGGGTATGCTGGAATACATCGTGCATGGTGACCGAGTTAGCATCTTTTTCCTCCTTCAACGCCCGTTGGGTCTGTATACAAAATATTCATGAAATTTAATTAATTAAGTATATTAATAGTACCGAATTAGATAGTAGAATGAATTTGTGGTATCTCACCAATTTTGTAAGTGTCGCTGCGTGGGGCTTTGATCCCCCCGTATGTAGCCCCACGGCCCGTCGGTTCGCTTTCACTTTTTTTGATTTCTTCTTGAAGGCAGGAGCATCCATCTTCTCCAAGAGCTGCTCATAGTAGTCCTGTCGGATCCACTCCTTCTTCGAATGCGCCGTTCGAAGGTCATAAACCGTATCCCAGATCTTCTTTCTGATGGCGCTTTTATAGGTCATGTGGATCGCCTCCTCGCGATGGAGGGGCCACCAGAAGGTCCTCTGACATACAAATTTAATTATTACGATATTAAAAAATAGTTGATTAAAGAGTAATTAATAATTAATCGCAAGATATATATATATACCCTTATCTCGTCGAGCCAGCAGTACTGCAAGTCTAGGGGCACCTCAGAAAAATTGAGGTAGGGACCATGGTAGTTAGCCAGAATAATCTACCCTAGAAGCCTGGTAGCATCCCACGAAAAAACCTACAAAGAAGCAACGACTGGATTATTAACTTGAATAAATGAAACAAATTTATTAAATTAACTTAAATTTACTTACGCTTCACCCGCGGGCCATAGATCTCGTCGAAACTCGCCCATCGGCCTCTCTGGTTGCGTCGAAGGATTCACAGCTCCGTGCATGTACTCGCGAGTAACCGGGTGTAACTGAATCCGGGGGTACTCCGGGGCCCACTGTGTAGTAACTGGTGGTATTGCTGGTGGATTCGCTGGCGGAACGGATCCGCTAGTAGAGACGCCCTTGAAGAAGGTGTCGATAGCCCCATGGTAGATCGACGGCAGGATGAGTCTGTGCCCGGGGTACTCTCCGGGTCGGGATCGCTAGCGGGCATCGCCTTCCGGGAAGGCTGAAGGCGACCACGACCACCACCACGACCATGCCCACCACCACCACTACGACCAGCACCACGACGACGAGTCCTAGCCATCAGCAGGGCGACGAGTGACTCCATGAAGAAAAGAACAAGGAGTGCCATCTGAAATAAGAATATGCAGAAGTTTAAACTGAATTCACTAAGTTATAAGTGCTTTTATGAGGTCAAACTAAAATCACGTAATTGAAAGTGTTTTTAATATATACTGATATTTAATCTAATCATCGTCTTTGTCCTCGTCCTCATCTTCATCCTCATTTTCATCCTCATCGTCGACTTCATCTGTATCCTCATCATCATCAAGTTCTTCTTCTTCTTCTTCTTCTTCTTCTTCTTCTTCTTCTTCTTCTTCCTCATCCTTAATATTTGGGACAAGATACCTCTTTCTCCCCTGGTTGATAGCTAAGTCTTGTGTATCAACCTCTTTCTCCCCTCTATTTTTCTCAATAATATTTTTATCATCAATGGTATCCGACTGTTGTACCAAGTATTGGGACTTTTCGATCTGGTCCTTTTGGTATGCTGGGTCTCTAACATTGAATGTATTTCTAGATTTAATCTTGCATACTGACCATATCAGATTAGTACCGGTCTTTCGGTTTAGTATAGGCCGTATCATATTGGTATTGGCAGGAGCATCCATCTTCTCCAAGAGCTGCTTATAGTAGTCCTGTCGGATCCACTCCTTCTTCGAATGCGCTGTTCGAATAGAAAAATAGGAGAAAATCTTGACATAGAGTGATTCGAAGGACTTACTAGATGTTCCATCATCGTCATTGTCTAGAATGATGATGTTTTCTTCAACATCCGTAGAAGAACTATAAGGGTATATCTTTTCACAACATGTTACCTTGTCAAAGACCCTTAATGTGAATACCATGTTACCGCGGTGTCGGAAGGCTAACATGTCATAATTTTTTAAGCCGTGTGCTTTGACATAATCCTTCCAACCCTTTCCTCCTATGTAGTAATCTTGCATTTCTTTATAAAGTTTAAGACGACATATTTTTCCATTACGAGTCACTATATGCCGTCTTGAACTTCATAAAGAAATGCAAGATTACTACATAAGAGAAAAGAGTTGGGAGGATTATGTCAAAGCACACGGCTTAAAAAATTATGACATTTTAGTCTTCCGACACCGCGGTAACATGATATTCACATTAAGGGTCTTTGACAAGGTGACATATTGCGAAAAGATATATCCTTATAGTTCTCCTACGGACGTTGAAGAAAACATCATGATGGAACATCTAGTAAGTCCTTCAAATCACTCTATGTCAAGATTTCCTTCTATTTTTCTATTAGGGGGTCTACTCTCACTTTTTTTTCCCAAGTAGTTACTCTGTAACTCCAAATGTGCAAATGTTGTCCAGAAAAAACCAACTACATCTTTTTGTAAGAAAATAAAAGTTCAGAAATTGAGCTATACTTCTGAGAACAGGATAACATTGCACTGTCAGGATCAAGTTCCTAGCCCAATCAAGTCTCACTAAGCCTAACCAAGTCTAGCCTAGCACTCACATACAATCACAAGGTCAACACCAACATCACACATACACAAATACATATACACATATATCTACATACACTATATATATAGGCATACCTATAGGCATATAAACATTCATGTTTAAGTTCATACATTACCTCCTTACAATGCATACATACTTGTATACATATATATTTTCATCCATGCATTCATTTAATCATTCATTCATGTCATTCATTATCTTGCATTTTTCTTTGCATATATATCCATTCATAACATACATTATATATATATATATATATATATATATATATATATATATATATATATATATATATATATATATATATATATATATATGTATTAAATATATATATATATATATATATATATATATATATATATATATAGGGTGAGTGTGTGTGTCAACATTGTAGTGGATAGTGATAAGGTGTGTGTGTGTGTGGACTGCAAGTTAGAGAGTGGGTGTGTGTGTATAGACAAAGAGTGATATGGTGAGGGGTGTATGTGTGTGTGTGTTTCAGTCAAATGTGTGTATGTGTTAAGGGTGTGACAGTGAGAGTGAAAGAGTGAGAGGGTGTGTGTGTGTCCTAGTCAAATGTGTGTGTGTTAAGGGTGGGTGTGTGTACAGGCGAGAGCCTCAAGTAACAGGTTCAGTTATTCTCAGGTTTATGGCATATAAGGGTGTAACAGTACATACATTATTATGTATTCAAGGAGGGAAAGGAAAATTGGAATGAGACTGAACACAGGGACTGTGTTCTCAGGATAATGCCCTCTCGGGTTTTTCATTTCAGTTTCAAGCATTCATTAGCATCTACCCATAGTTGCATACATTGTCATTCCTCATTCATGCATACAACATTACCATTCCAGTTTGCATACTAGTTTAAGATATAAGTATCATACTTATCATGCATTTATATACTACATATCAGTTTACATATCATATCATATCATATCATATTTGAAACCCAAAATCCCCTTTTTATTTCGAAACCCAGTTCATAGTATTGAACCCCATTTCAGTTTCATGCATTAGTTAAATCTCAGTTAAACATATGAAATCAAACCCCATGTATCAAAACCCAAAATCTCATATTCATATATGAACCCTAATTCATATATGAATCCCATGTAGTCAAACTAGGTCAATTAAAGTCAAACTAGGTCAACTCTAGTCAACAATGCTATCAGGATAACAATAGCGACGAAACCCTATTCTCTGCCATCCGTCGAACCCAACCTCGGCCCAAATCCGATGGGCCCAGCCCACCGCCGGCTACCTCTGCCCCCCCCCATCGAACCCAACCCCTCCGTCCCCACCGTCGAACCCAACCCCTCCGCCACCCGTTGAACCCAACCCCTCCGGCTACCCCCGTCGAACCCAACCCCTCCGCCCCCACCCTACCGTCGGCAACCCCCGTCGAACCCAACCCCTCCGCCACCCGTCGAACCCAACCCCTTCGCCCCCACCCTACCGCCGGCTACCAAAGCCCCCCTCCCAGTCGCCCATAACCCCCAAAAGACAGAGAGTACCTTTGTGAGCGAGCTCCAAGAGAGAGATAGGAGAGAGAGAGAGAGAGAGAGATTTTGAATGAAACTTCCCCCCCCCCCGTCGGTTCAATTTAAGTTAGGGCTAGAAATTTAGCGGCGGACTTTCGACGGATATATCCGTCGCTAAGTAGTCATAAATTTCCTACGAATTTTTATATATTTTTTCGTCAGCTGAGTGACTACGTAGCGACGGCTTCAGGTTCCATCGCTAAAACTCATCAGCTGGGCGACGGACTATCCGTCGCTACGTAGTCGCCCAATTTTCTGTAATTTTTTTAACATTTTTCTACACAAGTATTGACTAAGGAGTGACTATCTAGCGACGAATACATTGTCCGTCGCTACTTCGCCGATGCCATACCGACGAGTTTGCGACAACTTTTCATCCTTAAAATTAAAAAAAAATTGCTTGTGATTAGACGGTAAACCGTCAGTATATAGTCGGGAGTCCATCGCTACTAGCGACGGACTTAATCCGCCGCTAACTGGCCATCGCTAGATCGATGAATTTTGGTAGTGCATCAGATCATCTTTTCCACCATACTACCCAAGTCTACCTCAAAAGATGACGTAACCAATCTTGAGTTGTCTGTTATCTATCACATTCGTCATGGGATTCCCTTTTCTGTCCCTAAGACTATTATCTGGATGATGGCTAGGTGTCGTGAGATAAACAGGAACCTTATCTACGCAATTACCTACCTATTATTTTTCAGTATTTTAAGATTGATTTGTCTGTTTATGCTCGTGACTCTGAGCCCAAACATCTGTATCTTTCACGTCGTAGTGCCTATGTCCCTCTTGTTCCTCCTACTTCACCACCTCCTCCACCTCAGACATATCCTATATCCTTTGAGGGCATCCATCAGCATTTGGATGAGTTGCGACGTGCTCAACTGGATGAGCATAACTCTTTACGATGGTATGTGACCGAGACATTGAAGGAACAAGAGTTCTAAGATGCCAATCGGTTTAAGGCTCTTACAAACTCGTTTATGGATATGCGTTTCGCTCAGACTAATCAACATACTAGTTCTCTTCCACGAGATCCTACTGTTTCTGGTTACCGCTACGAGGATGAGGCATTTCATCATTTCTTCGACTACGGTAACGCCTATGATTGGTATCGTAGTCCTGGTACTACTCTACATCCATCTCATAGATCTGGTACTTCTGGTGTTGGATCTTCCGGACATGGTGATGCTGCTGCAGCTCGTATGATGATGATTCTGCCTAGACGAGGACTTGATCTAGATGCTACAGTTTTTGTCTAGTTATCTTATTTTAGACTCTGATTATGTCAATATTTTCTTGGAAATGCTCCTACTTTCCAAGATAGTACTTTTATTTATGCACTTTATATATGACTTTTGAGATGCTGAGTTGTTCCAAACTCCTTTGATTTTATGCATTTTTATTTTAGTATTTCTTTATATTGATTGTCCCTTTTAGTATGCACTTATTCTTAGCATTATCTTTTAGCTACTGCTTCATATCATAAATTGTCTGTGAAATGTATGTCATTTTATTTATATTATCTCTATTTTTCTTTATTGTTTGTTTCTTAAGCATATATTGCGGGGGAGCTTATCTCTTACAATTATTTTGCTAAGTGACAACGGGAGAGAAAAATGATCTAACATATTTTTTAGGAAAAATAGCTGCCAAGAGGAGACAATACCAAACACGTTTTAGGTTTTCAAATCAAGACCAAGATGTTATATTGGTTAAGGTTTGTCAATTATCAAAATGGAAGAGATTGTTGGCACATTGATTATGGTCGAACCAGATTTTAATAATTGATCTAACTCTATCTCGATGTAAGGGCTACTTAAACGAACTATGACAGTATGTGTCTGCTACCTTTCAAGACTTGGAGTTATGTTTTTCATCGCGTCTATATTTTAATTCTTAATGTACTTTTACATTTTATTGAGTCTAGGAATACAAAGTAAACCGCGTCGTACTGGCAAATAGGCTACCCAAGAAATATTTTCAAAATATTATTTTTATTTTAAAAATAAGCCCACTCACAAAGCCCAAAATACTTTCTAATTGTTTGAAAATTCGAAAGCCCAAAACAACCTGAGTTGCAAACCCAAAACCAACCCATTATGGACGAATTTGCCCCAAATTTGGCCTAAATTCGGCTACCCTAAACGTTGGATTTTAAACTCAGTCTTTTTGCAGTTACGGATGCAACAGCTATATGTCGAGATTCTTTCATAGAATTATGTCCAAATTCTGTCTAAATTCTACCCGAATTCTTCCTTTGAAATCCTATGAATAGAAAAGAATATCCACCATTTTAACTCACTCATTCACTTTCATATCTCTTCTCTCTAAGCTTACTACAATCTTCCAAAGCCCCACTAAGTTTTTAATTTTAAATCCTAAGCCAGTTACAATCCTCTAGTCGATTTGTCAGTACGGTACAGTCTAGAAGTTCAGAATGATTGTAATCAAGAGACTTGATAGAAGTGAGACTTCATAATTAATGTCGGTCAAGCACTTCAGATCAAAGCTCGCGTTTGTAGAAGTTGGCAAGGACTTCGGATTAAAACTTGTGATTTTTTTCATAATAGATTTCAACTGGAAGCCAGAGTTCTTCCGACTGGATTAGTCCTCACAAGAGGGATACCAGTATCCATCGTCATATTTGAGTTTGCTCTTTGCACTTTACTTTTACTTACTCATAGCTGTGATATATTTATGTGATCTTGCTGCTAACATTTTTAATAGCTAATATTCTGCTGCCTACTCTATTCACCCCCCTCTAGAGTATATAGTTTTATATTTCGTCCCTACAGAACTTTCATATTTTCAAATCACTCATTCATTCAATCTTCTCTTCTCTATTCAATACTAAGTATTTTCTACGAGCTGTACTTTCAAATCAAGCCTATACTACTCTTAGCCAAGCCAGTACAGTTTTTGTTTAATCTAGAGTTTAGTATTGAAAAGTTGTATCGGAGGCTGTATTCAGAAAACATTTCAGTTTTTAAATCATCCTCTGGAGTTGGTCGTGCGCTCGTCGCCAAGCACGGTATTGTAAGTGACAGCAAGCTCTCAATTAGTTTGTGCCATAGTAAATTAACATCGAGCAAGAGTACTCGAGATTGGACTAGTCCTATCAGAAGGAAACCAGTATATATCGTTGTGTCGCTAAGTTTGATCTTCTTGAATCTTATTTTACTGTAATTCATTTACTGTCATTTACCTGCCATAGTATATTTCTAGATAATTTTTAATTGGTGATATTTTATGTTGCACATGCACATACTCTATTCACCCCCTCTAGCGGTGCTCAACGGTCCAATATACAATATTACGGCTCAATCATACGGGTAACATATGATCGGTTATCCACAATAGTACAGCTTAATCCAATTGGATTGACTATCCATGATATCATAATAGTACAGCTCAATCCAACAGGATTGGCTATCCACTATAGCACAATAGTACGACTTAATCATATGGGTAAGCATGATTGGCTATCTACAATAGTACAGGAGTACGGCTCAATCCAACGGGATTGGCTATCCACAATAACGCAATAGTATGGCTCAATCATATGGGTACGTATGATTGGCTATCCACAATAATACAAGATGGTGTCAACATATGAGCATGGTGTTTGAAATGTACCATGAGATATGAGAAATAATATGAATATTAAGAGAAACCATAACAACTAATTCGTCTAACCGTCGTGTCAGGAATCAAGTAGAACATTAAAAACATGAATCGTAACAAATATCAGATAATGAAAACTATCAGAGAATGTACTCGCTTGAAATCCGGTGTGAAGTATCAACAGTATCTGAAACAATGCCTCGAAGACCTAAATATAGAATATCAATGTCAATTGGTATATTGGAATCATAAACATACTACACTAGCTTAATACTAGGTTTCTAAGCTAGTTTAATACTAGGTTTCTAAGTCATTTCCAAGTCAAACTAGGTCAACTAGGCAATTAGGTAAATACCTTGCTAAACTTGGTCAAACTAGGCCATACCTAGATTTTTAGGTCCATTCCTTGTCATACCATGGTATTATAGTCAATACGAGGCCATACTAGGTAATACTCTATACATCTACCTATATTATATGCACATAGGCTCTAATAGGCAATATCTTGGCCATTACCCTATTATCTATACATATTACCTATCTATCTTTCTTGGATACAACTCACACACACACACACACACACACACACACACACACACACACACACACACACACACACACACACACACACACATATATATATATATATATATATATATATATATATATATATATATATATATATATATATATATATATATATATATATATATATATACCTTACACCCCATGCCAAGTACCCAATTACCTAGACTCTTACCTAACCTTATCTATTTACACATTCATACACTATATAGGTATCTCTATATTACCTATATCTCAACCTTAACACATTACCTAACACTAACTCTTCTATTTATCTATCACTCATGCCTACACATACCCTCTACTGTTGTTGCAACCTTCTACCAAACTGCTACCCTAATGCATTTCCCCAGGTGCCTGCCCTACCTACTGTTGGCTAAAGCCTCTGCTATTGCTGCTACTACTGTGTTGTTAACTTGTATTGCTGCTACTCTGTTTGTAAGCACTGCTGATTACTAGTATCCTGCATACAAGCATGTGCAAGCAAGCAAGGCAATGCTGCCCCTGTCCTCCTGCATACTGTTATTCCCCATTCACCTATTCATTGCTGCTCTACAGACTAATCCCCCTCTTCCCTCTCCCTAGTGCTACATCCCATTGCTACTAGTAATGTTATTCTACTGCTTATGCTACTGCTACTATTTTTGCTAAAACTACTTCTTCTATGCCAATCTGCTACGGCCTCTACAACTTACATCCTGTGTTGCTGCCACTTCTACACAGCAGATGTTGTTGTTGCCCTACTTAATGTGCAACTGCAAACTGGGTAATTCCCCCTCCCCAAATATCTACATATTGCCTGCACAGAAATACAGGGCCAAGCCCTCTGCAATAGTTGCCACAATCCCCCTCCTCATCTACCAATCTCTTTAGCTACCAAATTTATCTATCTATTCCCAATATGGCCTAACACCCTCTCACCCAATCATATGTGCTCCCAAATACCCACACACACATAGACACATATATAGGCACACACTTCTCTATCTAAACACACACAATTCTATCCATATGCATACACACACTCCCTCTCCTATTTATCCAACCTATAGGTACATACAATATGCACAACCACCTGTACACTCATCTACTCAAAAGGCATATATGTGAGGGAATGCCCACACATACACACATAACTTACTATGCTGTCAAACACACACACTACATAATATACACATATGAGGATTATCCATATAGGTCACTAGACACACAGCAGACATCTATACATGTAGTACACATATGAGAGTCAAAAACCAAACACTTGGTGTACATCATCCCCCGTATCGTACTAGTCTACGATACGCTTGTGATATACCGAAGATACTTACACCAAACTGTTAGCCTAATGATTGTATTATATTTTTAGATATGACTAATTGATTAAGTTTACCATAATGATGTCACTAATAATCACTATCACGTTGCTACTTATACTTTGCGTAGTCCAACTGTTCATTAAATTATCATACTGCTATACTACTTTGGCCTAACATGTACTTGCAGACAAATAATAAGCATGAGTAAAATAGGACATATGCAATGAAGAATTAATGATGAGCCAAAGACGGTATTATACTAAAAGATTTCTCTGAACCGCCCAATGACCTATATTAAGCCTCGCACTCGAGGGTTCCGCTGCCCGATCAACGGACAGGGGTCGAGGGGGCAGCGCCTCCCGTTGGGCATTCGGGGGCAAAGCCCCAAAAAGGTATTCAGATTTACAGATCTGTTTATCTTTGGACAACTGTCGTAAAAAAAATGCGTCTTCAAGTTTGTTCAAATGTCAAGAAAAAGGGCGTCATCAAAGGGCTATTGGTTTTTACATCTTTCTTATGTATTTTTATCTTTATTTGAGTCCGAAAAAGTATGTAAGATTGATCGAATCGATACTGGCTTAGCTATTCTCAGTCCATAATATATAGCCTTTCTATCCACAGATCTCTATCCAAAAGTCCACAAACTAAAAACCCCAAAACCTATATCCAAATTGGCTCAAACAATTCTGTTAGAACTTTGGCAGAACTCGGCCAGAACTCGGTCCGAGTTCGGCCCGAGTTCGGTCAAGGTTGTTTTAACTTATTTTGAATTTCCTGGATATCAGTATACAATATTAGAATGCGAGATTTCTGTATCCGAACTCTGCCCGAATTTGGTTCATAAAAATACTATAAATAGAAAGGAACTTTCATATTTCTAAATCATCCAATATCATTTACTTTCTCTTCTCTATATTCTATAAGTGTTTTCTACGATCTATTCACTTTCATATTTAGCCTATACTACTGTTAGCAAGCCAGTATTTGTTCAGTTCAATCTATAGTTTGGTTTAAAGAGTTGTATCGGAGGCTATCTCAGAAAACGTTCAAGTTTTTAAACACCTTCTGGAGTCGGTCGTGTACTCGTCGCCAAGCACGGTGTTATTGAAGTTAGTCAATCACTTGTCCCCAAGCACGATATTATAAGAGTTGCAGGCACTTAGTTAAAACTTGTGCCGTAATGGATTAACATCGAGCAGGAGTACTCAAGGCTGGACTAGTCCTCCACAAGGGATACCAGTATATATCGCTGTGTCACTGAGTTTGATTTTTCTTAACTCTTTATTTTTACTGTAACTCATATACTAATATTGATCTGCTCTTACCGGTATTTGATTAGTCATATTAAATTGTTTTTAAATTATGATATTTATTCTGCTGCATGTACACACTCTATTCACCCTTCCTCTATAGGTGCTCAACGTTCCTTCAATTAGTATCAGAGCAAGGACTCTGATATTTAGCCTAACATCCTTAGATAAGATCCTTATTATCTATTGTTACTCTCTTATTCCAATTTCCTACAATTGGTATCATAGCAGGTTATATTCGTATATAACACTCTAGAGAGTTTATATATGGCAGCCGTAAAATCTATGTTCACAGGTGAAGGGCAATCCACAAATAGACCTCCACTATTTGATGGAACAAACTACACATACTAGAAAACACAGATGAGCTTGTACCTAGAATCTCTATATTATGACTTATGATCATGTGTTGTAAATGACTACAAAAAGCCTACTATCACCTCTATTCTCACTTTTTCTATTATTAACAAGCCTTATTACAGTTATACGGAGGAAGAAAATAAGTTAGCTAGCATTGATACAAAAGCAATGCATGCTTTTTATTGTGCTGTAGACATAAATGCATTCAATCTTATTACTACTTGCACAACATCTCATAAAATTTGGAAACTTCTTGAAGCTACTTATGAGTGCAAGTACGAAAGCTAAGCTAGAGACTCCAGAGAGGAGGATAGTACACATAATGATACAAATATGTGCATGATGGAATTAGGATTTAAGGTACAACATAATCTCTTATATAAAGAAGAGCTTGTATGCCACAACTGCAGAAGATTAGGCCATATCATAAATATTACCCTATTACTATTAAAAAGGAGAATCGCTATGAATGATCGTCGTCACACAAGTACATTAACACAAGCAGATGGTGTAAAAGCAAAGTAAGCGATTTCGAAGAAGAAGAGAGACCTCGTCAAGCTGTAAATATATGCTCGATAGCATTATCCAACGAGGTGCAAAATAATCTTCTTTATGAAGAGAGTGAATTTTTTATGATGAGTTATCTGATGCTTTCAGTGATCTGTTAGAAGAACAAAAAAAGTATTAGATAAGTATAAGCAGTCTCGAAAAGAGATTAAGACATATCAGCTGGAAAATGAAAGACTGTCCTCTCTGTTTAATGAGATTAGAGACACTACCACTGCTAGTAACACAGATGAGCTATCCACGGTTAAGCTGAATCTGGATGCTGCTCAAGAGTGCACTAATAAGATGACACAAGAGAATGCAAAACTCAATGAGGCTTATGAAGCAGAGAAAAAAAAATATAGCATTGCTACACAGAGAATACACTTATTAACTGCTAAGTATAATGAGTCTTGCACAACTTCTAAAAAATTAGAGATAAGATTGGGTAAACAAGTTGTTCAACCCAAGACACAGTCATACACAAGGCATGTGACACAACCCAAGATTCAAAAAGGATCTGGCACAGCTAAGGTTAAACACAATCATGCTTTTCATTATAGTCAATCACGCAAGACATATCATACCAAATCACATTCTCATACTACTGTACATTACACTAATGTCTATGCTTCTTGTCATTATTGTGGTATGAATGGACACATTTCTAGTCATTGTCAGATTAGAAAGATAGTTGATATGAATATGTTTACCTAGGTTTCCAAAGCTAACCAATGTGGATCCAAGTTTACTTGGATACCAAAGTCTTCGCCTAATATTGTAGGTGGAGCATCATGTGCTAAGCCATAGAACTATGGAACATGTTGGTGATTGCAAAGCTAAGCGATTATACCAACATAAGTATGGTCACTAGAACCACTTTGATAACATGATAAATAATTTTTTTAATGGTTTTATTTATAGAATCTAGCATGTTCTTATTGGTTTTTTTTGCTATTAGCTCTTATTGATATCTTTTAGTTGTTTATTGTTTAAATTAATGTGAGATATAATCCTAGTATGACTAGTTGTTTAGCTTAAATGATTAGTTCACACTATATAGTCTTTTACTCATTTTCTATTAGTGTGACACATTTATCTATGTATGCTCTTTACTCTTAGTATTTATCTATAAATCATGTCTATCACTGTAGTCTATAGGAACTTAAGTTTTTTTTTGAGTTAATGTATTTTTGACTCTTCGTCTTTAATATTTTTAAAATGGTCACTTCTTACAGATTTATCTTTTACATGTCATATCTACTTTAATCGATATTTTGTGAATATGTATGTTATGCACAAGTCTTCTTTTACTTGAAAAGTATATACATATACTTTTATGTTAACCTTGTGCTTACATAATATATTCACTATTGATTCTCATATTTTATTTTAATTAACTTCTTATAAATCAATTACATATTTACCTAATAAAGCATATTTATACATATTTTTGATCTTGTGATAATTTTTCAAGACTTATGAAGATACATGGATACTTCATATATTTTTATTTGTATATTGCTCATATATTTTTTGTATTGATATATATTTTTGTATAAATATCTTTATGGAGGCATATGAGTTCAGCTCAAGTTCTATATTATTTTGAAAAGTATTTAATTATCCTTGTTATCTTCAAACTTGTGTTTACCTCATATTTTAGCTATTGATTACCTTGACCAAATTTGTGTTCTTCTCTTTGAATTAATTAGCTTCTTCCTCAAAGCCTCCCTTAATGATGTTTTTTGGTTTTTGGTTGACATTTTAGATACATGACTCTTATTTTGAATTATGTCATATTTCTTTTTTAGTAGTCTCCTAACTTTCGATATTTATTTGTTTTATATCTTTAAGTCGGGATTTTGAAAAGAAATATTTATTAATGTCTTGCTCATGATTATTTGTGAGTGTTCTTTTAAGAAGCACAAGATCGTGTGCTTTATCTTGTTTTCAAAATTTAGCTCCTTTATTAGTGCATACTTATATTGTATATTTATCTCTATAGTGCACTATGAAAGATTTTGAAAAATAGATTTTAGCATCTTGATCTTGCTAAATTTCTCTTTGGGTATTTTCTATTTATATTTAGTGGTACCCAATGATTTTGTAGCACCTATAGATAAATGTAATTGATATATCTTATACCGTGTGCTATATTATTTTTTTCAAGTCCATTAAATAAAATTAATTTCATATTGCATAAATTATTCTTAAATCTACGGTTATTAAGGAAAAGACTTATTTTGGGTACATGTCGAAAGGGTCCTTCTGTCAACAAGGCATAAAAGTCTAAGCGATACGATGCCAAGTGTCTTCAGACTACCGCTAGCTGGGAAGCGGCCCCTACAGCTAACCCAAGTTTGACCAAAGCTTAATCAACTAAAGATTTATTGAGGTCTAATTTGCAATTGTTATCTGATGGACTTTGGATTTTAGTTTTGATGGATAATATTATTTAATGGTTGTTATCTTTTGATACATTTATTTTTCTGTCACTCTATTCTATATTCAGACTTGATTTGATCTTGTGACTACTCATTGAATATTATGTTCTTTTGATATGTCCTTTAGCATTTGTGTAATATTCATGATACTCGCTTTATCAAGCTTTTATTATTCTCTTTCTACGCATGTTAATAACTGCTTGTAGTAGTAATTCTTTGCATGGGAGAACTCAGGCAAATTGAATTTCTCTCTCTCAAAGCAATTTTTTAATCCTACGGTTATCAAATGGACACCGTGTTAAGGTTTTAAAAGGAAAAAAATAAACTTTGATAAGAAGACCTAACCTAATATTTTGATGAAATAGTTTCCTACTTCTGAAAATATTTGTCTGGATTTAAATCTGTTAATACTATTAATTTTGGATATACCCATGTAAAGAGGGAGCAATTAATTATTTTAAATCAATTATTTTCCTGACTTGTCATATATCTAGAATACTATTTATTTGGGCATTCAGCTAGTCCTATTTTATTTTTTTTCAAAATAGGCTATTTATGATTTATGGATTCTTTTATTAAAGCTATTTATGTGATACAAAAATTTGAATCAACAGCTGTCAGTCTGAGGACTAAATAGACACATTCGAACATTTATTAAGACAGTTTTTTATAATAAATTTCTTATTTCAAAAGTCTTTTGATTTCTTTCTGATATTTTGAATCTGTCCATTACTCGAATGTTATTATTAAGACAATTTTCAAAAATCCTTTATTGTCTTGAAATCATAATGGTTATTTGAATATTTCTTATATTTTTATTAGAGATGTCTTTTGTTTGTTCATCTTTGAGCGTTTATTTATTGGATTTTTTTTTACTTGCCTAAAGATGATATTTTGTTTTAAGTTTGGAACTTTATATGCATCGATCAAAGAGAAGAAAGATGCATATCTTGGATAGCTCTTAGATCTTGTAAATTTATTTTATCTATTTTATGCATATAAATGCTTTTGAACTAGATACACATATTTTAAGGGAAAGCAAACTAATTGTTTCGATTCATGTATACCCTGAATATGTGGTATACCTAGTTCAATTATGGACCTACATTATGCTACTTATTTTTATTGATTTGTTTATGATATTTTGATTTTTAGTGAGTTAGTGAGAGAATATATGATTATTATTATTTCATCTTGATTCTCTCATTTTATATAAGTTCTTTAAAAAAAATTATCTTGCCAAATATATTTAATTTATCCTTATTTGATTATTTCTTGAGTTTAAATTGATTTGGATTTTCTTTTTGAGGTTTTATCCAAAGTTCATGATTATCTATATTTACAGTGGTCATACCTTGCGGAGGGAGCATTTAAGTCGATTGATTTTTTTCTTCTCAAGTATTTTGTCTCCATTACCTTCATGTTTTATCTAATTGATATTCATATATCGTGCTAAGGCAATTGGGCTCAAATGCATGAACTTGAGTAAGTATATAGATTCTAGTATATCTATTTTGATTTCTCTTCAATGATTATACTCTTTATGGAAGTGATTCACAAATTTGTATGGACAAATTGTGAATCAGATTTTTTGTGTGATCATTGTTAAACGCCTTATTATATCTTCTATATATACTATATTTGGTACTTTATATTAGTATATACTAGATCTATGAATTTCTAATCCTCATAGATTATTTATGATCAATGATTGATTTCTACAATTGGTATATATACTATATTGGTATCTACTTTTTTATTAGAATCCTTTATTGGTCTCTTTCAAACTATAATTATATTTATTCATCATATTGTATTTTGAATGTTATTTTAGATTTCTAGTTGGTAAACTATTTATTATTTTTTATCAGATTTTGGTTTGATCGTGAACGTTATTCATGATTATTTCTATCTTCCTTCTGTTATAATTGATTTTATTTTATATCCTATTATTGGGGAGCTTATTTTTTATCATGTCAACTGAGGAGAAATAAGTTTAAGTTAGCACACAATATTCCAGTAATATGTGTTTATTAGTGATACATGCATCTATCATATCTATCTTAAACTTAACCGATTTGCCATAATTAAAAAGGGAAAAGATTGTTAGCCCAATGATTATATCATATTTTTGAATATGGCTAATTGATTAAGTTTAACATAAGGATGTCATTAATAATCACTATCACATTGCTACTTATACTTAGCATAGTCCTACTGTTCATTAAATTATCATACTGATATTATACTGCTATATTGCTTTGTTCGCCTAACATGTACTTGCAGACAAATAATAAGTATGATCAAATTAGGACATATGCAATCAAGAATTAATGGTGGGCCAAAGACAGCACTATACTAGAATATTTCTCTGAAATCGCCCAACGACCCATCCGGGGCCTCGTACTTAGGAGTTCCGCTGCCCGGTCAGCGGACAGGGATTGAGGGGGCAGTGCCCCCCGTAGGGATTCGGGGGCAAAGCCCCCGAAAGGTATTCAAATTTACAGATCTATTTATATTTGGACAACTGCCATCAAGAAAAAATGCATCTTCAAGTCTGCTCAAATGTCAAGAAAAAAAGCATCGTCAAAGGGATATTAGTTTTTATATCTTTCATATATATTTTTATCTTTATTTGAGTTTAGGAAAGTATGTAAGATTGATCGGATCGGTACTGACTTATCTATTCTCAGTCCATAATATATAGCCTTTCTATCCACAAATCTCTATCCAAAAGTCCAAAACCCATATCCAAATTGGCCCAAACAATTATGTTAGAACTCTCGCAGTACTCGGCCAGAACTCGGTTCGAGTTCGGTCAAGATTATTTTAACTTATTATTAAATTTCCTGGATATCTGTATCGATCGTTCGAATGCGAGATTTCTGCATCCGAACTCTGCCCAAACTTTGCCCGAATTCATTTCATAAAAATACTATCAATAGAGAGTAACTTTCACATTTCTAAATCATCCAATCTCATTTACTTTCTCTTCTCTATATTCCTTAAGTGTTTTCTACGAGCTATACACTTTCATATTTAACCTATACTACTCTTAGCGAAGCCAGTATCAGTTCAGTTCAATCTAGAGTTTGGTTTAAAAAGTTGTATCGGAGGCCATCTCAGAAAACGTTCAAGTTTTCAAACACCCTCTGGAGTCGGTCGTGCACTCGTCGAGCACGGTGTTGTTGAAGTTGGTCGTGCACTTGTCCCCAAACACGGTGTTGTAAGAGTTACAAGCACTAAGTTAAAGCTTCTGCCATAGTGGATTAACATCGAGCATGAGTACTCGAGACTGGACTAGTCCTCCACGAGGGATACTAGTATATATCACTGTGTCACTGAGTTTGATTCTTTTTAACTCTTTATTTTTACTATAACCCATATACTGATGTTTATCTTCTCTTATCGGTGTTTGATTAGCCATATTAAATAGTTTTTAAATTGTGAATTTTATTTCGCTGAACGTATACACTCTATCACCTCCCCTCTAGTGGTGCTCAACGGTCCTTCACAAACCTTGTCCAAATCATACCAAATCAGTTGAGCAAGTCTAAATATATATTAGAACATAATTAGAGCAATACATAGCTAGTGTCAAATGTCATATAAAATTGGACATGTGTGCCACGAGTGTCGGAGGAAAAAAAAAACCCTCAAAATGACTCCATGTCCTACCATATCATGATACGGCCTATCCGTATCCAATTGTGGACACGTAACTAGACACACATGAGCAAATCTAGTCCAAATAGCTGTAGATAACCAAATGACAAACACTTGGTGCACCAATCTCGAAATTCCCCCAAAATTGGCACAAATACAACATAGCATTTACATAGAGAGTCATTAGAGCCTAATTCTTCCTCCTATTGGTAATCCTAGTCTATGTGTTAATTCCTAAGGGTCAAATTAAACAAATAGGGTCTAATTAGAGAGGAAAATGAGATATATATCTATCGGGAGATGGATTTCCAATGAAAATCCAAATGAATATGATCCGGACACGAAGCTCCTAGTAAATGGACTCCTCTTCTAGTGCTCCTAGTCACCAAGCTCCTAGGCTCCTTCAAGTGATGAGAATGAGAGTAATAAAAGAGAATTTGAGTGAAATTTGAAAGAAATTGGTGGAAGGATGAATCAATTTGGGGAAAACACCAAATGGAGAGTAATTGACACAAAATAGAATGAAGAGTGAGAGAAAGAGAGAGAGGCTCTCCCTATTTATGTTGCCGGCTATGTAGGGCTCTCCATAAGCAATTGGAAATGTCAAAAGTGCCCTCCTAGTTGTTATGAAGGCCAATATAATGCATGGAAGTTTCTAATCATATTTTGGTAAATAGTCTACTCTCTAATTAAATGAATGGCATGACAAATGAGTCTAATTGGGCCTAGTCCAAAGTGTTGGTCCATGTGTCGTGTCATTCTAATTATTGGGCTCTAGTGTCATGTCTAATCTAGTTGGGTCACTAATACAAGTCTAACAAATAGGCTAGGCACTTACATAATAACTAACACAATATAATAAATAAATAAATAAATAGGCACAATATTATATAATATGAAATGAAAAAATTATATCTCTCCCGAATTTGGGTAGTTATATCTCACACTTCTCCACCTCCTTACCACCACTTTTGGAGATAACTCTAGACTAGATATTTTGTTTATTCTTCTACAATGAACATGTCTTAGTCTATTATACCATAACTCAAGAGAATAACGAGAAGAAAAGACTGCATTTACTTTATTAGTCGAAGTTACAATTTGAAGTTTGAACATCCCTTTGGTGCAGAAAGCTTTCTCGAAGTATGTTCCTTTATAGGACATAACCATTTGACCAGTATTAATGCTCATCCTCAAGCCTGGATTGTATAGGAGACTTCCTGAGACTAGGTTCTTAGCTATTACCGGTACGTGCTTTACCTCATGAAGCGTCAGAGACTTTCCCGAAGTCAAAGTTGGTACCACCGTCATGATCCCAAGTACTTCGACTTGTGTATAGTTCACCACCATAACCCTTTCAGATACATTCTTGTATGTGGTGAATCACTCCCTCTTTGAACAAACATGGCAAGATGCATCAGTGTCTCCCCACCAGTCTATAACCCCTCTTCCTGAATTTTTGAAATTTTTTATTTTATTTATTTTATTCTAACTTTAAATACCTTCTAGTTAGAAAATAACTTTTATTTTAAATTCTATTCTAGATATTTTGATTAACAGGAGAATTTGTCGAATCATTAGTTTAAATTAATTTTTGGTATTTATAGAAAAATATTCTCGAATTGTTTTATCAATTATTATTTTTACAATTTGATATTTATACTAGTAAAATTATTTGGTTTATTACTATCACAAGTATATTGAAACCTATACTATTTGCCAAAATAGGGAGTCAGGGACACAATACTCTTCATCTCATGAGAGTATGTTATGACTCATAGTAAGCATAAGGCCATAAGTGTTGGACACATATAAAAGATGTGTGTTGTGTAGCCTTTGTTAGACACTTACGGCTATGGAAAGTTCTAATAGGCAGAAGTGTTGTGATAGGATTTAGCATCACAAATATGTCTCTTTGCCCATTTGCCCTCCCAATATACAGTTCCTACCATCCTCGAGTTTTTATTTCTTGTACGATCACACGAGAGACTGAAGATGTGCCTAGCTCAAAAGCGTGGTTCAGTCAAAGTACAGGCTGAGCAGCTTTGTTGCATATAGTTGAAGGGTATGAGCACCATGTGAATTCAAATGGGACTTTCATTCGTTCACATAGTGTGCTTGATAAGTGTAATTTATTGTTCCGATATCATTAGATAATTGACATATATTCAAGGGATTTCTTCAGTAGAAATATCTTGGTGATGGAATACTAATTAAAATGAAGATAAAAACAAATAAGGGTATTTTTGAAAAAAAAACTTTCACGGTGAAGCCAACTTTGGCATTATATAATGGTATAGATTTATTTTAAAGGTTTAATTTTATAATTTCTGTTTAAATACTATTTGATAGTATTTAGATATTATTTCAATTCCTATTATGATTGAACTTTCATTTAGATTTGATAAAAATCTAATTTGTGATTTAAACCTATATAGAGATTTATCATGAAACTTATTCCTTCCTTACTTGGATTACTAATCTCCTATATATAGGAGAAGCCTCCTTTTATTTTCCACACATATTTTTATCATCTAGCCAAATTCCAAATCCCAAATCTTCTAATCCCCTAATCCCTAACCCTAACCCTAAATCCTCTCTTCGTCGCAGCTAGCACACCATGGCCGCCCTACGCGCACTCACTACGCCATGACATCTCCATCTCTATAGTGCCCCGTTCCGCGAAGGCACTAGATAAACAGAAAGATCGGATTGCTGGCTCTGTAATAGAAGACGATTGATCTGGGTGAGTGGACGAAGTCTCATTTGCTGATTCACTTACGCCTAATAAGAATCTGAGTTTTTGATTGAATGCTATTGTTAATAACAAGATGGTAAATTATTGAGTATGCCTATAAGAGAATCCACATGCTGCCATGCTAAGAACAAGAAAAGAGATAACATGTATGCTAAAGAAAGATTGTTGCCTGCTAATAAGAAACGAACTGATGCTTGTATGCTAAAGTAAGATTGTTGCCTGATAAAGAGAATTGAATATTTTCTATGTTAAATCAAATGAGATGATGCCATGCTAATATAGATCTTTGTTCTGAATATGACTCATTGTCATGCCTGATAAGAAAAGAAAGAAGTTGTTGGCTATGTGATCCAAAAAGAAAAAGGCATGAAAAGAACATGTCGTATATCTGTCAAGGCATAAAAAGAACATGCCGTACATCTGGTCACAAAACTGTTTTATCTGATAGAACTGCTGGAGCATACATTGGTCTCGGACAACTCGTGCACGAGTAAAATTTGTCTCTCGGGTGGAATCTGGGGGCGCCTGGAACCAATCGGCCTAGGAGAGATTAAGAGCACCTTGAGGTAAAAGAGACCTCATGTTAAAAGGGTAGCCGATATCTGAGTCCTTAGCGACGAGCTGAACCAAAGAGTCACAGCGGCTAATCATGGAATTTCCTACGGACCATCATATAGATAAGTGTTGATTGGTACAGAACTAAACCGGAGAGTCATAGCTGCCAATCGAGTCTACATGTGTCAAGAATATTTTGCTAAGAGCTAACAATACAGAGACGAATAGGGAACAATGTTGGTTTTATCATATTTATGCTAATCCTTGTCTTGTGCAGGGATGGACGGTCGGCTATGGTAAGAATCACTGAAAAAGTGATACATATGTATTGCTTGAGTTTTCTACATGAATTGTTTGCAAAGATTAATCCGTTGCAAAGAAATGCTATGTCACACTAAAAAAAGATATGATATCATGCTTATAATTGTCCCTAAGAGTTGCTTGAACAAAGAAATAATTATGCTCATGAGACACGCTGCGCACTCCACAGAAATGAATAGTCATCGTGTTTGAATTGAATAGTCCCTTGTATGCTTCAAATAGAATGAAATGAATTGTGGCTTTTCAAAGATGTTTTCAAAGAGTGTAAACTGACTCTGTATGCATGAAATGAATATAGGTAAAAGTAGCAAGATCACATCACAAGAAATATTTTCTCACTAAATGAACAGTGATCGTTTCAGACAAATGTAGCTCTTTGATCACAATCACCAGTATGCTGATATACTGACCCACCATCAGTCTGCATACAGGTGCATATGCATCGAGAAGAATAGTCCAAAGTGATAGCCCGAGCCTCATCCTCAGGAGCCAGAAATCAGAAGAGATGCCAAGAGATGACATCTGTTGCAAGAGTTGGTTTTGTAAATAAAGGGATGTAATGTATGGGAACGGGATCATTATAATCTGTAAAGCTCTGAGAGAATGAACATTGTATTAAAAAGAATCGAGAGCTTGTAATCTGTTCAAATGAAATCAATAAAGAGAATTATTTCTTGTTACCATTGTGTTCAATGCATGTATTCTGAAATATGTCCGCTGCTGCTTCAATTATCTGCAATATGTTCCGTTGTGTATTGTCAATCTTGTCTTGCTTCAGGTCTGGGCCTTTTGCAAGTGCAACTTAGGCTTGCATGGCATCACGCCTTAGTGAGGATGATCGGTCTCAAAGAGTCCGAAGCGAGGCGAAAGGACTCTGCGGGATCAGAGCGTGACAATCTCTGCCCTAACTCTTTCGAAGTCGTAACCCGAAGCCGTACCGGCCTACTACTTCCCTGCCATTCCTTCGACCATCTTCCACCGGAAACATCACCATGCCATCACGAATCAACCGCCATCACCAATAAACATAGTCGTGTCATTGTGTCTGTGTCCATGTCCTTGCCCACAATAATTCTATTCATTCTTGTGTCCAGTCCTTACACTACCGTACATGATTCTCATGTCCGATTTGGATACGATCCACCGACACCCATTTCCTGTGTCCAATATTCTGGACATATCGACACATCCAGAAAATGAACAACAAAACAAAAACCATAAGCTAACCTTCCTAGAACCGCCCAGCGACAACTGACATCGATACCGCCACCATCGCTCCACCTAGATCTGCATTCCTTCCTTGCTCCTCTTCGTTCAGACCTGACCTGCCGACGGACCTCCTGCTCTAGATCCGGGTCACCTCCTCTTCCAGCGCCACCTCCTCTTGGATGTGGGCCATACTACCGCCAGCGAGCACCACCCTGGTGACGTCGCCCACTGAGCTCCAATGACCCCATAGCCTACCCGTGCCTCACTGATCCGGTGGCTGCACCGAGCACGTCCACCCATCCCGCGCCACCGAAGACGTTTTCTATGCAGCCCTCCGGTGACCCCTCATATCTGCTAGCAATGACGCTGCCATCGTCGCCGCCGCGTGGGAGCCGAGTGCCACTCAAATCAGGCGGCGGCACTCTTCCCAACACCAGTTGTCAATGTCGCCCGATGCCTCGTGCGCCGAACCCCTCATCGATATATGCCAGATCCACCGGTGTAGCGACGAGCGCCACGACGACCACGCACTCCGCCTGAGTCGCACCCCGACCGGACACCCTGTGAGCTTCGTCTTCCCTTTCTCTCTGTCTCAATCGCTCAAAACACTCTCCTCCCTACAGAGCGCTCTCTCTCTCTCTCTCTCTCTCTCTCTTCGTAATTTATCTTTCTATTTTTGGTTTTTAATGATTATTCGTATAGTATTGGACTCCTGGGTTTAGGTGAGCCCACATTTGGGCTTTAATATTTATAAATGTTTTTACTTAATCATTGGGCAGTATGTTTTATTTAAAAAGGGATTTGAGTTTTGCAATGGGCTATATTTAAGGGCTGGACCCTGGGCATGGGGCCAGGGGTAATGCAATTCAGAATTTTTAAGCTTAATACTTTTGGATAAATAATTTTGGGTTTTGGTTCTAAATAAAATTGGGCTTATATACTAAGGGTATTATATATAAATATTTCTTAAAAAGAGTTAATACTATTATGTTACAAATTTTCTTGTATGTGTGTGTGTGTGTGTGTGAGAGAGGAGGAGAGAGAGTTTATTATTAGTGTACTGTACTTGAATTAGGTATACATGTATGTATATATAATTATGATTTTGATTATTTCTATTATGATAGATATTTATTATATTATATGAAAATATATAACTAGTATTTTTGAAATAATATTTTGGGCTTGTTTCTATATAGTGACATATATTATTATGTTTTATGAAAGAACTATAGATAAATTTACTTATATAATCATTGGGCTACTATAGGTATAATAAATTCTTGGTGCATATTATATATGGGGCTTATAAATAAATACTTTTAGCTTTTAATTTTCTAAAAAAAAACTTTCTAAATAAAATATATAGTTTTGAATCATATAGTAATTTTCAAAAAATAGTATAAATATTATTACGTAAATACTTCGATTATAGATCTTTGACGGTGACTAATCATTATTTCTATTTTCTTGCGAACCTGAACTCCATCATGTCAATCCTAGCCAACTGGTATTAATCTGGACCCAACGGGATGTCTGTTTCACCAGCTAAGGACCCCAAGCGAGTACATTTTTTGATAGTTTTTATATTTGATAACTTTTATGATTCGTGATTTAGTATTATCTTACATTGATCTTTTGTTGATTCTCGACACGATGGTTACACGATACGGAAGTTATGGTTCTTTACATGTTGTTTTCGTGACTGATGTATTACCGTGTTCATGACCTGTTTGAATCCATAAGTACTAGTCGGGCAGAAAAATATCTAATAGACATGTAAATAAATCCAGAACTATGGGTTTACATGTGTTTTTCTAACCTGTTCATGATTCAATATCTCTGTAATCTTTGGCTCATCCCAATTTCCCATCTCCGTAGTTAACTAGTTTATCTGTTGTACCTCGCAGTTATTTGGCCGCTCAATATAGCGTCCAGGCAACCACTGCTCAAAGAAAATACTTGAATTTCTGTCCCCACCTTCAACGTGATCAACTTCTCCGCTATCTCCCACCTATGCAGCAGCCGTAACCAGATATGGGAAGCTGTCGATGGCCACGCCATTGATTGGGATGCCAGTATTTAAAGTACTTGCCTTCATAAACCGAACCCAGAGAGCATTATGCATCCGTAACTTCCACCACAATTTAATTTATATGCATCTATTACATCTGAAAGCCTCCTTATGCCAAGCCCCGCCTCTTCTCTAGGCCGTGCTACTCTGGACCAGTTGATCCATGTGTGACGTTGAATGCCGTCCTTCGAACCCCATAAGAAGCCATCAAACAATTGTTCTATCTGCTTAAGAACTCTTTGGAGGGTTGCTCGCCGCAAGGCTATAAACTGGAATTGATGTCAACACAGATTGAATTAAAACCAATTTCCCACCTGGCGAAAGCAATTTTATGCCATCCCGCAATCCGCGACCTTATCTTCGTAATCAAAGGCTCGTGCATTGCCCCATTCCGACGACTTGTCGTCAACGGGCAGCCAAGGTATGTTAGAGGCGGCTGCAACATCTTCATGCCTATCCGAGCTTCAAGCTCAACTACTCTGACACGATCGAAGGTGTCGCTAACATACATAGCCGACTTTGCATAGTTAATTCTTTGACCAGAGATCTGCTCATACCGAGACAATAGAAGCTTGAGCCTCTGCATAGTAAGCTTATCCCCCGATGAAAAGTAAGGTATCATTGCGTATGCTAAATGCGTAACTCGAGGACATCCACTAGGCGAATAGATCCGTGATACGAAGCCAATTCACCCATTTTATGTAGATTTTGACTTAAAACCTCTGTTGCGATAACGAACAATGATGGAGATAAGGGATCTCCTTGACGAATACCTTGGTATGCATGGAAGAAGCCGTAGACATTACCATTAATGAGTATCGAAAACCATAAGTTACTTAAGATGATATATCATATTAATCCAAGATTCTGAAAATCCTATTCTCCGAAGCACCTCCATAAGGAACGACCAATTCACTATATCATATGCCTTGCTCATGTCCAGCTTGATGGCCATTTTTGCCCCGATGGTCGTGATTCATCATACTAAGCATCTCCTGAGCCAGCACTATATTATCGACAATTTCTTGCCCTTGAACAAAAGCACTTTGTTCAAGGGAGAGAGCCTTAGGAGCAACGGTGCCAACCTGCATACATGCAATTTAGAGAGGATTTTTGACAAAGTTGCATAAGCTAATGGGCCAAAAGTCCGAAAAGCTAGTAGGATTAGACGTCTTCAGAATCAGAAGCAGAGGGTGCTATTATATATATATATATATATATTATATATATATATATAATATATATATCTATATAATATATATATATATATATATAAGATATATATATTATACGCAATGTCAATGGCGCGGTGGCGCACCGGTAAGACCGCTGGCATTCGGGGATGAGGGCGCAGGTTCGAGCCCCTATTCCCACGGGGGCGACTGGGTGGCGTTGTCCACGGGCCTTGGTTTTTAAAGAATATATATATATATATATATATATATATATATATATATATATAATAATATATAATATATATAATGCACACACTATACTATACTATACTAGTCACATTAACTACCCGACTCAATCTAACATATAGTAGTAAATCTTCCCACTAAAGTAGTATTTTAATAACTAAAAAAATATCATATTTAATTTTAGAAAATATTTATACATATTCTATAATAATAATTAATATATTTTATTATAGAAAAAATACGTGTACAAGTCTTGTATTGATTCTACAACATTATTCCTAAACTTGGTATACGATTTGAGTCCTGCAACAATAAATATTTAAAAATCTCTAATTATGGAAAAATCACAGAATAGGTAAAATTATATATTTATCATGAAAATATGCACAATAATTAATTTAGTAAGGATATACGAAGTATCAAGGCTTTTGGATACAAAGAACACATAATTTCGGTGTTTCGATATTACGGTGAAATGTCCGAATTTTTAATAAATAGTAAACAAAGCCAAAATGCTGCAAAAGTATATGCATTGGAAATATTAGGAAGTCTAGTTTTTACAAACATATAGGAAAGGTCAAAGTGTCCCAAAAGTGGATGAAAATTGGCTCATATAGAATTGATTTATTTTGGACACCTTTTCGTAGAACTGACGTCCCGGACAAAGTGTTTGGAACTGTGTGGGTGGCCAATTTAACATGAAAATAGACACAGAGATCTTTTCATTAGTTTTGTTTCATGAAAAGATAAGGTCGAAAAGTACATAAAATCCTAGATAAAAAATAGCGTACCTGTTGGAATGAATTCAGACTTGGATCCCGAACTTTGGTTGACTTGTAGGAATATTTTGGTGTACTAGAAGAGATTGTGAACGTATGAGAGGTTGATAGGATATATAGACTCATGTTAGCTTTGCAACGAATATTCATGGAACGTCATGAGAGGTCAAAAAGGGGTCAAAACTGCTGCTGCGGCTGACAGTGGTCAGCGGGTATAGGCTGAAGGAATTTTAGGATTATGAGGATAGAGGGGGTGGCCACTTTAGATGTATCTATATATAAATTTTGAAGGGTTAAAGGGTTAGGGTTTGGGTAGAGAATGTTTTAGAAATTTTTGGTTTAATTTGGTTGCTCCAATAAAAAGATATGCAAAATTGAATCTATAAGGAAATATTGAGTTTCCTAATTTGGAAAGTCAATGGTGGGTTGGTTTAAACTATTGTATGGCTGTAAAGAATCTCTAAAAATCAATCTAAATTCACCCTAATAAGTTATGTAACCTATTATAGGCTCAACTAAGGCTAGTTGGACTAGTTCTAGGTGGTATGATTTTTATAATCGAAATTAACTCTGAATGGCTAATTAATGGGTTTTATGTGCCTTGAAAATAAATAGCACATGGGAACTCAATTGAGTGGATACAATTAGCATGTTGTAGTAGGCTCAAAATAGGTCAAAATCATATATTGGATCGAATGGTGTGGATCAGGTTTCGGCCTCAAATCAAAATTGGAAAATACATATAATTTTATAGTAATTGCTAAAATGATCATTTTGACCCAAAGTTGTACAAGAAATATGTAGTGCAAAGAAACATGGTCGAGTGAGACATGATATATCAAAATGAAGTTGGACTCGTCTAGATTACGATTATGAAACTAGATTTAAGAAATTGATAATTATTGTACTTCAAAAGTTAAAGCTACGACAAAGTGCATATAACTATAATTAAAAATAAAATATGTTAATATATAAAAATATATTAAATAATAAATAAAATCCCTAAAAATCAAGGTGCTTACAATCTACCCACCTTAAAAGAATTTCGTCCTCGAAATTAAAAATGCTCACTAATAATGAATCATGCCAACGTAACTAGGAATAGTTCAGACGATACACTATGTCATACGGCCTCTCCTAATAACTCGAGTAACAATCAATTCTAAACATTTCCTTATGTAATGTTCCAATCATAAAACTATAAATGGTTGTTGGTGTTTTTGCCTTTGGACTAGAAAAGATAGTCCCCATCGGCTACACCAAATGGTGAGTATCTCAATATAATGCATTGCTTGTGTTGAGGTGTGCACATGAGGTGTAGTGGGGCACAAGTTTGTGCCATGTGGAAGTATTTTCCTAGAAAAAAAGGATTAAATCCAACAAGGATGCAAGTTAATTTTTGTTGTGCGGACTCGGACTCGGACATGGACTCCAGGATGTCTCATGCATGCACGGGAGTGTTCGGGGGGTAGGCGTGGACTGGCACACTTCTATGCTGATTGTGGGATGATCTAAAATATCAAACTCTATTTTGAGTATTGGTATTTTAGTCCCACATCGGATAGGAGAAGAGGTGAAGTCTCAACTCCACTCTATAATAGAGCCCCTTGGCCTCCTTTGAAAGATGCACCAAGAAGAGAGTTGAGGGAGTCTGTTAAGTCCAGGAAGCCCGTTCAAGTCTTAAATATTGACTTACGAGCGTTCCAGAAGTTCTTCGTGAACTTGCTGGTTCCTAGAAGCTGTTCGTGCTCGTGTGGGGCGAATAAAACTTTGAGAAACGGTGGTTCATTCACCCCAGCATCTCATTCTCGCCTGTCATCGCTGCTATTGCCTTTTACAGTAACTTTTTTTAGAAGCTCTACTGCCGATAGTTGCTTGCACAAAGTCTCTTTAGATTTTTGTGTATTACGTAAATCTTTTTAGATCCTCGTAATTCAGAATCCTCCAGGATCTCTGTTGCACATCTTCTTTAAGGTGCTGCATTTGAAACGTGTGTGTACAATTGTTTCAGTTTCAGAATTTTCCATCGAAAATTGTGCCTCGGCACTAACAATCTCAAAGCTTTATTGAGAAGATGGATAATTCTCGTACTTTGCTCATCGATACCGGCTTTAACAAGTTAGAAAATTCGATGGCAAACACTTCCAGATATGGAGACGAAAGGTCACTTTAAATCTTCAACTCGTGAATGTTGATCACGTGCTGTCAGAAGAAGAACCGATCGTTCCAACTACTGGATCTGCTGCGGCTGTGGCCGCTGCTACGACCAAGCAAGCGAAGTGGAAGAGAGAAAACAGTATATGAAACTACTGATACTCAATTCCATGGAAGACTCTCTGGCAGAGTCCTACTCCAAAGACATCTCAAAAGAGATATGGGACTCCTTGGGAAAGCTCTATGAAGATGACGAGAACCGGTCCAAGATCTTCATGGTAGAAAAATACCACAAGTGGACCTTCGAAGACGAGAAGGCGATGTTGTCCCAAGTGAAGGAGTTTCTGAAGTTGCGTCAGAAACTAGAAGACGAGAACATGCCCCTCGTCGACAAGTTTGTCGTTGGAGGGATCGTCGCAAACTTCCTACAGAATGGAGCAACTTCTATGCAAGGATGCATCGAAAGAAGATGGAAATTAGCTTGGAAGATTTCTTGCAAGAGATCCATGTTGAGGACGAGATGCGCTCTCAACAGAAGATGGATACTCTGTCCAAACAACTGGCGAAGACAAATCTGGTCCAAACCAGAGAGTACCAGGGGAAGCAGGCTGCTTTCATCGCAAAAAGAAGGACTTCACGAATCTGAAAGTGAAGGGTCCTGCTTTCAAGCAGCAGAAGTTCAAGTCCATGTGACTTGCTTCAATTGTGGCAAGAAGGGCCACTACAAATCCGAATGCAAGTCCAAGCCCAAAGAACAAGGTGAGCCTAGTAAGGTTTCTATGATTACTAATCTAGTTGCCATGATAGCACAGGTTGCAACTGTGGGGACTACTTGGACTGGTGGATAGACACTGGTGCGACCTGCCATGTCTGTTCAGACAAGACTGGTTCGTCTTATGAGCCAACTTCAGAGAAGGTCATAATGGCAAACCAGGCACAAGCTGAAGTACTGGGGATCAGGACGGTAGAGCTGAAACTCACATCGGAACACTCTGACGCTTCAAGGTGTGAAGCATGTTCTAGTAATTGCTAAGAACCTGATCTCTGGAAGTCTGCTCTGCAACGCAGGCTTGAGGATGGACATCAATGCTGGCCAGTTGGTGATGTCCAAGAAGGGTACATTCTTCGGGAAAGCTTTCCAAACTGAAGGAATGTACAAGATTCAGCTTGTTGTAACCCAGCATGATATATAAATGCAATCACTTTTTCTGATTTTCTTGAGTTGTGTCATAATAGGCTAGGACATGTTCATTGTAAAAGGATTAACAGAATGTCTAGTCTAGGACTTATCTCCAAGTGTGGGGGTAAGGTAGAGAAATGCGAAGTATGTGCTCAGACGAAGATCACAAGAAAACCCTTTCACAGGGTCCATCGAAGCACAGATCTTCTGGAGTTTGTTCACTCAGATATCTGTGACTTCAAACAATTCTCTACAAAGGCCGGGATGAAGTATTTCATTACTTTCATCGATGACTTCTCAAAGTATGCTTTCGTCTACTTGCTCAAGTCTAAAGACGAAGCATTCGAGAAGTTCAAGGAGTTCAGGGCCGAGGCTGAGCGGCAAACTGGACAACAACTCAAGAGGTTAAGGAGTGATCGAGGCGGGGAGTATCGGTCTCATGAATTCTTATCATTCTGCAAAAACATGGAATATCAATGAGACAACGGCTCCGTACTCTCCTCAATCCAACGGAGTAGCAGAAAGGAAGAACAGAACGTTGACAGAGATGATGAACTCCATGCTGTTGACTGCGGGTCTTCAAAGTGCTACTGGGGAGAAGCTGCACTAACGGCAACGTTCATTCTGAACAGAGTGCCATATGCAACTTCCGACATAACTCCTCATGAACTCTGGTTCAAAGTCAGACCTAACTTGAATGTCATTCGAGTGGGGGGTGTCTGGCTTATGTGAAGCTCCGGATCTGAAGATTCAGAAGCTGGGGACAAGGACTACGAAGGCGATCTTCTTGGGGTATGCCGAGAAGAGTGATGCTCGGAGATTCCTTGATATCGAGTCAAACCATATCATCGAATCTCGCGATGCTGAATACTTTGAAGACAAGTTTGCAAAACACAAGAATATTATTCTCGCGGATCTTCCGGAGAATGATGAGGGTACAAAGCAGACAAAAGTCTTTAATGAACTAGTAGTCCAAGATGAAGCTGTCGTCAAGAAGACACCAGCTGAACCAGAACTCGCTGAGCCATCAACTAAGCAAACGAGGAGGCCGAAAGACTTCGGAGATGACTTCGTCACTATCATGTGGAAGCAGATCCGCTTACCTATGATGAGGCGATGAAGACCAGAGATACTGTATTCTGGAAGGAGGCGATAGACAACGAGATTGACTCAATCACCTCCAACAACACATGGGTATTGGTTGACCTGCCAGAAGGAGCAAGACCCATCGGATGCAAATAGATCTTCAAGAAAAAGATGAAAGCAGATGGAACCATTGACAAGTTCAAGGCCAGGCTAGTGGCCAAGGGGTTTGCTCAGAAGCAGGGGATGACTACTTTGACACTTATGCTCCAGTAGCTCGGATGACAACCATCAGATTGTTAATTGCTCTAGCAGTAATACACAAGCTGGTGATACATCAGATGGATGTGAAAACGGCATTCCTTAATGGCGAGCTGACCGAAGAGATCTACATGCAACAACCAGAAGGTTTTGTCGTCAGAGGTCTGGAAGACAAAGTCTGCAAGTTGATGAAGTCTCTGTATGGTTTGAAACAAGCTCCCAAAATGTGGCATGAGAAGTTTGACAAGGTGATAAGGTCAAATGGCTACAGGGTCAGTAAAACAGACAAGTGTGTCTATACGAAGTTTGCTGACGGAAGAGGAGTAATCGTATGTCTTTATGTGGACGACATGCTAATCCTAGGTACGATTTAAGCTGCGTCACAGAGACAAAGAAATTTCTCTCGACCAAGTTCAGTATGAAGGACTTGGGGGATGCCGACGTAATCTTGGGGCTCAAGATCATCCGGACAGGCTGGAATAGTGCTGTCACAATCTCATTATATTGAGAAGATGCTCACTCGCTACGGGTATCAAGATCTTCCTTTTATTGATACACCGTACCGGAGTGATCAGAAGCTGGAGCCAAATTCGGGAAAGCGTCAGGCAGTTGGAGTACGCTAGCGTCATCGGAAGCTTGATGTACGCTACTACTGCCACAAGGCCTGACATAGCTTTTGCAGTGGGAATGCTGAGTCGGTTCACTAGCAATCCAGGCGTTGAGTACTGGAAAGCTGTGAAGCGTTATGAGATATCTCAAGAAAACTCAGACATATGCACTTTTCTACAGGAGATCCGTCAGTAGTGGAAGGCTTCAGTGATGCTGCTGGTGTTCAGATATGGAGAGCGAGTTCCACAGGTGGATTCGTATTCGCCATGGGCGGAGCTGCTATATCGTGGAAGTCGAAGAAGCAGACAATGTTATCTCGCTCCTCCATGGAATCTGAATTCTTTGCATTGGATGCTGCTGCAGATGAAGCAGAGTGGCTTCGGGAGCTCATGTATGATCTTCCGGTGGTTGGGGCTCAGATACCGGTAATACCGATATAGTGACACCAGGCGCAGCAGCAGTGGCATCAAATGAACTCTTCAACGGAAAGAAGAGAACGGTACGGTTGAAGCACAGAGCAGTACACGATCTTATCAAGAGAGGTGTTATTGCAGTGATTGATGTTCGGAGTCAGAAGAACCTGGCGGATCCGTTCACCAAGGCCTCAAGCGCCAGCTGGTCGATGACACAACTTGTAAAATGGGCTTGAAGGCATTCTGATTGTATTATTGTATTCCTACCATAAAGTTTTATGCTATTAGTTCAAAGATTTATCTACTAGGCATCTAGCTTTTGGTTCAAGGGAGGACCACTAATCGAAAGAATATCAGGAATGGTGGGTACATGTTCTATTGGACATGGAGAGGTTACGGACCTATAACCACTGTTGTCTACTATTGTTTTCTGCGGAAAACGATTTCTGTGGGAAGGTTGGCTTAAATGCCTTAATGAGTTCTCAGGCAGAGTGAATGCCTGGAGTGCTTTACAGGAAGCACGGTAGCGCAGCACTACAAGGAGTATAACTCCATGCTATAGTGGGGTGACTCCACCATGAGGTTCCAAGTAGGGGTAATGCCTCGGCTTTGCAAGCCAAGTCACAGCGGAGTAGCACCGCAAATAGGCAGGTAGCCTAATGCTGTATGATAATCGTAATAAAGAGAAGTAGACAGCACTACAAAGAGGACGATGTCCTCATGTTACAGTGGCATGACACACGAAGAGGTACCAGGTAGGGTAAAGCCTCAGCTTTGCGAGCCATGTCATAGCGGCGTAACACCACGGAAGCGCAAGGCTTCATGCTGGGTAGTTTGGCACTACAAAGAGGCCTGTGATCTCATGCTACAGTAGTATGACACTACGATGAGGTACCCAGGTGGGGTAAAGCCTCGGCTTTAAGCCATGTCATAGCGGCGTAGCATCGCAAAGAAGCGCAATGCTTCATGCCATGACTCTTTATAAAGAACTCACCTATAGTGTATGGACAGAGATATCAGGCCGTCTCTTGAGGGTAAACTTGTAGACGCCCAAAAATTATACACTGAAACCAGGCTGGCACAAGGCCTTCAATGTGCAGCCAGAAGCACAGTTGATGTCATTATGTGAGTAGGAAGAATTGCAGTTATGGTGCAGAATTCAAGGCTTAGTCCATTCTTGTATCATGATTATTTAACCTATGCGGGAAGATTCAAGTCGTAGCGACATCTCCTAATGCATGATGGGCAGTAACTGTGGGGAACGCTCAACCCATATATTGAGATATGTGGGGGATTGTTGGTGTTTTGCCATTGGACTAGAAAAGATAGTCCCACATCGGCTACACCAAATGGTGAGTATCTCAATATAATGTATTGCTTGTGTTGAGGTGTGCACATGAGGTGTAGTGGGGCACAAGTTTGTGCCATGTGGAAGTATTTTCCTAGAAGGAAAAAGGATTAAATCCAACAAGGATGCAAGTTAATTTTTGTTGTGCGGACTCGGACTCGGACACGGACTCCAGGATGTCTCGTGCATGCACGGGAGTGTTCGGAGGGTAGGCGTGGACTGGCACACTTCTATGCTGATTGTGGGATGATCTAAAATATCAAACTCTATTTTTGAGTATTGGTATTTTAGTCCCACATCGGATAGGAGAAGAGGTGAAGTCTCAACTCCACTCTATAAATAGAGCCCCTTGGCCTCCTTTGAAAGATGCACCAAGAAGAGAGTTGAGGGAGTCTGTTAAGTCCAGGAAGCCCGTTCAAGTCTCAAATATGACTTACGAGCGTTCCAGAAGTTCTTCGTGAACTTGCTGGTTCCTGGAAGCTGTTCGTGCTCGTGTGGGGCGAATAAAGCTTTGAGCAACGGTGGTTCATTCACCCAGCATCTCATTCTCGCCTGTCATCGCTGCTGTTGCCTTTTACAGTAACTTCTTTTTAGAAGCTCTACTGCCGATAGTTGCTTGCACAAAGTCTCTTTAGATTTTTTGTGTATTACGTAGAATCTTTTTAGATCCTCGTAATTCAGAATCCTCCAGGATCTCTATTGCACATCTTCTTTAAGGTGCTGCATTTGAAATATTGTGTGTACAATTGTTTCAGTTTTAGAATTTTCATCAAAAATTGTGCCTCGGTACTAACAATGGTTACATATAGTCGCCCCTCCCGTGCTGACGGTCTTACAACGATCATGTTGAAGGCTTGTCCTCCTTGACCATTAAGCCAAGAAATTTAATTACTAGTCCCCTAACCAATATCCTCAATTTTTTTTAACCTTTGAATCTACCGACTATATTTTCTCAAATTTTGTCCTATATTTTATTCAAGCCTTGAATTTAAAAATCAACTAGTAATAATAATCTTCAACCATCTAATTCTTGAAAAGTAAATACATCGATATTCCTTAAAATTCAAAATTTTAAATGCAAGTCCACTCATCCCTTAGTCTCCTCAAAATATTAGAAATCAAAACTATTCGATAGATCATCTTTCAATTTTAATTTGTAAAATTCCATAGCCTTCAAAATTTTGATTCAAATTTTTTTCTCAAAATTTTAAATTTATTCTAAAGACACCTTTCTCCTTAAGTCAAATCCATATCTCAAATTCTTATTTATCGTTAACATTAACAATAACCATAAATATTCTTCTGAAATTTTATGAAGTCAATTGCACTAAATTATATCAATACTATTTTACTTGATTGTCTTTTCTCAATCACATCTAAGTGCTATAGCTCTAAAATATAAATTCTCTTTCTAATTTGACTTCCAACACAAATTCTACCTACCAAATTTTTTTTGTAAGCACGATTATATCTTATAAAAACCTCATCAACATTTAAATTAAATCTAATCTCCTCTCTCGCAAACTTGTAAATTCATAAAAAAAAATTCAATTATTTCAAACATTAATTCACCATAAATCACATTGTGCCTTGAGGATGTCTATCACCTTTGGTCACACTACCCCATCAAATACATGATGCCCTAAAATTTATATCCTTGTACACTAGTTACAAAAATCCATATCACTAGATACATATGGCATATGGCATCTCTAATCTCCTCTATCTATCAAGCAACAAAAATTCAATAAGCAAACTAATTTACACTATAATTTAAGAATTTCTGATAAATTCTATAAATCATGATCATTTGTCACTTCGAAATAGGAAGGGACAGATGCAATGGTACGAGAAAGCAAATGAAGAATAGTCGAGAGCAAATACGAAGTTCAAGATAGTAGAAAATTTTCTAAAAGAATTGTCAAGACAGTTGTGGATTGAGATTCCTAAGGGTCTAATCTTATTCGTAGGCCCGCTCGGTACAGTAAATTAACCGGAACGGCTAACTCGACCTGCATGGGCCACCAAAAAATATATAACACCCCACTCCCAAAATACGTAGGACTAGGATACGTAACATGCTAGCTATATATCAAGTGGACTCCAGCTCAGCTTGTAACCACACTTTTCTAAAATGAGGGTAATTTTGAACTTTTGTAAAATTGATTATTTAATAATAGATTAAATCATGTTATTAATTTATTGGTTGATTTGATATTTAATTTAATTTAATTAGTGTTTTGTGATTTTGTTCTTTGGCTAGTGTAACCTTAGAGCTGCTTAGCCTAGAGACTAACCATGACCATGGAGGCCTAACCCATGTGATTAGATAGCTAATTACCACTTTTTAGACTAAGAGTATTTTGGTCATTTTTTGACTTTTGAATTATTTAGAATTTTGATTAATTGGTGAATTTTATATTATTTTGATAATATTTAAATTGATGTATTATAATTTGGGTCATTTTATATTTTAATATTTTGAGAATTTTTATATTTAATATTGTATTTTCGGGTTTAGTTTGAGGGTTTGAGTTTGGCTCATTTCGACTTGTGTTAGTGACCCGGGTAGCTTAGACTCTAGTTGGGACCCAGGTTAGCTAGACATGGCCCATAATCCCACTAAATAGTGCATTTAGACTAATCCCACATGACTTAATTGGTCCATTTGGTCATTTAAACTTGACCCTTTTAGCACCAAACTTCCACATAAGAAAATTGACTCAAAGGGCCTTGGAAGGGCATTTTGGACATTTGCCAAATGCCCCCAAACCCCTCAAATCTGGCCGGCAGCAAGGAGACCTCTCTCCACTCCATTTTCTTCACATTGTTCTTCTTCTTCTCCTTGAGTTCCTTTCCAAACCAAGCCAAAATCCTTTATTTCAAGCTCCAAAGTAAGTCAAATCTCTCTAATTCTCTTCCATACTCTAGATCCCTCTCTAATCTTGGTGCTAATCCTTGTTTATCTTTTATTTGTGATTTTTATCTAGGTAGAACCTAGCATGGAGGGGTTGGAAGCATAGAATTGGCTCTTGACCCAAAAAGAACCAATTTTGGGACTTTTCTTGGGATTCCAACTCCCAAGAGGTAAACCCTAACTCTAACTCTTGTAATTACTCCTTAGTGTTATTTTCATATTAGAGGATGCCCAAGGTATAGGACAACCCATTAGAAGAGGTTTGGAACCCATTGGACTCAATTCGGGACTTTCGGGCTAGGTTTAGTGCCAATTTTGGAGAAAATCCTAAATTGACATGTTTGGGTGTTACCCCTAACCTAATTAGGTTAGTTTGGGTGAGATGAGGCTAGATGTCCATATTTGGATACGTGGGGTCGTTTGAGAGAAATCATAAAAATAGGCTTTTTCGAGGTTTTCGGGTTCCAACATAAGGGTGACTTTTTGCACCGACACTAGAATCGGCAAGTTAGTACTTAAAATAGGTTCTAATCATTATTTAGAACTCATGAGTAGAGTTTGGTCGAATTCGGATAGGTTTGGTGTCCGTATCACGCGGTATCGTGAATCGGACACCCCGGAGTCGCCAGAATGGCCATTTGGCCATTCGGCCTCGTTTCTCGTTTCGCTCGCGTGCGGAGTTAGTTAATTTCTTGTGTGGGGCACGGTCTAGGCCCTAGAGGGTAAAATTGCAAGGATTTGGTATTCGGATAAGGTTTTGGGTCGTTTAGGAGTATATATTGAATAATGATATGTGTATATGTATCTATATTTATATGTGAGTGTGTCCATGTGTGTGGTCCATGTATATGTAGATGTATATATTCATGTGTGAGTGTGGTTTGTCTATATATATATATATATATATATAATATATATATATATATATATAGATGTGTGTGTGTGTGGGTGTGTGTGTGTCTATACATATATAGATGTATGTGTGTGTGTATATATACATATGTAGATATGTGTTGTGTGAGTGTCTCTCTCTCTCTCTCTCTCTCTCTCT
>JANAVB010037004.1:0-42119 GCA_029216955.1 Iris pallida | reverse complement strand
AACAATATAAAATCTGAGATTAAAACACAAATAATCATTCCACAATATTACAAACACTTGGTGTATCCAAAAATTGGGGGTTTCCCACTAGGACACAAACACAACAAAGGACACTCCTATGACCTCCAAATGGACATGAAATTGACACAAATGGAGATACAACCATGGGGGTCATTCCTATGGGCTTACATTAATCGTAAATGCATGAAGGAATGAAATAGAGAAGAGATTATACCTCCCGGTTGATCAAATCTAGGAAAACTCCTTCCGATACGACACTGATACGAAGAGACCTCCAAATGGACACGAACGAGTTCCGAAACTCCCCAAATCTAGCTAGCTCATCCTCTTGATGAAAATAGAGAAGAAAAGAAAGGGATTGATAGATGAATGGATTGATTTGATGTGGAAAGGAATGGAGACTTCTGTAAAACCCCTAAATTTCTACTATATTTTTTTAATTAAATTTGGTACTGATTTAAAATTTTTTGTATTGTACGTCGCGTAGTCATATTGTACGTCGCGCACGAAATTTTATATTTCGTAATTGCTCGACGAGTGCGAATATGTGTGAGCGTACATAATTTAGAAAAATATTTTGTTCTATTTTTTAATAGATATAATAATTAGTTTTGCTATCATTTCTAAGCTTGTTATATTTACGTCATTTCTAAAAGTTATTATTAATAAATAATATTTGTATACTAGAAAGCATAATTATGTAAAGAATATTGGTGCTTGGATATATATTTCATAAATATTTTGTTAAGTTTATTTTTAAATAATAATGTATTTTTGAAATTATTATAATAGCATTTTTGGAAAACATATTTTGAAAATATTGTGGCAATTTAAATCTTGATTTAATTTTTGGATTTATTTAAATAGATTAAATTAATATCTATATTTGGAATTTGAATTATCTCATTTGGTTTTAAACTAAAGGATGTAAATTTAATTAGATTTAAATTGAATTTTGATTTGGATTTGAATTTGATTGATTTTAAATTAAATAGAAAATTATCTACTTTTGGGTTTAAGTATTCCTAATTCTTATCTAATTGGAAATTCTCACATCCTATAAATAGGCAGGTACTCCTCCAATTTCTATATTTCTCCAAATTCTACCACAACCAAACGTGCGTGCATCGTGTTCGTGTTCCTCGTCCAAATTCTTATTCCATTATTTATACAGATACATTGCCCCTCTTCCGTGCCAACAACCCCGGCACGATACATCAAATTCCAAGTCCTAATCCTGACACTCCGACCAAACAACCACCATCACTGTCGTCCATCTCCATCATCCGACACGGACTGTACAACCGTCCTACTCCGACTCTGACCCCGTCCCTGCTCGTGTTCTCCTCCATGTCTCCAACCCATCAGTCACCATCCATCTGATCCCACGACAGCATCCACACCACCATCATCCCCGTTCAACCACCGAGACCCTATCCCAACACCAGCCTGCCGCCACCATCACCGGCGCTACTGCGCCCGGTGCCACCTCGTACCCAAAACCCAATACTGCCACAAGGCGAAGCCACCCATACCATTGCCAAGACCCCGCCGCCGCAGCACACCGCTGCCACCACCAGAACTCTCCGTCAGCCGGTCTCCATCACCACCCACGCCATCCCGACGACCACGAAACCCTCGACCAACAAACCCCATCACAAAAAGAAAGAAAAGAAAACAAATCCCCATCGTCCCAGCCACCCCGACCGGTTTGGATGACCACCGCCACCCCATCAAAAACCAGTACAAACGAAGAACAAAAATTGGAACCGAACTTACCTCCGCTTCCGCCACGGCCAGCCTCTCCGACCGACCGACCACACCTCCGCCAAACCCTCACTCGTTCGACCTCCCGCCGCGTCGTGGCCAAAACCCCCGTCGGCGCTTCCCTCTCTTCCCGTCTCGACCCGCTGGAACACGACCGACCGCGATCGCGACCGCTCCTCCGCGCACGACCGCCGGACCAGCCCTAACCGCAGCCTACCCCTACGCCGCTTGCCCTTGTTGCGCCGCACCGCCCCTTCTCGTGGCCTCCCGCCGAAAATCTCAACCGAACACCCACTCCTCCTTCCCGACTTCCTTCCTCCGCCTCGGTCCGCGCGTGTGGCCGCTCCGACCGTCGCCCGAAGCAGCGCGCCTCCACCTCCCCGTGCGAGCTCCCTCGCCTCTGGCCATCGACCACCGCCACCGCGCGCCAAGCCGACCCCCTTTCCGCACGCGCCCGCCGCACGCGCCGCAGCTCCTCCTCCGCGGCCGAGCACCGCCGCACAGACCCCGACGTCGGTCGCCTCTCCCAATCTCCTCCGCTCTCTCCAACTCTTCTCCCCTCTCTTACAAAAGATGAACAACAGCTTTAGTGGTTAGCTGTTGATTTTTTTGCTCACTGTTTGCTTTCTCTTATTGTATCCAATATTTTTTTATTAATATTGATATTAATATTAATATTAATATTAATATTATTATTATTATTACTATTATTATTATTTATTTATTTATTTTTTATATTTTGTTTTGCTGTTACTTATTAATATTATTAGTTTATCATTATTATTATTATTATTATTATTATTATTATTATTATTATTATTTTATGTTTTTATAAAATAACATAACAACAACTGTAACTGTTGTTGTTTCGGTTTCCTTAAAATTTTGTTACTTCTTTTATGATTTTCTTTATTCTATTTAAATTGTGTTAATATTTGTTTAATTTTATCTAAATATCAATGTATACCAGTACATGTATATGGTTATTCTATAATTGGTATTTTAACTTTACTAGTATTAATTTTTGCTATTAGTATATCTACAGTAAAATATCTCTAAACACCATTATTGTTTTACAATATATATATATATATATATATATATATATATATATATATATATATATATATATATATATATATATATATATATATATATATAAGCAAAGTTGTTTTCACCGTAGAAATGATTTCTCTATATTTTCAAGTATTTAGCCCAAAAAGACCGTGATCAGATCAAAAGCAGTTTCTAAATTTCATATCTACTTTCAAGTATTTATATAAAATATTTTTACTAAGGTAAGTTGCAATTTTGACCTAAAATGATTTACTACTTATTAAATATTTTGGGATATAGTTTTACAAGGATTATAAATGGTTTTCTAAAAACGTATGTATTTTAATTATCTAATTTCCTCCGACTATCCTTCCGTCCATGACTAATCCTATTTTTTTCCTAAATCTCCCGTCAATTCTAGACAACCTTATGTCCACCCTAACTAAATTGACCCTTCTGGACCCAATGGAACTGTCCGTGCTACCATCAGAGGTCACCTTGTATAGTTGTTGTACCGACATCGCAGTTCGTGCCATATTGATTATTGCAGCACCACCTCGGGCGTCAATCAGGCAAGACACCTTGCCATTTGCTGTTTATTTATTTTAGCTCATATTTTATGCATTGTTCATTATTTTCTTTATGTAAAATAAACTGTGATATATGGCATAACCTGTTAGAACTTACTGTTCATTTATATTTTCTGTTGTATGATTTTTCTTACACATTAAACCTAGATTTAAGAGACCACCTTTGTGTGTTGCATTCGTGGCCTTGACACGTTGTACCACGAAGTTGTGTGTCGCATGTAGAACACGGACATACGTAACTGGCTGGCCACCGGTACATATAAGTCGTGCGATAGGAATAACCTCTAATATAGATTGCATGCTAGTTTGACTTAGCGGTTATAGTGGTTTTGTGTTGTGGATACAACACAGTTGGCATTGGGCGGGGAGGACAATTCATTAGCGTGTGGGCTTCGATGCAGTTTCCCTTGTGACCCGGATTCTCCGCTGGAGATACGAGGCTGATGACCAATGATTACTGACGACCACTGATATTCTGCGGAACGTTATGCTCTTACTGATTGGGCCTCTGGTGCAGCAAGGGGAGACTATGCCGATCTTATTCAGCCATGGCCCATGCGTAGGAAGGATTGTTCTTAACTACATTTCACTTAGAACGGTTAGGCACCTTTATCCGTTAGGTACGAGTACTTTTGGTTTGGGTACTTGTATCTGACCGTGGCTTGGAACAATAACTTGTCGCGGATTAGTTCGTCACATCTTGTCCTTGTTTGGTTGTAGGTGTGAATTACTACTTCGATGAGAAGGTATTGAACCTTGTTGGGGTCCGGATACCATATTGAATTCATAGCATGGAAAGATACGTCACCGTGAATTAGTTTACCATCTTCTGTCCTTGTTTGGTTGGGGGATGGTACGCTCGTTCAATAGGTGCGTATTGGACCATGTTATAATTCAATTGACTTATTTATTTGAATAATATTTATTCAATTTATATGGCATGATATTATGTGTCTTGTTGCATCCCTCTGAGGACCTGGTTATCTTGCCAGGTGTATGCTCTTGTCTTTCGCAGGTGTTCTAGCTCCAGCCGTGATCATTGCTATTTCTTCGAGGATGATTGCACTTGGATCGTCTTCGCTTCGCTCGCCAAAATCATTTATTCTATCATGTATTTTTCCTTTACTTGTTGGTAGTAGATTTGTCTTCGCCCAACATATTGTATCAAGGTAAATTCATTATCATTATATGATATCTTTTATTCATTTATTTTTGTGGATGAGATTAGTTATGGTTCTACTACATTTTACAGCTTATGTATTCATACGAGGTTTCCATGTATTGGAGTATACTTCGTATGTATACAGCTGGCATGTCTACGTTCCTAGTCCTACGTGTTTTGGGACTGAGACGTTACATATTTTTGTGGTGGCCCATGTAGGTCAAGATAAATTGTTTGGTTACTTTACCGTACCAAACAAGCCTGCGAATAGGATTAGAAGTCTAGGATCTCATCCACATACTTGACCTCTTTCATCGATTCCATATTCGACCGACTCATCGATTGCATCTTGTTTGATTCCTTCTATCATTATCCTTATCTTCCCTTCGTGCTTGCTAGAGATTGACCCTACTAGTTAGATGTCCCAAACACCCTTAGCTTAATCCTTTAAGTTGGGTAGAATACCCCACGACCTAACACACCCTTGACCATTAAGGGAATACAAATAGTATCATCTAGACTATAGAGACTAGAGGAAGTTAACCCATTTGGTCAACCAAGCCTTGGTCAATAAAACTGTAGAATGATGGTATAGGAATAAACAAGACTTAGATCCTTATGACTCTTAGACTATTCATATTGTTTTTATTCATCTACCATCGTGCCTATATTTTTACTATCTAAACTAATGATGCTAATGTAGCCTAGTTTTTGCACGCTTATTCTTTTATCGAGCTTGTTCAAGACATATGTCATTTGGGTCGCTCCCACTAACATATTATCTAATTAGAACCAGTGCATGATGGTCTGATCAACCGAGTGCACGGTTCGCTTTTATCTATCGTTCTACGTGGATGGGGACGTAGCTAAACTTGTCCTCTAGAGTCCCATCCGCGACTGCCTTGGCAACTCCTTTTGAATTATTCGGTCGCCTTTGAAACCACGTATTCGTATTCGATAACGTCTCCTTCGAACTCTATATTGCGTTCGCCTTCACCTATTTTAGAAGGACGAAAGCATTGTACTAAAACTTTCTCTAGCCTTCCTATCGATTGTAACCATTATCAATCGATGTTGCTATATCTTCATCCTAAACTACTCGTCCTTTTCTCGGCCCTATATTTACTATCAAAACCTTCTATTCGCTTAATTTAGGAGTAAACCTAATTCGCCCTCTTAAATCGTGCCCTCAACCTACTTTTAAAACACATCCTTTAGGCCTCTCATTTATTCTCTTGATACCATATTACTCCTCTGCATGTTATCATGACTAACTTTATATGTTATCTTTTAAGCTACGGCTTGCTAATCGCATGTCGAACATTATCTCCTTCTCTCGCCAAATGACTTGATCGTTCCACACCAATACCCCCTTGTGTCTTCTCACCCCCTGCTAATTCTTAATTTCGAGGACGAAATTCTTTTAAGTTGAGTAGGATATAAAACCCCTAAATTTCTACTATATTTTTTTTATTAAATTTGGTACTGATTTAAATTTTTTTGTATTGTACGTCGCGTAGTCATATTGTACGTCGTGCACGAAATTTTATATTTCGTAATTGCTCGACGAGTGCGAATATGTGCGAGCGTACATAATTTAGAAAAATATTTTGTTCTATTTTTATATAGTTTCAAATAATAGATATAATAATTAGTTTTGCTATCATTTCTAAGCTTGTTATATTTACGTCATTTCTAAAAGTTATTAATAATAAATAATATTTTGTATACTAGAAAAGCATAATTATGTAAAGAATATTGGTGCTTGGATATATATTTCATAAATGGTTTATTAAGTTTATTTTTGAATAATAATGTATTTTCAAAATTATTATAACATCATTTTTGGAAAACATATTTTGAAAATATTGTGGCAATTTAAATCTTGATTTAATTTTTGGATTTATTTAAATAGATTAAATTAATATCTATATTTGGAATTTGAATTATCTCATTTGGTTTTAAACTAAAGGATGTAAATTTAATTAGATTTAAATTGGATTTGATTTGGATTTGAATTTGATTGATTTTAAATTAAATAGCAAATTATCTATTTTTTGGGTTTAAGTATTCCTAATTCTTAACCAATTGGGAATTCCCACATCCTATAAATAGGCAGGTACTCCTCCAATTTCTATCATTCATTATTTCTCCAAATTCTACCACAACCAAACGTGCGTGCATCGTGTCCGTGTTCCTCGTCCAAATTCTTATTCTATTATTTATACAGATACATTGCCCCTCCTCCGTGCCTATAACCCCGGCACGATACATCAAATTCCACGTCCTAACCCTGACACTCTGACCAAACAACCACCATCACTGTCGTCCATCTCCATCACCCGACACGGACTGTACAACCATCATACTCCTACTCTGACCCCGTCCCCGCTCGTGTTCTCCTCTACGTCTCCAACCCATCAGTCACCACCCATCCGATCCCACGACAGCACCCACACCACCATCATCCCCGTTCAACCACCGAGACCCTATCCCAACACAAGCCTGCCGCCACCATCACCGGCGCCACTGCGCCCGGTGCCACCTCGCCCCCAAAACCCAACACTGCCACAAGGCGAAGCCACCCATACCATTGCCAAGACCCCGCCACCGCAGCATACCGCTGCCACCACCAGAACTCTCTGTCTTCTCGGACATAGCCGGTCTCCATCACCACCCACGCCATCCCGGCGACCCCGAAACCCTCGACCAACAAACCCCATCACAAAAAGAAAGAAAGGAAAACAAATCCCCATCGTCCCAGCCACCCCGTCCGGTTTGGCCGACCATCGCCACCCCATCAAAAACCAGCACAAACGAAGGACAAAAATTAGAACCGAACTTACCTCCGCTTCCGCCATGGCCAGCCTCTCCGACCGACCGACCACACCTCCGCCAAACCCTCACTCGTCCGACCTCCCGCCGTACCGTGGACAAAACCCCTGCCGACGTTTCCCTCTCTTCCCGTCTCGACCCGCTGGAACCTATCACGCCCCAGAACCAGAACACTGGAGAGCGGCGGCAGACATAGCCAGCAACGTATAATGAAATGGGATCCACTCCACTATACGGTCACGGCTGTCTAGATATATGAGGTTTTATCTACAAGCCATCAGTCTCCTATGGTCAATAACAAGCCTAGTGTCTCAATCACAAGCAAATAAGTAAATGTTACAACATGTAAGATCACCAAATATACAATAGTAAGGCATCCGAAACATTACATATTCAACTGATCATGAAGCTAGTCGTTACAAAATGTGAAGACTAACAAGAGTTTAGTCATACATGATCAACCCTAGGTTGCCAATCATGTTACAGCCGTAGGCAGACAGTAAGTAAAAATGTACACGAGCTAACACTTGCTCGCCGGCTAAACGCCTCAAAAGAATAATTTTACAATAAAGTGGAAGAGCCAAAATAAATCCACTAGTTGCCAGGATTCCGTCTAGTGGTCACCATGTGGCTGGAAGGTCGGTAGATCCTCTGGTGCTGCTCCGGTATCTGGCCATACAAAACCAGCTGGGTCAGACCCCAGAAAGAGCAAGTGCCACAAAGGAGGCTTCACTTAGGAACTAAAACCAGCAATTAGCACAGAATAACAATAAGGTGATAAATAAGACAAGAGTTAAGAAAAGCATAACAAGGTGATATACGATGAGATAACCATGGGACTATTCAGACAACCAGGTTACAACCCGTAAACCAAACAAGGACCGGGGTTGTAACCCTTCGTCTGAACAGAACTTAGAATTCTCACCATTTATCGGCAAAATAAATACAGGCATTCTGGTCATGCAGTAATCCTGGAACAAGATCAGGACAAGACTAGACTGGTTAGACTTCATCCAATCATTTCACGGCCAAGCAAGAATTACGGCTTGATACTTTAACTAACTAGGATTGTCACAAGCCTAATTACTAACAAAATACAGTGAGATTACTCCACAGCCATAAGCCCTGCAGACCATCCAGGTTACCCAGGTCGAAGATTAGGGTTGAATTCAGGTGGGTACATCGTCCAGGAAACGCATGTACCCTTAAGTAGCTTGAAGGGTGCAACACATGACAGTGTGCTGGAAATGTGCCCTACTCGACGGCAGGCTACAGATCCCAGGAGCGCCCAGGTAACGGGATTGTCTGTAGCTAGGAAATCTCTTCATGACTACTATATAATTCTAGTTATTAACCTTAGTCCATTTTAGTAGGTACTCCTGACCGTGGTACTCAGGAGTCCCTGTCCTAGACATGATGCAAGACTGGACTGGTTTATTTGTATAAGCACAATCGCCCACGGTGTCCATGCTATTTATACATGTTATGTCATGTCAGGTAGCCGTCGCAACAGCTGTTCAAGATAAATTATGTCAGGTGTACTTGTCAGGAGTGCGCCACGACGGGCCACTATCATGTCATGTTCAATTATCATGCCCGAACATATCAAGTAAATTCGTGATTATCAAGTCCATGACAAAAGGCGTAAGGATATAAAATGGACGTAAAAATATACAATAGGGGTTACAAGACATGGGCAAATAATAATAAAATAATATTACACAGGGCTATAGGAGAACCGTGCGGCTGGGAGGAGAACAGCTCATGCGGCTGGATATCCAGGGTCAGGCGCATGCGGCTAAAAGGGAAAGGCTTATGCGGTTGAAGGGTATCAGTCATATGCGGCCAGCGGTAAGGGAGGGGCGTATGCGGCTCAGCCAGAACATTCCATGTGGCTAGAAAGATTGGCGCTATGCGACTGATGGAGAGCGGAGTATATGCGGCTGGGTTGAGATGGAGGTCCATGCGGCTGGGTTGAGATGGAGGTCCATACGGCTCGATATGGTGGGCGCACATGCGGCTGCATAAGCAAGGGGGCACATGCAGCTAGGTGGTTCAGGATCTCATGCGGCTGGGATGAGACTCAGTTTATGCGGCCAAGAAGGAAAGTAGACTTATGTGGTTCGAGAAGTTCGGGCACATGCACTCGACTCAAGTCTATGCGGCCAGAAGTACAAAGGTCTCATGCGGCTCAATTGCGCATGCGGCTGGGAGAACACTTGCCGCATGAAATATTCATGCGGCCAAGTCGAGCACTGTTCTTCTTCTCCAAATTTCCGAGAAGAAGAACGCCCAGAACCCATGCTTCCAAGCCCCATGAAACCTTCATCCAGAGTCCAAATCCGAACTTCCATAGGTTAAAATGGGGTAGAACGAAATTCTCTACAACATAGAACCATCAAAACTTAGAAATAACAAGATTTAGTAGATCAAAATCCAAGAATTTCGAAAATAAAGTAAACTTAGATCTACAAGAATCTAGCCATGGAAAGTGGAAATACCAAGTGCTAAAGTAAGTTAAAATACTGTAAGGAAGAGAATGAAACAATAAAATTGGAGTTCTTCCATGAAGCAAGTTGTACTTGCCTAGGTTTCTCTCTTTCTCCTGGTAGGTGAAGAGTAAAGATGGAGAAGAAGAAATGAGTAATGAGTAATAATGGAAGAGATTGAGTAGGATTGATATAAATGGTGGAAGTGGTGGTAGGTGGGTGTGGTTTGGTTCACATAAATCAAGTAAAACCGAACCAAGCCAACAAACCGAACTGAACCAAGATAAACCCATCAATGAAATGCCAAAATAAATCAAGCAGGGAGACATACAATACGGGTCAAAATACGTACACGTATTCCAAATACGTAATACGAGATATGGGCATTACAGAACCCGACCGACCGCGACCGCTCCTCTGCGTGCGACCGTCGGACCAGCCCTAACCGCCGCCTACCCCCACGCCGCTCGCCCTTGTCGCGCCACGCCGCCCCTTCTCGTGGCCTTCCGTCGAAATTCTCGACCGAACACCCTCTCCTCCTTCCCGACTTCCTTCCTCCGCCCTAGCCGTCGCCGCCCCGCGCGTGTGGCCGCTCCGACCGCTGCCCGGAGCAGCGCACCTCCACCTCCACCGCGCGCCAAGCCGACCCCCTTTCCGTACGCGCCCGCCGCACGCGCCGCAGCTCCTCCTCTGCGGCCGAGCACCGCCGCACAGACCCCGACGTCGGTCGCCTCTCCCAATCTCCTCCGCTCTCTCCAACTCTTCTCCCCTCTCTTACAAAAGGGGAACAACGGCTTTAGTGGTTAGCTGTTGATTTTTTTGCTCACTGTTTGCTTTCTTTTATTGTATCCAATATTATTATTATTATTATTATTATTATTATTTATTTATTTTTTATATTTTGTTTTGCTGTTACTTATTATTATTATTAGTTTATTATTATTATTATTATTATTATTATTATTATTATTATTATTATTATTATCATCTGTTTTTATCAAATAACATAACAACAACTGTAACTGTTGTTGTTTCGGTTTCCTTAAAATTTTGTTACTTATTTTATGATTTTCTTTATTCTATTTAAATTGTGTTAATATTTGTTTAATTTTATCTAAAGATCAATGTATACCAGTACATGTATATGGTTATTCTATAATTGGTATTTTAACTTTACTAGTATTAATTTTTGCTATTAGTATATATACAGTAAAATATCTCTAAACACCATTATTATTTTACAATATATATATATATATATATATATATATATATATATATATATATATATATAAGCAAAGTTGTTTTCACCGTAGAAATGATTTCTCTATATTTTCAAGTATTTAGCCTAAAAATATCGTGATCAGATAAAAAGTAGTTTCTAAATTTCATATCTACTTTCAAGTATTTATATAAAATACTTTTACTAAGGTAAGTTGCAGTTTTGACCTAAAATGATTTACTACTTATTTAATATTTTGGGATATAGTTTTACAAGGATTATAAATGGTTTTCTAAAAACGTATGTATTTTAATTATCTAATTTCCTCCGACTATCCTTCCGTCCATGACTAATCCTATTTTTTTCCTAAATCTTCCGTCAATTCTAGACAACCTTATGTCCACCATAACTAAATTGACCCTTCTGGACCTAATGGAACTGTTCGTGCCACCATCAGAGGTCACATTGTATAGTTGTTGCACCGACATTGCAGTTCGTGCCACATTGATTATTGCAGCACCACCTCGGGCGTCAATCAGGCAAGACACCTTGCCATTTGTTGTTTATTTATTTTAGGTCATATTTTATGCATTGTTCATTATTCTTTTATGCAAAATAAACTGTGATATATGGCATAACCTGTTAGAACTTACTGTTCATTTATATTTTCTGCTATGTATGATTTTTCTTACACATCAAACCTAGATTTAAAAGACCACCTTTGTGTGTTGCATTCATGGCCTTGACACGTTGTACCACGAAGTTGTGTGTCGCATGTACAACACGGACATGCGTGACTGGCTGGCCACCGGTACATATAAGCCGTACGATAGAAATAACCGCTAATAGAGATTGCATGCTAGTTTGACTTAGCGGTTATAGTGGTTTTGTGTTATGGATACAACACAGTAGGCATTGGACGGGGAGGACAATTCCTTAGCGTATGGGCTTCGCTGCACTTTCCCTTGTGACCCGGATTCTCCGCTGGAGATACGGGGCTGATGACCCATGATTACTGACGGCCACTGACGTTCTGCAGAACGTTATGCTCTTGCTGATTGGGCCTCTGGTGCCCCAAGGGGGGACAATGCCGATCCTATTCAGCCAGGGCCCACGCATAGGAAGGATTGTTCTTAACTATATTTCACTTAGAACGGTTAGGCACCTTTATCCGTTAGGTACGAGTACTTTTAGTTTAGGTACTTGTATCTGACCGTGGCTTGGAACAATAACTTGTCGCAGATTAGTTCGTCACATCTTGTCCTTATTTGGTTGTAGGTGTGACTTACTACTTCGATGAGAAGGTATTGAACCTTGTTGGAGTCCGGATACCATATTGGATTCATAGCATGGAAAGATACGTCACCGTGAATTAGTTTACCATCTCCTGTCCTTGTTTGGTTGGGGGGATGGTACGCTCGTTCAATAGGTGCGTATTGGACCATGTTATAATTCAATTGACTTATTTATTTGAGCAATATTTATTCAGTTTATATGGCATGATATTATGTGTCTTGTTACGTCCCTCTGAGGACCTGGTTATCTCGTCAGGTGTGTGCTCTTGTCTTTCGCAGCTAGCTCCGGCCGTGATCATTGCTATTTCTTCGAGGATGATTGCACATGGATCGTCTTCGTTTCGCTCGCCAAAATCATTTATTCTGTCATATATTTTTTTTTTACTTGTTGGTAGTAGATTTGTCTTCTCCCAACATATTGTATCAAGATAAATTCATTATCATTATATGATATCTTTTATTCATTTATTTTTGTGGATGAGATTATTTATGGTTCTACTGCATTTTAAAGCTTATGTATTCATACGAGATTTCTATATATTGGAGTATACTTCGTATGTATACAGCTGATATGTCTACATTCCTAGTCCTACGTATTTTGGGACTGGGACGTTACAACTTCTCTCTAATTTTTGGGAAAGAACAAGAGAGAGAAAATGGAGTGGATAATAACAAATGAGGATCATCCCTATCCCTTCCTATAGTGGCCGGCCCAATATGTATAGGTGTCCCTTATTGCTAATGACTAAAACACCCCCATCTATCTTATTAATTAATATTAGGAATAGGTTTAAGGTTGAGGCTAAATTAGTCATGTTTTAAGTCTTTAATCAAACTAAACATATCCATGAATAATTAGTCTAACACACTAACTAAAAATAATGTCATGTGGGCCATGCCTAACTAATGAGTGGGTCCCACTAGTGTCAAAGCTACCCCGGGTCCCCGATACAAGTCGGATTGAGTTGAAATTCGAACCCGACTCAAATAATCCCAAAACAATATCATAAATAATAAAATAAATTTCAAAAATATTCAAAAATGAAAAAAATGACCAAAATACCCCTGTTCCTGAAAATTAGGGGTGACAAATCTATCCACCTTAAAAAAAAATTCGTCCTCGAAATTAAAACAAAGCAATCACAGAAAATTATGCAGTTCGATAATCGTATACGTATGTCCAAAATCATGATACTCAGAATCTCTGTCATACTAGTGAGCAAGGCTACGATAATCATAATAGTTGTATATGATCTGCATAGCGCCAGATTTTGGATTCGGATAGTTGAGGACGGAGCAGCAACGATGACCATAATAGTTGGATATTTTCTCTTATTTTTGTCATTTTGCTTTTTTCTGATTATGCATGTTTATTATTGTGTGGATGTTTTTTTTAAAAAACTAAGCCTACATTAATAATGGACAATATGGTCATAATATCAACTAGTAGAAAAACCCTCATTGTTAAATAACTAAGTGGGAGAGAAATATTTATTTAGTATAAATTCTATGGTCTCCATTACTGGTTTGTAGATGATGTAATTATACTTACACGTTGGCTTTAGTACTTTCCTCCATATCGGATGAGTATAATTATGGATCCCCAGTACAAACTTCCTTAGGGATAATTTTAAAAAGTAACCTAGTATGTGTTCACTTCTCCCTCTGAAGGAACTCATTACAAGGTAATGGACTTTGTATTAAGTAATGGTATACACTTAGATACAAATAATGGTATCCTCCCCATCGGAGTCACTGCTATTATTTGTATGACCAGAGCAAGACCAGCATATTAATTTTATTTGTCATAAAGTTATGTTGACATGATAGTAAAATTAATAAGAAAAACCTACTTGAACAAAGTTGAATTTGAATACGTCCACACTATCGTGGCATGCTAAATTCATGGTGTTCAAGGTGTTGGTAAATTTCTTATTATTGTTTTGAGGGAATCAATATTTAGTTAATTTAAAAAGTTTTTTTTTGCCCTACATAATTTTATTTATGTGATTCTCAGGATTTCAAAAATGGGTTCTTTCAGTCCACTTATGGTGATTCTTAAAGAAAACAAACTTACTGGACCTAATTATATTGACTGAAAACGTAATTTGGACATTGTTCTGACTGCTGAGGAGTACAAATATGTACTTGTTGAGGAATGCCCACCTAAGCCTAATGCTAACTCTGATGAAGAGGTCAAAGAGACTTATAAGAAGTAAAAAAAGGCAGATGAGATGGTATGGTGTTACATTCTGGCATCTATGTCAAATGTACTGCAACATCAGCATCAGGCCATGGCCACAGCTTATGACATGATGTATAACCTCAAGGAACTCTTCGGACATCAGAGTAGAGTAGCTAGGTAGTTTGCTATGAAATGTTTGATGAATACAAAAATGGCTGAAGGTACACCAGTAAGGGATCATGTTCTCAAGACGATGGGTCATCTGAATGAGATGGAGATCCTTGGAGCTGAAATCGATGGGGAATCCCAGGTCGATATCATTTTCGGGACTCTGCTTAAAAGCTTTGACAATTTCTGCCTTAATTACAACATGAACAAAAGGTTATATAGTTTGGCAGAACTTGCAAAAGAGCTACAGGATGCTGAATCTCTCTTTAGACAGAGTGGTCATATTTTTGTTTCTGAAAAGGCTTCTACTTCTAAGCCAAAAGACGGTAAGAAGAAGAATAACATTCAGAAACAGGCAAACTCAGCAAAGAAGGGCATAGGACCTCAAGGCGTGGTGAAAAAACCGAAAGGCAAATGTTTCAAGTGCAAAGGGTCAGTAAATTGGAAGACTGATTGTCCACTTCTCAAACAAGGGAACAAAGAAGGTATATCTCATTTACTAGTAGTTGAAACATGTTTAGCGGTGTTATCTACCGGCACCTGGTGTGTAGATACAGGAGCCACTAATCATGTCTGTAATACATTGCAGGGGTTCCAGAAAACTAGACGGCTCAGTGATGGAGAGATATCCTTGTTCATGGGTGATGCTACATGAGTATCGATCGTTGCATTAGGAGATGTTACTTTATCTTTTGGTAGAAATAAGTCTTTGACATTGAGAGATTGTCTTTATGCACCTTCACTTAGATGGAATTTAGTTTCTGTTTCTATGTTAGTTAAGGATGGATATTCAGTTTATTTTAATGACAATATTGTTATTAGAAAGAATAAACATTTTTTCTGTTCTGGTGCATTGGTTGATAATCTGTATGTCATTAATCCTATTTCGCCCACAATGCAACTTATGGAAATGAATAATATGTCATCTAACTTAAATAAGAGAAAAGAACCTTCTTGTATGAACCAAACATATCTTTGGCACTTGCGATTGGGGCATATTAACCTAAGAAGGATTCAAAGACTGGTTGAAGATGGACCTTTGAGTTCATTGGAAGTGGAGGCACTACCAGTCTGTAAATCCTGCTTGGAAGGTAAAATGACCAAAAGGCCTTTTACGGTGAAGGGGTATAGGGCCAAAGATGTGTTGGAATTGGTTCATTCTGATTTGTGTGGACCCATGACTATCCAAGCTACAGGTGGCTTTGAATATTTTGTCACATTTGTTGACGTTTATTCAAGGTATGGATACATTTATTTGATGTGTCGTAAGTCTGAGTGCTTTGAGAAATTCAAAGAGTACAAGGCTGAAACGGAGAAACGTCATGAAAAATATATTAAGTCATTACAATCAGATCGTGGTGGCGAGTACCTCTTTGGAGAGTTTAGGGATTATTTATCAGAGGCTGGGATTGCATCCCAATTGATTGTACCTGGAACGCCCCAGCAGAATGGTGTAGCCGAAAGAAGGAATAGAACTCTTATGGAGATGGTTAGATCAATGATGAGTTATTCGGATTTGCCAGATTCATTTTGGGGATATGCCTTAGAGACTGCAGCTTATATTTTGAACTTGGTTCATTCTAAGTTAGTACATCTTACTCCCACAGAGTTGTGGATTGGGCGTAAGCCTAGTCTGAAACATGTTCGCATTTAGGGTAGTCCAGCACATATGCTGAATAGAAAAGCAGATAAGTTAGAATCTCGTACAGAAGTACGCTTATTTGTAGGCTATCCAAGAGGAACGAAAGGAGGTTTATTTTATAGTCCTAAGGATCAGAAGGTCATTGTTAGCACCAATGCCCGATTCTTAGAGGAAGACTATGTGATGAACCATAAACCCACAAGTAGAGTTGTTCTAGAAGAACTGAGACGTGAGACACCAAGTACTTCAGTACCAATAGTAAAAGAGGATGAACCACAAATAACTATACAACGTGTCACTAATGTTACACCACAATCGATAGTGCCTCGTCGTAGTGGGAGGGTTGTGATACAACCTGATAGATATATGTTCTTGGGAGAGTCGTCAGACTTCATCCCTGAGGAACAAGATTATGATCCCTGTACCTACAATGAAGCACTCCAAGATAAAGATGTAGAGTCTTAGCAAAAAGCAATGATATCTGAAATAGAATCTATGGATTCTAATCAGGTCTGGAAGCTTGTAGAACCATCCGTTGGTGTAAAAGCCATTGGATGTAAGTGGGTCTATAAGAGAAAAATAGGATCAGACGGTAAGGTTGAAACCTTTAAAGCTCGGCTTATAGCAAAAGGTTTTACTCAAAGAGAGGGTATCGATTATGAGAAAACCTTTTCTCCTGTAGCCATGCTTAAGTCTATCCAGATTCTTTTATCTACTGCAGCTCATTTCGATTATGAGATTTGGCAAATGGATGTCAAGACAGCTTTCCTTAATGGAAGTCTTGAGGAAGACATCTATATGAAGCAACCAGACGGGTTCATTGAAAAGGGCCAAGATCATCTTGTTTGTAAGCTCAAGAAGTCCATTTATGGACTTAAGCAAGCTTCCAGATTTTGGAACATATATTTTGATCAGGTGATAAAATTCTATGGATTTGATCAATGCCTGGATGAATCATGTCTATACAGAAATTGTGACAGAAACGTGGTGGTGTTCCTAGTACTTTATGTGGATGACATCTTGCTCATTGGAAATAATGTGAAGGTGTTATCTGATGCAAGGGTATGGTTATCCAAACAGTTTGATATGAAGGACTTGGGAGAAGTAGGTCACATCCTTGGGATCAAAGTTCTACGAGATCGCAAGAAAAGGATGTTGGGCTTATCCCAAGCTTCCTATATCGATACTGTACTAACTCGTTTTAGTATGCAAAATTCTAAGAAAGGTTTCTTACCTTTTAGACATGGAATTGCTCTATCAAAGGAGCAGTATCCGAGGACACCTAAAGAGATAGAGAACATGAAGACAGTTCCTTATGCTTCAGCAGTAGGAAACTTAATGTATGTAATGCTATGTACGAGACCAGACATCTGCTTTACCGTAGGCATGGTCAGCAGATATCAGTCTAACCCAGGACAAGAGCATTAGACTGCCGTAAAGCATATTTTGAAGTACCTGAAAAGGACTAAAGAGTATATGCTAGTTTACCAGGCAGATAGTTTAGTTCCCTTGGGGTATACAGACTCAGATTTTCAGTCAGATAGGGATTCCAGAAAATCTACCTCAGGTTATGTGTTTATTTTGGAAGGTGGAGCCATTGTGTGGAGGAGTATCAAGCAAAAATGTATTGATGATTCTACCATGAAAATCGAGTATGTGGCAGCCTCTGAGGTAGCCAAAGAAGCAGTTTGGCTCAGAAACTTTCTGTTGGACTTGGATGTGGTACCTAGTTTGCCTAAGTCTATTACACTTTATTGTGATAATAGTGGTGCAGTTGCAAACTCGAAGGAACCACGAGCCCATAAGACAGGCAAACACATTGAGCGCAAGTACCACCTAATACGAGATTTCGTAAAGAAAGAAAAAGTTGTTGTGATCAAGATAGCATCAGCCGACAACCTAGCTGATCCCTTTACAAAGAGCTTACCAGCTAAGGCTTTTGATAGTCATATTGAGGGAATGGGAGTCAGATGTGTAGCAGCATGGCTTTAAGTATAAGTGGGAGATTTGTAACAGTATACTGAAAAGCAATGCTTTGAGTATAAGTGGAAGATGTTAGGGTTATATACTAAAAGCATCACTTTTGTTGTAACCTTATTTTCTTAAATTTAAAATAAGAATCATATGGGCAAATGTTTGCATATTGTATTTGTTGCAAATGTTAATGCAAATGTCTGATATTCTATATTATAGATAATATGGTGTGTGGTGTCACACAGAAGATCATATTATCAGTTTCCTATGGAGTATATAAATAGTTCACAACCTAGATGGACTTGGACAATCTATTGGAAAGGTTGTAGTGTAATCTGGTATTAGTCTATCTTGACTATAGGTTTACACTAGTATACTTTGTGTGTATTGAACATGACCACTTGAGGTTGTTCTCTTTGTACTGACTACATAAGAGAACAAATACCTCTCTTATTATGGATGCTTGTGCTCTTAATCCGGATATAATAACAGACATGTATATGCAGTGTGCATTAATTTGACTCATAAAAGAGTGAGATTCATTATGGATCAACAACCTCTATGAATTGGGTAATAACATTGTATGTATGATGGAATGTTGATTATAAATGGAATCCATGTCCCGATACATCGGGTTAATGATGTCCCTTTAAGGAGCTCATAAGGATTGTCATGTAAACCCTGCAGGTGGATTATATTCGACATGACAAATAAAGTTGAGCGGTACTACTTAAGGATAAAAGATGTCGAATCAATATAGTTGTTAGTAACTTAATTTGATCGACGGACATACGATATCTTAACATGGGGAGCCAAACGAGCATATAATAAAAGGAGTCCACAAACATAATTTGGAATTAGGGAGGTAGTGCAAAAATAGCTCATTAGTGGACTGAGCTATTATTAATGGGCCTGGATTGTGTGTTCGGGCTGAATACGGGATATCCAGATTCGTTAGGAGACCTAACCCTAATTTCTTCTCATGGTCCCTGTCGTAGCCTATATATATCCTCTATTTTTTGGCTGCCAGATTACTGATCAGAAATCAAATACTTTCTCTAAATTCGTGATTCACATAAGAAGAGAAAGAGAGGACTGCCAAGGAGAAGAAAAGGTTGGGAGATCGTCGCCAATACGACGTCCAACTCGAGGAAGAAATACGTGCAGAAGATCTTGGGGTCGTCCGCTCGAGATTGCCAGGAATTACTTATCTCCTTTCCGTCGCAGGTATAATTCATGAACCCTAGTTTTCGCCTATGAAGGGTTAGAATACGTATTAGATCTTTTAACTTTCTATCGATCAATACGCACACCAAAGAAAGGGTCCTGGGAATCCCCAGTTCCATCACTCTGCTGTATACTCGTCTACCGACGAGTTCCCCTGCTCCAATCTAACGAACTGGGCCTCCAGAGCTGTCAGAGCCACATCGGGATAGAACTTCTCCTTGAAGATCCGCCTGAAGTTCTTCCATGTCAAACCTCTCACTGACACACGAGGATCCGTGCAAAACCACGTCAAGACGATGTCGAAGAACTGACTCACCGCAGCTGTGACCCATTGTCCCCTCGGAACCTCTACTAACTCCAGGCTCCTCTAGACGTCTTCCAACAAGTTATCTGCATACATGATACCCTTGGTACCCTTGAAGTCCCTCGGGTTCATCTTCCTGAAATCTAGGCATGTGCCAGGCCTTTCCTGACTCTGCTCTTGAACTAGGGTACCCTGAACTGTACCCGAGACTACCCTCTCAACTGCTGCCATCGCCAGCTGGTGGGAGTTCTCCATACTCTGTCGTAACACCTCTGTCTGGCGGTGCTGTGCCTCGGCCTAGGCCCTCTGGGTCTGCAACATCTGCTGTTGAAGGGCCATCATCTGCTGTGCATCAATCGGTAGCGGAGGCGGCGAAGGAAGAGTCTCAGGAATAACTATGGACGGTCCTGCTGCTGGAGGTAGAAGACCTCCTGGAACTGCCGCTGCTACTCCCGCCTGAAGGGCAGGAACTGAGGCTGCTGCTCTCTCGACTGCTACTCCCGTAGCCGGAGGTGGAGGTCCTACTGGATCGGACCTCTCTGGAACTGCACTAGGCCCTGCTACCTGAGAACGAGTCTCTGTCATCCTGAAGACGAATTGAACCCAAGAGATCAATATGGCAGAAGATAAGATATTATCAAAGGAGGACAATTAAATTCAATGCAAGAAGAGTTGTCATGGTAATCAAAAGATCATAATTTTCCTAAAATGTGATTGAGTAACTCCTATCATATCCCAAATCCTATGTCCTAGTCGCAGGCTCGTAATTAGTACTCTAAGACGAGCACTATTATGAGATCGCAATAATTGTGACACAGACCTGCATGGGCCACCACAAAAATGTGTCACGACCCGCACCCTGATTAGGGACACGAGTACGTGGTTACGTCCAGCCTACGTCACAGAATCGACGGTAGAACGCTGTATAGGTCGTCTATAAATACTATAACTAAACAGTATAAAGGTACCTGTACAGTATATACACTCCGAATGGAGGTGACATAGCAAATACAGTCTCAATCACAAGATAAAACTAAGGTAGATAACACAGAAAAGAAATATGATAGATGTGAAATCAGAAAATGAGTTCAACATCCAACACAGCCGAAGAGAAACAAACAACATCATAGAGTCACAAAATATAACTATAAGCTACTACAGTCTAAAATAAAAGCTGGATCGCAGTCCAGGCAAACCTAACTAACTAACTACTCTGGGAGTGCAAAGTCTAGTGGCTCAACTAACAGGCCACAGTCCTGGCCTAAGCCTCCATCTATCTTGACCCCATAGAAGGTCGAGCAGTCTGCCTCAGAAACATCTGTAATATATCAACGGTATCCTGTCAGGAAAATGAGCGAGTACAAACACTAAAAGCAGTTCTATATGAATTGACAAATTCTATAAGAGACAGTATAATGAAATACAAGACAAAGATATGGGATGACTTGGGAGCCATTCGAAAGCTGAGCTACAACCCGTAAACCAAACAAGGACAAGGGTTGTAACCCTTCTCCCGAACAGAACCTAGCCTCCAATCAAGGTATAGCATAAGAGCATGTAGAACATGTGAAATACAAGACAAATCAACAGGAAATATGTAATAGGATGTGAGTACTGAATAGGACGACAATATATATAGGATGACTTAGGAACTATTCGGAAGCCGAGTTACAACCCTTAAACCAAACAAGGACCAGGGTTGTAACCCTTCTCCCGAACAGAACTTAGCCTCCTATGATAAATAAATATAAAATATGACTTGAATTATTAGAGTATTATGTGATCGACTTGGGAAATGTTACAAGACAGGCTATCCACTTGCCCCGACAATCACATAAAAATTTCTGGAAAGGGTCATGCCGGCCAACCTGGATAACGAGCATATGAATAAGATCTCGCTACACCCTACGTGAGGTGAGAGTGGCACAAGCACATAAATATAGTGACAGGATGCTTTGATCACATAGCCCCTAATAATTCCCCACCCCCGAATAGTATAATGGATCTGGACATGACACGTCATGACACGGGATTCCATAAGAGGGTAGCAAGTCCCCTTAGGAATCGATGTCAATACAAGTACAGGGAATAAGATAGGAAATGTACCAATATACCAAGAAATCTAGGAACAACATCTCATGTCATGATCCAACATATACTAGTCCGTGAACTATCGTGTCTGAAAATCAAGTAAGATACTACAACTGAATCGGATATAGCAGATATCAAGACAATAAAAACTATCAGTGAATGTACTCGCCTTTGGTCCTGAGCTGATAAGGTGAACAGATGCTCAGAGTAATCACAGACCTAAAGATGAGATAGCATGAGTGCAAACAGGGTTTAATAATGAAAGAAAAGCTAATCTAGTCATGATATGCAAGTCTAAGTCAAAACTAGGTCAAACTAAGTCACACCAAGCTAAACTAGGTCATACTAGATCATACTGAGCCAAAATAGGTCACACTAGGACAAACAGGGTCAAACAAGGTCACAGGATGTCAATCCAAGTCAAACTAGGTCATTCTGGGTCAAGGATTGACTTATAGTTGACTTTTGATCAAAAAGTCAACTCTGGTAAACTCTGGTCAACTCTGAGTCATCCCTGGGTCAACCCTAGGTCAAACTAGTTAAATGTTGACTAACAGTTGACTTCCAGTCAACTGGTCAACTCTGGTTTGGTTTCGGTCAATTCTAGTCAAGCGTTGACTTGGAGTTGACCTTCGGTCAAGTCAACCCTTGGTCAACGGGAGTCAAGACTAACCTAAACTACCCTCATCTAGTCATTACCTACCAAGACAACCTATTTCTAGCCCCATCTAGCAATCAGAAACCTAATACCTTATATTACCCAATATCCTAACATTTACCCCTTACAAGGTATTTTCGATACCTTGCCTATTACAAAGGAAACCCCGCTAATCCTCAAGATGCTTGCCTAGGCTCCTTAGGGTAGCTAGATACTATCCTATCTAGGGTTTACCTACCAAGAAATCTAGGGTTCTTGGACATCTAGTCCATCTTATGGTCATGTTGGTCATCTCAACATTACCTTAGTGTATCATCATAATACGCTATGGTATCTTGAGATACCACACTCTACACTCCACTAAACCTTCCTAGTTCACTCTCCCACACTCTCCTAGTGTCTAGGTTAGTCCTTTCTACTAGTCCACTAGGATACTAACCTAGTTAGGGCACTAACCTATCTAATCACTCTCAAGCACTAACACCAATTACCCACACTAACTAACACCTATAACCACTCTCTAAGACACCATCTAGGGACACTAAACTAAGGCCAAACTAGTATATTAGATAGGGTATAGGCTGATTTGGTAATACATGAATGAGTGAATGAATGGATTTATGGATGTTTAGGTGCATGGAATAATGAATGAATGAAGGATTAATGAATGAATGACTGAATGAATGGGGGAATATTGATGTAGATGAATTTATGGAGGGGTGAAAGGATGGATGAAAATGCTGAATCGAATGGGGGATACGGATATATGTGTGACTAAATAAGTGGAGGAATGGTGAATAATGAATATATGATGTGGAGGAAAAATGAATGGATGAATGATGTATGGATAAGTGAATGGAAGAATGGATGAAGTGAATTTGTGGACAGACTGAATAAGAGTGAATTGATTAATGAATGGATGAATAATGGAATGAAGAGATGGCTGATGGATGGAATGATGTGGAGACTGAAATGAACTGAAGAGAGGGGGTGAAAGGAGATGGGATCCTGCTACTGTTGCTGATATAGTAGCTGTTACATGCTGCTGCTACAGTTGGATGCTAACTAGGCAGTCCCCTGTGGGGACTGCTGCCATACTGCTGCTGCTCTTGGCAGCGGCTCACTGCCGAGCAGTGCTACCACTGCTGTTGCAGGCGTTGGCTAAGTCTGATATCCGTTTCAACCTGGTGTCGGTTGGAAGGTTGGATGATGAGGGATTCTTCAGTCTCTTCGGGAATAGTCAGTAAAAGTTTTCCAAAGGTTCGATGGTGATTGCCAGAGGAAGCAAGAAGTCCAGTCTCTACTATATGGAGGGGAGCGCACAAGGGTCACAAGAGGTGAACGCAGTTTCTGATACGTCTACCGAGTTGTCGCAAAGGCGACTTGGCCATATCAGCAAAAAGGAGATGAGCTACTTAGTGAACATGAAGGTGATTACAGGGCTCAAGTCTATAAAGTTTGAGAAGTGCACGCACTGCTTAGCTGGAAAGCAAAATAGGGTGCCTTTCCAAAGTCATTCAAGTTCAAGAAAGTCGGCGTTGCTCGAGTTGATTCACTCGGATGTCTGCGGTCCTATGAAGGTAAAATCTATTGGTGGTGCTTCTTACTCTGTAACTTTTATTGATGACAGTTCCAAGAAGGTTTGGGTCTATGCCTTAAAGACCAAGGATCAGGTGCTACCCACTTTCAAAGAGTTTCATGCCTCTGTTGAAAGAGAGACGAGTAAGAAGTTATTGCGTGTTCGGTCCGACAACGGCGGCTAATACATTGGTCCCTTTGATGCTTATTGCAGAGAGCAAGGGATACGACACCAGAAGACTCCGCCTAAGATACCTCAGCTCAATGGTGTAGCGAAGCGCATGAGCAGGATACTGATGAAGAGGGTGCGGTGTTTGCTGTAAGAAGCAAATTTGCCAAGTAGTTATTGGGGTAAGGCTTTTCTCACAGCTGCTTATATTATTAATTTATCTCCTAGTGTGTCACGACCCACACCCTGATTAGGGGCACGAGTACGTGGTTACGTCCAGCCTACATCGCAGAATCGGTAGTAGAACGCTGTATAGGTCGTCTATAAATACTACAACTAAACAGTATAAAGGTACCTGTACAGTATATACACTCCGAATGGAGGTGACATAGCAAATACAGTCTCAATCACAAGATAAAACTAAGGTAGATAGCACGGAAAAGAAATATGATAGATGTGAAACCAGAAAATGAATTTAACATCCAACACAGCCGAAGAATAACAAACAACATCACAGAGTCACAAAATATAACTATAAGCTACTACAGTCTAAAATAAAAGCTGGATCGCAGTCGAGGCAAACCTAACTAACTAACTACTCTGGGAGTGCAAAGTCTAGTGGCTCAACTAACAGGCCACAGTCCTGGCCTAAGCCTCCATCTATCTCGACCCCATAGAAGGTCGAGCAGAATGCCTCAGAAACATCTGTAATATATCAACGGTATCCTGTCAGGAAAATGAGCAAGTACAAACACTAACAGCAGTTCCATATGAAATGACAAATTCTATAAGAGACATTATAATGAAATACAAGACAAAGATATAGGATAACTTGGGAGCCATTCGAAAGCCGAGCTACAACCCGTAAACCAAACAAGGACCGGGGTTGTAACCCTTCTTCCAATAGAACCTAGCCTCCAATCAAGGTATAGCATAAGAGCATGTAGAACATGTAAAATACAAGACAAATCAACAAGAAATATGTAATAGGATGTGAGTACTGAATAGGATGACAATATATATAGGATGACTTGGGAACTATTCGGAAGTCGAGTTACAACCCTTAAACCAAACAAGGATCGGGGTTGTAACCCTTCTCCCGAACAGAACTTAGCCTTCTATGACAAATAAATATAAAATATGACTTGAATTATTAGAGCATTATGTGATCGGCTTGGGAAATATTACAGGACAGGCTATCCACTTGGCCCGATAATCACATAAAAATTACTGGAAAGGGTCATGCCGGCCAACCTGGATAACGAGCACATGAATAAGATCTCGCTACGCCCTACGTGAGGTGAGAGTGGCACAAGCACATAAATATAGTGACAGAAGGCTTTGATCACATAGCCCCTAATAATTCCCCACCCCCGAATAGTATAATAGATCTGGACATGACACGTCATGACACGGGATTCCATAAGAGGTTAGCAAGTCCCCTTAGGAATCGGTGTCAATACAAGTACAGAGAATAAGACAGGAAATGTACCAATATACCAACAAATCCAGAAACAACATCTCATGTCATGATCCAACATACACTTGTCCGTAAACTATCGTGTCTGAAAATCAAGTAAGACACTACAACAGAATCGGATATAGCAGATATCAAGACAATAAAAACTATCAATGAATGTACTCGCCTGTGGTCCTGAGCTGATAAGGTGAACAGATGCTCAGAGTAATCACAGACCTAAAGATGAGATACCATGAGTCCAAACAAGGCTTAATAATAAAATAAAAGCTAATCTAGTCATGATATGCAAGTCTAAGTCAAAACTAGGTCAAACTAAGTCACACCAAGCTAAACTAGGTCATACTAGGTCATACTGAGCCCAACTAGGTCACACTAGGTCATACTGAGCCCAACTAGGTCATACTAGGACAACCACGGTCAAACAAGGTCACAGCAAGTCAATCCAAGTCAAACTAGGTCAATCTGGGTCAAGGGTTGACTTACAGTTGACTTTTGATCAAAAAGTCAACTCTGGTCAACTCTGGTCAATACTGAGTCAACCCTGGGTCAACCCTAGGTCAAACTAGTCAAATGTTGACTAACAGTTGACTTTTAGTCAACTGGTCAACTCTGGTTTGGTTTCGATCAATTCTAGTCAAGCGTTGACTTGAAGTTGACCTTCAGTCAAAAAGTCAACTCTTGGTCAACGGGAGTCAAGACTAGCCTAAACTACCCTCATCTAGTCATTACTTACCAAGATAACCTATTTCTAGCCCCATCTAGCAATCAGAAATCCAATACCTTATATTATCCAATATCCTAACATTTAACCCTTACAGGGTATTTTCGATACCTTGTCCGTTACAAAGGAAACCCCGCTAATCCTCAAGATACTAGCCTAGGCTCCTTACGGTAGCTAGATACTATCCTATCTATGGTTTACCTACCAAGAAATATAGGATTCTTGGACATCCAGTCCATCTTATGGTCATGTTGGTCATCTCAACATTACCTTAGTGTATCGTCATGATACGCTATGGTATCTTGAGATACCACACTCTACACTCCACTAAACCTTCATAGTTCACTCTTCTAAACTCTCCTAGTGTCTAGGTTAGCCCTCTCTATTAGTCCACAAGGATACTAACCTAGTTAGGGCACTAACCTATCTAATCACTCTCAAGCACTAACACCAATTACCTATACTAACTAACACCCATAACCACTCTCTAAGACACCATCAGAGACACTAAACTAAGGCCAAACTAGTGGGTTAGATAGGGTATAGGCTGATTTGGTGATACATGAATGAGTGCATGAATGGATTTATGGATGTATGAGTGTATAGAATAATGAATGAATGAATGATTAATAAATGAGTGACTGAATGAATGGAGGAATATTGATATGGATGAATTTATAGAGGGGTGAAAGAATGGATGGAATAGCTGAATCGAATGGGGGATATGGATATATGTGTGACTAAATGAGTGGAGGAATGGTGAATAAAGAATATATGGTGTAGGGGAAAAATAAATGGATGGAATGTTGAATAATGGATAGGCTGCATTGATAGGAATGGGAATGGATGAATGATGTATGGATAAATGAATGAGAGATTGGATGAAGTGAATTTGTGGACTGACTGAATATGAGTGAATTGATTAATGAATGGATGAATAATGGAATGAAGAGATAGCTGATGGATGGAATGATGTGGGGACTGAAATGAACTGAAGAGAGGGGGTAAAAGGAGTTGGGGATCCTGCTACTGTTGCTGATATAGCAGCTGTTATATGCTGCTACTACTGTTGGATGCTAACTAGGCAGTCCCCTGTGGGGACTGCTGCCACGCAGCTGCTGCTCTTGGCAGCAGCTCACTGCCGAGCAGTGCTACCACTGTTGTTGCAGTCCTTAATTCCTCCATCCCTTCCATTCCTTCACTTCCTCACTCCCTCTACCACTCTCTACTTCTCTCCATATCCCATTCTCCATATTTCTCTCTCACTCTCTCTATATAAATCACTCAACATCTACACCTAAATCAAATGAACCACACACACACCAATATATATATAAAGACACCCACACACCCATATGTATATATTTATATATATATATATATATAAATATATATAGATATAGAATATGATACATGTAGATACCATATGATACATTAAGAACAACACTCTAACAATATAAAATCTGAGATTAAAATACAAATAAATTATTCCCACAATATTACAAACACTAGGTGTGTCCAAAATTGGGGGTTTCCCACTAGGACAGAAAACACAACAAAGGACACTCCTATGACCTCCAAATGGACAGAAAATGGACAATGGAGATACAACCATGGGGGTCATTTCCTATGGGCTCAAATTAATCATAAATGCATGAAGGAATGAAATAGAAAAGAGATTATACCTTCCGGTTGATCAAATCTAGGAAAAATCCTTCCGATACGACACCGACACGAAGAGACCTCCAAATGGACACGAACGAGTTTCAAAACTCCCCAAATCTAGCTAGCTCCTCCTCTTGATGAAAATAGAGAAGAAAATAAAGGGATTGATAGATGAATGGATTGATTTGATGTGGAAAGGAATGGAGACTTCCCTCTAATTTTTGGGGAAGAACAAGAGAGAGAAAATGGAGTGGATAATAACAAATGAGGATCATCCCTATACCCTCCTATAGTGGCCGGCCCAATATGCATAGGTATCCCCTATTGCTAATGACTAAAACACCCCATCTATCTTATTAATTAATATTAGGAATAGGTTTAAGGTTGAGGCTAAATTAGTCATGTTTTAAGTCTCTAATCAAACTAAACCTTTCCATGAATAATTAGTCTAACACACTAACTAAAAATAATGTCATGTGGGCCATGCCTAACTAATGAGTGGGTCCTACTAGAGTCAAAGCTACCCCGGGTCCCCGATACCAGTCGGATTGAGTTGAAATTCGAACCCGACTCAAATAACCCCAAAACAATATCATAAATAATAAAAAAAATTCAAAAAAATTCAAAAAATAAAAAAAATAACCAAAATACCCTTGGTCCTGAAACTAGGGGTAACAAATCTATCCACCTTAAAAAAATTCGTCCTCGAAATTAAAACAAAGCAATCACAGAAAATCATGCAGTTCGATAATCGTATGCGTCTGTCCAAAATCATGATACTCAAAACCTCTGTCATGCTAGTGAGCAAGGCTACGATAATTACAGAGTCCTCGACTAAGGTACATACCTCTAAAATCATGGTATTTAAAACTTTTGTATTGTCGCATGCTTGGCAGCGAAAACCTTAAATTTTCACACCCGAGAAATACAACCATAATCCGACTATATGTCCTCACTATGTCTGCTAGCATGACCTAAGAGGATTCTAAAATCTCATAATCGAGGCGACCTAGCCCATACGACTTATCTCAGATGAAAATTACATCACAAGAACAAAATTTCATCAAATGATCAAGGAACAGATGGAATCGAATTTCAAGACAGTTATAAGGAGGCAAATGCGGAAATAAGATCGAAAGATTGGAATATGCAATCTGTCTGCTACTGCCTGAGTGCCCTCAACTGTCATGGCGAAAGCACGCCCTTGCTAGCCTCCCCTAGCCTGCTGTACTCTGTCCTGGCCTCCTCGGATTCCACGGGCGTGGCAATCCTTCAGCTGGTGGTCGATCACCCCACAGTATAGACATACGCCCAACCTCTTCCTATAGGTCTTTCGACTTTGTCCCGGCTTTCCGCAGAAGCCGCACTGAGTAGTCTGACTCTGGCCCTGCCCCTGCTGCTGGTGGACATGCGCTGGTGCCTACTGAATCTGTAACTGAGGCTGCTGCTGAAACAGCCTCTGCTGGAACTGAAAGCGCTTCGTCGGCCCCGCACTAGAGCTTGATCCAAGAACATCGCTGCCACTCTTTGGCTTGAGGCCGAAGTCCTCCTCTGCTATCTGTGCCTCCATCAGTATCTGCTCGAAGGTCGCATCGCGTCGCCCGGAAGTACAAGTGTGAACCGTATGAATAAGGTCCCTGCAGAACTTTCGGGCCTTAAACCCCTCATTCTGGATCAGATCTGGTGCAAACCTACTCAGACGGAAGAACTCTGCTGCATACTCGTCCATCGACGAGTTCCCCTGCTCCAATCCGACGAACTGGGCCTCCAGAGCTGTCAGAGCCACATCGGGGTAGAACTTCTCCTTGAAGAGCCGCCTAAAGTTCTCATATGTTAAACCTCTCACTGACATACGAGGATCCGTATGAAACCATGTCAAGGCAATGTCGAAGAACTGACTCGCCGCAGCTGTGACCCATAGTCCCCTCGGAACCTCTACTAACTCTAGGCTCCTCTGGACGTCCTCCAACCAGTCATCTGCATACAGGATACCCTCCGTACCCTTGAAGTCCTTCGGGTTCATCTTCCTAAAATATAGGTATGTGCCAGGCCTTCCCTGACTCTGCTACTGAACTGGGACACCCTGAACTGTACCCGAGACTACCCTCTCAACTACTGCCATCGCCAGCTGGTGGGAGTTCTCCATGCTCTGCCGTAACACCTCTGTCTAGCGGTGCTGTGCCTCGGCCTGGGCCCTCTGGGTCTGCAACATCTGCTGTAGAAGGGCCATCATCTGCTGTACATCAGCCGGTAGCGGAGGCGACGGAGAAAGAGTCTCAGGAATGACTATGGACGGTCCCGCTGCTGGAGGTGGAAGACCTCCTGGAACTGCTGCTGCTACTCCCGCCTGAAGGGTAGGAACTGAGGCTGCTGCTCTCTCGACTGCTACTCCCATAGCCGGAGGTAGAGGTCCTATTGGATCGGACCTCTCTGGAATTGCACTAGGCCCTACTGCCTGAGAACTAGTCACTGTCATCCTGAAGTTGAATTGAACCCAAAAGATCAATAATGGCACAAGATAAGATATTATCAAAGGAGGACAATTGAATTCAATACAAGAAGAGTTGTCATGGTAATCAAAAGATCATAATTTTCCTAAAATGTGATTGAGTAACTCCTATCATATCCCAGATCCTATGTCCTAGTCGCAGGCTCATAATTAGTACTCTAAGTCGAGCACCATTACGAGATCATAATAATTGCGACACAGACCTGCATGGGCCACCACAAAAATGTGTCACGACCCGTACCCTGATTAGGGGTACGAGTACGTGGTTACGTCCAGCCTACGCCGCAGAATTGGCGGTAGAATGCTGTATAGGTCGTCTATAAATACTACAACTAAAAAGTATAAAGGTACCTGTATAGTATATACACTTCAAATAGAGGTGACATAGCAAATACAGTCTCAATCACAAGATAAAACTAAGGTAGATAACACAGAAAGGAAATATGATAGATGTGAAATCAGAAAATGAGTTCAACATCCAACACAGCCGAAGAGAAACAAACAACATCACAGAGTCACAAAATATAACTATAAGCTACTACAGTCTAAAACAAAAGCTGGATTGCAGTCCAGGCAAACCTAACTAACTAACTACTCTGGGAGTGCAAAGTCTAGTGGCTCAACTAATAGGCCACAGTCCTGGCCTAAGCCTCCATCTATCTCGACCCCATAGAAGGTCGAGCAGTCTGCCTCAGAAATATTTGTAATGTATCAACGGTATCCTGTCAAAAAAATGAGCAAGTACAAATACTAACAACAGTTACATATGAATTGACAAATTCTATAAGTGACAGTATAATAAAATATAAGACAAAGATATGGGATGACTTGGGAGCCATTCGAAAGCCGAGCTACAACCCGTAAACCAAACAAGGGCCGGTGCTATAACCCTTCTCCCGAACAGAACCTAACCTCCAATCAAGGTATAGCATATGAGCATGTAGAACAAGTGAAATACAATACAAATCAATAGAAAATATGTAATAGGATGTGAGTACTGAATAGGACGACAATATATATAGGATGACTTGGGAACTATTCGGAAGCCGAGTTACAACCTTTAAACCAAACAAGGACCGGGGTTGTAACCCTTCTACCGAACAGAACTTAGCCGCCTATGATAATTAAATATAAAATGTGACTTGAATTATTAGAGCGTTATGTGATCGTCTTGGGAAATGTTACAGGACAGGCTATCCACTTGGCCCGATAATCACATAAAAATCACTGGAAAGGGTCATGCTGGCCAACCTGGATAACGAGCACATGAACAAGATCTCGCTACACGCTACGTGAGGAAAGAGTGGCGTAAGCACATGAATATAGTGGCAGGAGGCTTTGATCACATAGCCCCTAATAATTCTCCACCCCCGAATAGTATAATGGATCTAGACATGACACGTCATGACACGGGATTCCATAAGAGGGTAGCAAGGCCCCTTAGGAATCAGTGTCTATACAAGTACAGATAATAAGACAAAAAATGTACCAATATACCAAGAAATCCAGGAACAACATCTCATGTCATGATCTAACATATACTAGTTTGTAAACTATCGTGTCTGGAAATCAAGTAAGACACTACAACTGAATCGGATATAGCAGATATCAAGACAATAAAAACTATCAGTGAATGTACTCGCCTGTGGTCCTGAGCTGATAAGGTAACAGATGCTCAGAGTAATCACAGACCTAAAGATGAGATACCATGAGTCCAAATAGGGTTTCATAACGAAAGAAAAGCTAATCTAGTCATGATATGCAAGTCTAAGTCAAAACTAGGTCAAACTAAGTCACACCAAGCTAAACTAGGTCATACTGAGGCAAACTAGGTCACACTAGGACAACCAAGGTCAAATAAGGTCACAGGATGTCAATCCAAGTCAAACTAGGTCAATTTGGGTCAATGGTTGACTTACAGTTGACTTTCAGTTGACTAACAGTTGACTTTCAGTCAACTCTGGTCAATCTGGTCAACTCTGGTCAATACTGAGTCAACCCTAGGTCAAACTAGTCAAATGTTGACTAACAGTTGACTTTCAGTCAACTGGTCAACTCTGGTTTGGTTTTGGTCAATTCTATTCAAGCGTTGACTTGAAGTTGACCTTCGGTCAAAAAGTCAACTGTTGGTTAACGGGAGTCAAGACTAGCCTAAACTACCCACATCTAGTCATTACCTACCAAGACTATCACGCTCCGATCCGGAAAATCGCTCGTCCTCGGTAGATTTTACCCGAATCATCGTCCTCGCTGGGGCGTGATGCCGCACGAGCCTGGAGTTGCGCTCGTGCAAGGCAAAATGACAGATTCATATAGTGTTTGTCTCAAATTGATAACATAAGCAGCGGATGGAAAATAGAGTATAACATAAGAATCTCTTTATTAATATTGAACTGAAGGTTACAAAGGCTCTGAATAGCCAACATATATGCCAATTGGCTACAACGCTCATGATCTCTCTAGCTCACAAAGGAATACATTGTTCCATACATTATGCATCTTTATAGCCACCAAGTAGTCTTCGGCCGAACATCTCCATGTCGTAAGTCCGAACGCATATGCAGTAGCTCCTCTTGAACGCTAAGGACTCCATGTCTTGGCACGTCCAAGCCAAGCTCCGCCCCGAGTCGATCATAACCTGAGCCTGCACATAAACTAGTGGGGGATTAGTGCTTTCGTCCTCGCTTCACACTGATCAAAACCCGCTCATACCCAAACCAAACACTAAATATATTTAGTGAACATGCATCTCAGTTTGTGATCTTTCTATTAGCCTTAGGATCAGTTTCATGGCAATACTCAACATAGCAACTTATATGATTGTGTCCCATATCGTGTTCCTACAGCAGATACAGTTAGACATAATCTGAAACATAACATAGTGATTCGTGCTCATCCCGTTCCTCTTTGCCTAGCCTGCCATGGTTAGAACTTACATAAGCAATCATACGAATCGTGCAACCGACCAATCATAAACGTAAACATATGCATAATGGGTGGCAGGTCCTACCCCTGCCCCCAGCTCTCATCTCAGCCTACCGGCCCTATCTATATGAAGGTCACGGTGTTTCGCACCATAATGGACTTGGCATCTCTTATGTATAAGCCTACAATCGCTTCGATACGGGTTGCTAGCCCAGCATCCGAAGGATCCCAAACTTACGGATATCATAGCTTATCACAGCACTGGACGGTCGCAATCCGTCCGAATGTTGTGCACCATAAATACCACACATAATTCCCTCCTAGGCCGAACGGTCCCGGTGCCCCGACGTAACCGTCCGAGGGAAGCCGCACCCGTGCACAGGCCATCCGAGTCCATTGACCATACAATATTCGCCATAGCATACAAGCTATACATTCCAATCCATCTCGCGTCCCATAAATATAGTTCCGTTCCATAAGCATATTCGCGTCTCATAAACATAATCTACCATTCATATGGGGAGCTCCGTCGGCATTATGCCCCAACACATCCATATTGATGCACGACGCCCAACGGCATAGTCGTTTCGTACTCATATTCAGCGCGTACCATTCTTAAGTTATTCTCATAGCCTAACACCATAGTTACTCAGTCATTTCATAGCTTCCGTGCACAAAGGCACGCTCAGCACCGTAATCAATGTTCTACGCCTAGTGTTCAATATTCTCGGGGGTATGCATGTGATGCACATCTCGATATTGTCCTTCAATGTTCTACCATCATTGCCCTACCGCGACTCGTATACTTGATGCACGTCGCTTCAATTGTTCGATTGTTCAATGTTCTATCTTAGTGTTAGACACATACTTGGATCTTTCGTCGCCGAGCCACGCTCACTAACTCGATAACATTCTTATGCATATAATGATATCTCTTATTAGACGTGAATGAATATGGAGAGAGAGTCAAGAACCCGCCCATCTTAAGCCAATACGCCTTGCCGACTCGCCGGGCTGAAGCGGCTTGCTTCCATAACTTGGTTGCATAGCTAACTCCCAGACTTAGCCATTCCTTTGAACTATCCGGTTCATTTGGCCTATCGCGCCCATGCCACAATTCGTTGTAAGGCCACGATTTGGTTTCGCAGACACTTTACTGCATAAGGTAAAATGTCGACCTCTTATCGCCAGCGTAAAAGCATAGCCTGCACACCAGATAAACTAAAATCAGCACTTGCTCAACGGGACTTATCCTTTGCATCGATTCGATTCATAGATTCCAACCGACTCAAAGCTTACCTTTTGGCCAACATAACTCTTGCATCGATTCACATCGATACTTCATCGGGTCAACGCAAGTCTTTGAGTCAACGACTCATCGTAATGCACCGATGCGGAGCGGGGCATTATATAATATACTACTCAAAATCAGGTTCGTCCTCGAACCGAAACCAACACTTAAATCCAAGTGTCTCTCCAGATTGTTTTACGATCTCGTGCTACTATCGTTAGAATCATACAACTTAGTTTGGATCATACACATATTTTAGGCGTCCCACCAATATATGCATTTCAGCCAAGTTCAGTTGTAGGATATCGGGACAACTAACATGCTCAACTTCAATCCTCAAACACCAATTATTCCGTATTCGACGTAGTCATATCTTAGCGCCTATTCCCAAATACTTCTCGTATGCATCATCCCATAACATGCGGTCCTCTTCCATACATCTCTGCACATAACTTGATTCAAACCCGTTACTTCGATCTCATAAGTTTCTCGTCGGCCATCTAACGTATGCATTACGTTAAGTCATTGCGCATCCGATCGCAACAAGCTCCAACAATGCCTATTCGCCCAACAGTTTTCTATCTCTCGCATAACTCAAGTCTTTCATCCAATCATTCATAACATTTGGCCTTAACGACATGGACTAAGTCCATATGTCTCGAATTCCCTTGCCTACCATTCGTACTAAGTCTCGCACACAACTATCCATATATGATTCACATTCTCTCGCTCTTTCCATACATTGCGTCTGGGGCTACCCCCGCTAGGTAACTTATCCAGACATCGTGCTCGCGCTCTTCCGATACAAGAGGTCAACTTGAGTCTACGATGCTCAAAGGCAACAATCTTTCTGACCCAAGGTCTCTTACGATACGTCCATCTCTTATTCTCAATCGAATATGAATCCTCTACTCAATTCTCGAATCAATCCCGACTAGTTCGTTTCATAATATCGATGATGCGCTCAACACACATAGCCTAACCGTTACTCAAACCGTTCTACGACACAACTCTTAGGGTCGTTCTACTACTCGTTGCTCTCGTGTATTACAGAATTCTTGCAATCGCCTTACCGCGTCACTACGCTAAGCACGTTCCTCAATATCTATTCGTTCATCGACCAACCAAATCTAGTTACGCACTCATTCGATCGATTATAACTTTCCTATCCGTCTCGATCTAGTCGAAGGTTACTCGCTAACTTACGGAACACGATACTCGCTCGCTTAGACTTACCCTCAACATGCACTACATCATTCCTCCTCCTCGATAAAATTTCTTATGCGACTTTTTTAGGGTCATCCTATGGGACTTCCACATTCACTTGATTTGGCGGTCAAGTCTTCTAGGGTCAGCTTCCCCGAAACTACGCTCGATAATTGAAGATCATCAACGAGGGACAGTTACAACGAACCATGCTATATCCTATCGCGGAGCTAAATCAATTCCCGACAATTCCTACGAGACTTTATCCAACCTGACGTAATCATATTTGTTCGCTTTAGTACGAGTCTATCTACTCACGGTCAATATCTGGCACACTCTAGTCTTATCACATAATTCTCAATTCCACCTTCGCATCAAACCACAAATCTATATCCAATTTGCTACGCCTTGCAAGTTCGATCATCCCCACTGAATGAATCACCATACCAGTGCTCACGCGGAATGATCGTCCTAATTTGATGTGACGCATGTGCGAGGCTGGTGTTGCGCTCACTCAAGACAAGAATGTCAACATAGTGGTGATCCGCGAAGCAATCCAGACACTTTCGTTTTCTCCAAGCAATATCCATCCACTCTTAAACTTTCCGAAGCACTCCTACCGTTATCATCCCAATTGCCATAACTTAACTTGCATCTTGTTCATCCAACAACAATGCTCAACATAATTTTTGTTCATTCGATCAGAGTATCCCCGAGTTATTGTATATCGTCTTTGATACGCCTCAATACCATCGTCGATATGCATAACTTGAACATCTTCCTTTCTCACAAGCTCAAACCCATTGCAATCATTGCCATTATCCGAACTCGAATAAGAATCAAGTCTCGCACTTATCAAGATTCATTCTATTATAACTCACTACCATAATCGCGACACCATCTCCAATTCACATATTCATTTCCATATCTCTAACTCATACTTCCAATTCGTGCTACCGACTCCCCGTGCTAACTCAAATTCGTTCGAACGATTCCTTCGTACCTACTCAACACGTTCTGAACAAGCCTTCGTACTAACTCGCGTATATTCGATCGAGTCAATTATTTCCTCGATGCCACATTCCCTCGCTATGCTTAGCCTATCGTTCGACTTACGCTTAACGAATTCTCGCCCGACGTATCATCCTTGGGTACGACTTCGCACATAATCATTTGACTCAATTCATCGAGGCATACTCGCATCGACTTCTCTCAAGTCATTCCCCACTCAAGTCTCGGTACTACTCCATCCGTTGAGGACAAACCTATCATAACAACATAATCGTCTCGACAAAGTCTATCGTAAGTCACCAAACGACTTAACATAGGAATCGTTAAGTGGTATCCCATATACCACTCAGAATCGAGCCTATCTTTATCGATACAATATTTCGCTATACTGATCGCACAAGTGGTATTGCATATACCACTCGAAATCGAGTCATTACTCAACTTTACACTCTGCATAGGTTCGACATCTATTCCCCAATCAACTATCCCGTATGGCGATCCTTCCGATCCCAGCTCTAGCGTTCTTCTTACTCGAGTTGGCACAATAACTGAACCAACATGGTAGTCGTTCACTCAAGTTTGACATGCATTCAATATAACCGTATCTTGGCAATCATATCGATCACACACGCAACATTCGCTTATTCAAAGCTCAACGCGACATTCGGCCAACATAAACGTTTGCCTACTCAAACTAAACTTAGCGACCAACTCAACTCGTTTAAATCGCATCCACGATCTTCCAATCTCACTCGTTGCATCTCGTGCAATGATTTATTCTCGATACTTAAGGTCATTACTCAATCTCGCTTAACATATCGCTATCCATCCGCATAGCCATACAACACGCATTATACCATATCGACTCGTTGTACCGATGCAACGAACGATTCATGACTTGCTGCACTCCGTGCAACCGACAACACATAACCATTCTCATAGCCACATAACACGCATCGCCTCACATATCGACCCATTGCACTTCGTGCAACCAACAACACATATCCCCTCGCACTTCGTGCGACCAACAACACATAGCTTCTCGCATTTCGTGCGATCAACAATACGCATATTATTGTACTTCGTGCAACCAACATCACCATATTCGTTGCACTTCGTGCGACCAACATTCCATAACTCGTTGTACTTCGTACAACCAACACTCTCCGATTGGCACCCGGAGAAAACGTTGTAGTCACGACATACTTGTGGCAGACGTACTCACTTAATATAGACTTATTGTATGGAACATCCAATGTAGCGTCGAGCAGATCCATGAGCCACGCGGTTGCAGAAACAACTTAGAGTCAACTGAATTCGATAGCGAAGCAACTTAGAGTCAAAGGATGGAACCGCTCTGATACCAACTTGTCATGCCCTGATCCGGGAAATCGCTCGTCCTCGCTAGATTTACCCGAATCATCGTCCTCGCTGGGGCGTGATGCCGTACGAGCCAGGAGTTGCGCTCGTACAAGGCAAGATGACAGATTCACATAGTATTTGTCTCAAATTGATAACATAAGCAGCGGAAGGAAAACATAGTATAACATAAGAATCTTTTTATTAATATTGAACTGAAGGTTACAAAGGCTCTGAATAACCAACATATATGCCAATTGGCTACAACGCTCATGATCTCTCTAGCTCACAAAGGATTATATTGTTCCATACATTATGCCTCTTTATAGCCACCAAGTAGACTTCGGCCGAACATCTCCATGTCGCAAGTCCGAACGCATATGCAGTAGCTCCTCTTGAACGCTAAGGACTCCATGTCTCGGCACGTCCAAGCCAAGCTCCGCCCCGAGCCGATCATAACCTGAGCCTGCACATTAATTAGTGGGAGATTAGTGCTTTCGTTCTCGCTTCGCACTGATCAAAACTCGCTCGCACCCAAACCAAACACTAAATATATTTAGTGAACAAGCATCTTAGTTTGTGATCTTTCTATTAGCCTTAGGATCAGTTTCATGGCAATACTCAACATAGCAACTTATATGATTGTGTCCCATATCGTGTTCCTGCAGCAGATACAGTTAGACATAATCTGAAACATAACATAGTGATTCGTGCTCATCTCGTTCCTCTTTGCCAAGCCTGCCATGGTTAGAACTTACATAAGCAATAATACGAATCGTGCAACCGACCAATCATAAATGTAAACATATGCATAATGGGTGGCAGGCCCTGCGCCTGCCTCCAGCTCTCATCTCAGCCTACCAGCCCTATCTATATGAAGGTCACGGTGTTTCGTACCGTAATGGACTTGGCATCTCTTATGTGTAAGCCTACAATCGCTTCGATACGGGTTGCTAGCCCAGCATCCGAAGGATCCCAAACTTACGGATATCATAGCTTATCACAGCACTGGACGGTTGCAATCCGTCCGAATGTTGTGCACCATAAATACCACACATAATTTCCTCCTAGGCCGAACGGTCCCGGTGCCCCGGCGTAACCGTCCGAGGGAAGCCGCACCCGTGCACGGGCCATCCGAGTCCATTGACCATGCAATACTCGCCATAGCATACAAGCCATACATTCTAATCCATCTCGTATCCCATAAACATAGTCCCGTTCCATAAGCATATTCGCGTCTCATAAACATAATACACCATTCATATGGGGAGCTCCGTCGGCGTTATGCCCCAACACATCCACGATGCCCAACGGCTTAGTCGTCTCGTACTCATATTCAGCGCATACCATTCGTAAGTTATTCTCATAGCCTAACACCGTAGTTACTCAGTCATTTCATAGCTTCCGTGCACGAAGGCACGCTCAGTGCCGTAATCAATGTTCTACGCCTAGTGTTCAATGTTCTCGGAGGAATGCACGTGATGCACATCTCAATATTATCCTTCAATGTTCTACCATCATTGCCCTACCCCGACTCGTACACTTGATGCACGTCGCTTCAATTGTTCGATTGTTTAATGTTCTATCTTAGTGTTAGACACATACTTGGATCTTTCGTCGCCGAGCCACGCTCGCTATCTCGATAACATTCTTACGCATACAATGATATCTCTTATTAGACGTGAAGAAATAGGGAGAGAGAGTCAAGAACCCGCCCACCTTAAGCCAATACGCCTTGCCGACTTGCCGGGCTAAAGCGGCTCGCTTCCATAACTTGGTTGCATAGCTAACTCCCGGACTTAGCCATTCCTTTGAACTATCCAGTTGATTTGGCCTATCGGCCCATGCCACAATCCGTTGCAAGGCCACGATTTGGTTTCGCGGACACTTCACTGCATAAGGCAAAATGCCGACCTCTTATCGTCCAGCGTAAAAGCATAGCCTGCATACCAGATAAACTAAAATCAGCACTTGCTCAACGGGACTTATCTTTGCATCGATTCGATTCATAGATCCCAACCGACTCAAAGCTTACCTTTTGGCCAACGTAACTCTTGCATCGATTCACATCGATACTTCATCGGGTCAACGTAAGTCTTCGAGTCAATGACTCATCGTAATGCACCGATGCGGAGCGGAACATTACAAAGATAACCTATTTCTAGCCCCATCTAGCAATCAGAAACCCAATACCTTATATTACCCAATATCCTAACATTTATCCCTTACAAGGTATTCCCGATACCTTGTCCATTACAAAGGAAACCCCTCTAATCCCCAAGATACTAGCCTAGGCTCCTTAGGGTAGCAAGATACTATCCAATCTAGGGTTTACCTACCAAGAAATCTAGGGTTCTTGGACATCTAGTCCATCTTATGGTCATGTTGGTCATCTCAACATTACTTTAGTGTATCGTCATGATACGCTATGGTATCTTGGGATACCACACTCTACACTCCACTAAACCTTCCTAGTTTACTCTTCCATGCTCTCCTAGTGTCTAGGTTAGCCCTTTCTACTAGTCCACTAGGACACTAACCTAGTTAGGGCACTAACCTATCTAATCACTCTCAAGCACTAACACCAATTATCCACACTAACTAACACCCATAACCACTCTCTAAGACACCATCTAGGGACACTAAACTAAGGCCAAACTAGGGGTTAGATAGGGTATAGGCTGATTTGGTGATACATGAATGAGTGCATGAATGGATTTATGGATGTATGAGTGTATGGAATAAAGAATGAATGAAGGATTAATGAATAAGTGACTGAATGAATGGAGGAATATTGATATGGATGAATTTATGGAGGGGTGAAAGGATGGATGGAATAGTTAAATCGAATGGGAGATAAGGATATATGTGTGACTGAATGAGTGGAGGAATGGTGAATAATGAATATATGATGTGGGGAAAAATAAATGGATGGAATGGTGAATAATGGATACGTTTAATTGATAGGAATGGGAATGGATGAATGATGTATGGATAAGTGAATGGGAGAATGGATGAAATGAATTTGTGGACTGACTGAATATGATGAATTGATTAATGAATGGATGAATAATGGAATGAAGAGATGGCTGATGGATGGAATGATTGGGGACTGAAATGAACTGCAGAGAGGTGAAAGGAGATGGGAATCCTGCTACTGCTGCTGATATAGCACTATTACAGGCTGCTGTTACTGTTGGATGCTAACTAGGCAGTCCCCTGTGAGGACTGCTGCCACGCTGCTGCTGCTCTTGGCAGCAGCTCACACAGCCGAGCAGTGCTACCACTGCTGTTGCAGTCCTTAATTCCCCTGCCTTCTATTCCTTCACTTCCTCACTCCCTCTACCACTCTCTACTTCTCTCCATATCCTATCTCCATATTTCTCTCCTCTCTCTATATAAATCACTCAACCTACACCTAAATCAAATGAACCACACACACACCAATATATATAAAACACCCACAACCCATATGTATATTGACACAATATATATATATATATAGATATATAATATATA
>JANAVB010037003.1:0-42190 GCA_029216955.1 Iris pallida | reverse complement strand
GATGCCGACCGTTCACACACCTCATGAAGAGGGAGTCTTATTCGCATGGGACGAAGAATGCCAACGCCGCTTTCGACGACATCAAAGAATATTTGTCAAATCCTCCAGTCCTGGTTGGCCCCGTCCCTGGAAACCATTCTGCTTTATGTACAGCAATGGAACACTCCCTCGGTGCCCTGCTGGCACAAAATAACGACGCAGGACACGAACAGGCCATATACTACCTCAGCCGAATGATGGTCGGGCCCGAACACCGATACACTGCCGTGGAGAAAGAATGCTTCGCCTTGGTGTTCGCTATTCAAAAGACGCGGCACTATGTTACAGGACAAACCATACATGTGATCTCACGGGTAAATCCCCTCAGGGTCCTCATGACTAAACCAGGGGCGCTCAGCTCTCGCCTCGCTACCTGGGCAATACTGCTATCCCCATATCATATGATCTTCGTCCCACAGAAGGCTGTCAAGGGTCAAGCCCTAGCAGACTTTTTGGCAGCCCACCCAGGATAGGAGTCATCCAGAATCTATGAAGAGATCCCAGACGAGGTCGCCGATTCGAATACAGCCACTCACGATAACATATGGCGAATGTTCTTCGATGGCGCCTCAAGAACCGGACCCAAGGGAAATATCGTCGTCGGGGTCGGAGTGGTATTGATCTCTCCTACCGGGCTAGTGATCAATCGCACCTACTCTCTCACGGAACCCTGTTCCAACAATGTGGCCGAGTACAACGCTTTGGTCATTGGCCTCCAACTCGCAAAGGAGCTGGGTGTAGAATATCTCGAAGTATACGGCGATTCATAATTAATCGTCAATCAGATTCGGGGGTCGTACGAAGTCCGCCATGAAGACATGATCCCCTACCACCAAATAGCAATCAACATTATCTCCTCATTCGAGGGATTCTTCATCGAACACGTCCCCAGACTTCAAAATATCGAAGCCGATGCCCTAGCAGGCCTTGCCGCTTCCTTAGCAGTGCCGAACCAAGCGCATCACTCGGTTGAGGTGATAGGCCACGAACTGGTCTGTCCCAAGAACAATATTCAATTCGTGGCGAGCTATTCCGCCCGGACGGTCGACGAAACACCAGACTGGAGACAGCCGTTCATTGACTTCGTCGTATACGACATCCTCCCGGAGAACCCAAGGGAAGCCACCTCCGTCAGACGGCGTTCTCTCAGATTCTTCTACGACACAGAGACAAAAATGCTGTACCGACAATCCTACGACGGATTATTACTCCGGTGCTTGTCAAACGTAGAAGCCAAAGAAGCTGTACGAGAAGCTCACGATGGTGTCTGTGGGGCCCATCAGCCTGGCCCTAAGCTACAGGACCGCCTTCGCCGTATGGGCTACTACTGGCCCACGATGGTGGAAGACGCAATAGACTATGCCAGAAAATGCAAGGCTTGCCAAGTCCACACAGACTTCATTCACCAACCCTCCGAGTTTCTACATCCAACGGTGGCATCCTGGCCATTCGAAGCATGGGGAATAGATATCATTGGTCCAATCACCCCACCTTCCTCCCGAGGATATCCCTTCATACTTGCGATCACCGATTACTTCTCCAAATGGTCGGAAGCCGTCCCACTCACAGAAGTTAAGACTTCAAACGTGATCAGCTTCCTTAAGCATCACGTCATCTACCGCTTCAGACTACCGCGGAGGATCATCCATGATAATGGTCCACAGTTTATAAGCCATGCATTCTACCGATTCTGCGATAAGCACCGCATTCAGAATGTCGATTCGACACCATATAATCCAGCAGCAAACGGGTTGGCAGAGGCATTCAATAAAACAATCATTAAACTCCTCAAGAAGTTTGTCTCCTCCAACAAACGCGACTGGAACGAGAAGCTCGGTGAATGCTTATGGGCTTATCGCACCACAGTTCGAACAGCTACTGGGAATACACCATTCTCTTTAGTATACGGGAGTGAGGCAGTCCTCCCACTGGAAAGTCAGATTCCCTCACTCCGCGTCGCCCTCACTTATCAATTGACAACGGATGATAACTATCGACGTCGATTACAAGAGTTGGAGGCCTTAGACGAAAAGCGCCTACTAGCCCAGCAAAGGATCGAGCTATACCAAGCACGTATCTCAGGAGCCTTCAACAAGAAGGTCAAAATCAGAACATTCCAAGTGGACGATCTCGTTCTGGCAGTTCGGAGACCAATGGTCATGACTCACAAAACCGCAGGCAAGTTCCAGCCAAAATGGGAAGGTCCATTTGTCATCGAGACCGTGTTCTCCAACGGCGCCTACCGCCTCGCCAAACAGAATGGGGACTTGCTTATGTTGCCCGTCAACGGCAAGTTTCTGAAGAAATACTATGTTTAGACAACATTCTCCAAATTATCGAGTCATGTACCCTCTTAGTACCCCTGAACTCGCACCCACCATTTTCTAAATTATCGAGTCATGTATCCATTGATACCACTGAACCCACATCCACAACATTTCAGATTACCGAGCCATGCACCCGCTGGTGCCACTGAACTCTCATTTCCTCAATATTCTAGAAAATCCAAATTATGTACTTACATTCCGGTCACTCTCTCAGATAGTAAGTCACGTATAATCATACCTCTGAACTTTCTTTCTGAAAGAGATCCTCCCTCATGATCCACTACCCGTGCTCCCAGTGCACAAAAAGGGTAATCGATCCACTAATCTCCAAAACGACCATGTCCTCATTACCTCTGAGTCGTTTTCACTTCCACCAAAAACAAACCGCCCCCCTCGCATAGAACTTCCATGTCCTCCTACCTCTGAGTAATTCTATGCACCCCTTCTTCATTGGGCCCACTCCTGCCATGTCCTCATTACCTCTGAGTGGGAAGGCTCCGTCGAAGAAATCACCATATTTGCCATGTCCACATTACCTCTGAGCAAGTATGTTGGTTCCCTTTCAACCTATTGTCTGTAACCACAACCGGGGTACGACAAGGATAATAGGTCCACAAATGTCCTCTGTTGACCACAAATGTCCTCTGTTGACCACAAATGTCCTCTGTTGACCACAAACGTCCTCTGTTGACCACAAATGTCCTCTGTTGACCACAAATGTCCTCTGTTGACCACAAACGTCCTCTGTTGACCACTATTGATTATAGAAAAGTCTTCTGTGAAGTCTCCCCCTACCATGTTCTCATTACCTCTGAGTAGGAAGATTCTATGGTAAAACCCTCATGTTTGCTACGCCCTCGTAACCTCGGAGCAAATATGACTGGCTTCCTTCCAACTTGTTATCCGTACCTAAAACCAAGGTACGCCTAGGGTAACAGGTCCACAAATATCCCTTGCTAAGCTTCTTGGCATAAATCCACCATCTTACCATGCCCCGGGAGCCTGGCTGCTCTACGGCATTCCTTTCCCCAGTACCGAGAACATCCATGACCATTTTGTCATGGCTGTCCCGGATATCCTGATCAAACTTGTTATCCATACCTAAAACCAAGGTACGCCTAGGATAACAGGTCCACAAATAATCCCCCAGCAAGTCTGATTCCATGAACGCCGATACAAGAAAGAAAAGATGAGTTGAAACATGCTCATTTATCCAAAAATCAAAGGGCTACATCATTGGGGATCACATCCCTTGCAAATAAAAATATACACATATGAAAAAAAAAAAGAAGAGGCAGAAGAAGACAGAGGGCGGATCACTGTTCCGGGGCACATAACACCGTGAGGCGGTCCTTTATCAAGGCGACCGACCGCTCAAACCTCTGTTTGGCTCGACGCTCAGCTTCCTGGTTCAACACCGCCGGGTCCTCCAGATGAACGTGGGCCTGCCAGTTGTCCTCGAACTTCTTAAAAGATCGCTCCAGGTTGGCAGAAGTTCGAGAAATCCGCTCGGCCTCCCGAGCAATCGACTCCTGTTCTGCATGAGCAGCCTCCCGCTCTGACTCTAAGAAGGCTAACTCCTCCTGGAGCGCGAGAATCCGCTCCTTCGTGTCAGCTATTCCACGAGAGGCAGACTCTTCCTGGGCCCTACAAGCCTGACTCCGACGACCCAGCCAGTCATAGGAGGCGGAAAACTTGTCAAGATCCCCCTGCACAGTCGGCCCGGCAGTTTCTCGAGCGAGCTTGATCCTGTCCCGAGCCGCAACCAGGATGCCCCGCTCTCGTTCGATCGCGGCAGGCAAACCAGCCTGCCGTACTGCCAGCAGTTGGGTCACAAGCTGGTCAGCCTCTGTCAGCTTAGGCTCCAGGAACGCTGCTAACCCCAGCCCGCCAGGAAGACCCTTCAGAGTGTCAATTTGACCCCGAGCTCCCCGTAGAGACAGAGAAAAAGGGACCCCCCGGTCTACGGCAGCGTTTATACCCCTCCCTAAGTGGCGATAAAAGCTATCAACCACATCCTGCGTCACCTCGTCCAGAGCCTCCGAGGAAACCGGTGTCAGCGGTAGTGTGGCTAGTAGCACGGAAGAAGACGCGACGGAGTCTGCCGCTCCTGCCACCAGAGAAACCAACTCCGCACGGAAAGACGCTTGAACAGCGGCCAACTCCTCTTCAGCAGCCCGCAGGATTTGGATGCTCGGCAAGGTCGAGAAGTCGACTTCCGGAGCCGTGTCAACAGCGGAAGACGAGGCAAAAACCATTGCCAACTCCCTCCCCGTCTGCCCGGAGACGGCAGAAGGCTCTTCAACATGAGAGAGAGGATAAGAAACATTCCTTTCGTCCGGATAATGGCCAACCGAACTCTCCCTGGGAACATCCGCGACGGGAGGTAAAAGGTCAGGACCTGCAGGGCCAAGGCAACCATGAATCGACTTGACCCGAAGGATATGTTGATATAGCGAATAAGCCCCCTCGGTAGTCAATATGTGGCTCAGCTTACCAGTGGAAGAATGTGGAGGCTGAGGTTTGCCTACAGCCATCACAACCTCTTCACCAACAGCCTCCGAGTCAGGAATAAAAGACTCATCTGCCCTTGCATCCTCGGAAGGGGATGCACCGAGGATGGTGTTATCTCATTGAAATTCAAAAATCCCGTCACCCCGGGCTGGAGCCTTAGCAGCTTGGGAGTCCTTAGTCGCCGCTGAGAGAGCCCCCGCAGAGAGGACCGCGGCACACATGTCGCCAATCAAAACGGCAAGGACCGGATCAACTACTGAAGCAGCAGATGGTCCAGGAGAGCCTGGTTCGTCAGACACCTATAAAAAGAAATGACCAAGTCATGTCCCCGAGAGGAAAGAAGACTACAATAAAGATAGAACTCCGGCTTGGACTTACCTCCGGAACATCGTCTACACCCTCACCTTTCTCCATAATAAGCAGCCTACGGGGACCGACAGACACTCTCTTTACAGAAAAAGTTACTTCTCCGCCGGTAGGCTCATGCCTGCCTCGCTTACGCGAAGGACCAGGCATGGCGGGCGATAGATCTACCCGTACCTCCTCCGACGTAGACGGTAACGGGTCCACTGCTTCGTCAAATACGGCCGACGGTTGTTCCATCGCCATCTCAGCCGCCATAACTGGAGGCTGACCCGCCATTATCCTATCACCCGAAGAAAAGGAGTCTTCGCTGTCCCGGTCATTATTTCCCTCAATTGTGTCAAAGGATTCGGAATCGGGCGAGGGAACCCTATTCGCCCTTTTCTTCTTTTCTCTCGACGTCATAGCCTTCTCCGCTAGGCGAGTGCCCACAATGAAGCTAGTCCTCAAGTTAAAATCGAGGGGAGAAGGATTCGCCGTGACATGATACACGGCTGCCATATGCAGGATTTCATCCGTCACATTTACGGCAGGGACCAAGAAGCTAGTCCGAGTATGATAGGTGTCATAGTAGCTCCATGCTCTGATACCGTCAAGAATGCTGCCTTCAAATCCCAGGTGAGAACTGGGGCGCCCGAGGAACAGCTGACTATACCCAAATTGACGGGCAAACCTACTAGGCAAGTAGGGCTCCAAATACACAGTGGTACGATTCCGGTAAACTAGATGCGCCGGGCGAATGTTGCGCAGCCAAAAATGCATCTTTTCAGGCAAGAAATGAGGAGGTCCGACCCCATCAACATGAACACTCCTCACCTCTTGATCAGTGAAATGAGGAACGGATACGAAGAAATTGTACCCATCCACCCTCGCCAGTATCCTCCGACACGCCGGCATGGTACTACATTCCCAAGGCTGGTGCTGATACTTGAAAAGAAATGCGTCATCACCTGTAACGCCTTCTTCCGTCCCGGGTCTCATCAAGGATTGATAATGCAGCAATAGCCATCCCAGTAAGTAATGGTAAGGCAATTCTACACGTTCAAAATCCATTGCCACGTCACGAGCAATGACCTTGGACGAGAAGGCACGAAGACCATGTTGAATACTACACACCATGGCAGGAAGGAGGGCCAGCCTGACCCCAAAGGCCAACTTCACGACAGGAAGAATGAAGTGGCGACTGATCCTCTCAATAGAGCCTGCCCCTCCTGAGACCACGCATTGCGCAGCCACACCATTAAAAATCCGGCCAAGAGTGCCTTCTCGGACAACCGTCGGGTGCCATAACGAAAGTAGCTAAAGGAGTCAATCTGGCTCCCGAACCTGTCACTGTGAGACCTCGACCTGCGGGCAGTCGACATCAAGACCTCCACTTCTTTAGGAGTTAAACGATCTCGGGAAGTAACTCGGCCAGCCGCGCTAAATTTGAAAAGGTATGCAACCCAAGATTTAGTATGGGGAGAGTCCCCCTCCGAGCTATCATTTTTTTGGATAGTCGTCCGGTGACAGGTGCTATGATGGCATAATAATTCTTGATACACGGTGATGAAACCGGGGAATCGCTGATCCAAATTTTGGAGCTCCTCATTCGTCGGCGTATACACTTCGAAGGGTTCATCCCCCCAGGGGAGCTTGGAGACAGCATACATCTCGTGAAGAGCAAGCCCTAATTCTCCAACAAGGGTAAAAAAGGTCCCCGTTCGATGATTGTACATCTCCAGAAGGGCCATGAACAGTGGCTTATTAACGGGCAATCCGTGGCTGGTACCCCGTATAGCTTCATAAAGGTTGACTCCCCGCAAAAACTCTTCATACTTCCGTAGGATCCATGAAGACAGATTAGCCCACGGAGGAATGGGGTGTACCCAGCTCGGCAGGACCAACCTACCAATAGGATAGGACCCTTTGCAAGCTAGCTGACTCAGGAAGGTATCAGCCTGGAAGAATGAAAAATTAGGACCCGGGGTGTTGATGAAGGTACCTGGAACTAACCCCATCACGGACCGACTGGCTGGATCTTTGACTGCGCGCACTGACCTAGTGGCTCTGTTATAACGGATATTACCAACAAACATCCCCGGTCTGGTTGGAGTGAGGGTGTCCGGCATCTGCCTATCCAGAACGATCATATTGAACCACTCGAAAGGGAAATGGCGCTTCATAATAGGGATGTGAATCGGCATCCCATCCAGGTCAAAATCCCAACTCTCCGAAACATCCAACACTCGGGAGTTTTCTACAACTAACGCATCCCCAAAGAGGAAGACCGATTTCAGATACTTCCCGTCAGACTGCCCAGAGCTTATCATATCAACAAGGAATTGAAAGGATTGAACCCTGATGACATTTAGCCGTTCTAAAGGTTCATCAACAAGTAGCTGTTCGGACACTTGACGAACTAAGTCATCCCGATGAACGCCCGAGGCTAACTGACGCGAGCCTACCATAAGTTCCCCAGCAGGATTCACGGGCAGAGTCACTGAAGACAGGCAAAAGAAACAAGGTCAGAAGACAAACAAAGAAGACAGAAGTATTAGAAAAGATTACTGAAGTCTATGCGGCTAAGGTTGCCACAGCCTCATGCGGCTCATCAGCAGATAGGTCCATGCGGCTCTGCGCGTCATAGTCCCATGCGGCTCTGAATTAACCAAATTCGTACAACTCAGATTCAGAAGGGTTTATAGATTCATGCGGCTAAGCCCGACTCATATAAACCACTGCGGCTACAAACCATCATGTTCATGCGGTTCAAAAGTGAGCAACGCTTATGCGGCCCAAGTCGAAAACACACATGCGGCACTGATCGAATATGACAAACTCATACGGCCATAATGGGCGAAGTGCCTATGCGGCCACATCGATACATCTCCTATATGTGGCTTGTGCATAAAGTATGCAACAGAGCCATGGCAGCAGTTAGGGTTTTTCGGAGTGACCCCCTTACCAGCGATGGACGGGTGAACATTAGGATGGACAACGCCTACAGCAGCCGACGGAGGAGCGACCACATTCGTCGCTGCAGTCGCCGCCGCAGCAACTGCCTTGCCCTTCGCGACCTTCGATGCAGCAGATCTCTTAGGAGCCATGGTCGATAGATGAAGAAGGACGACGAAGAGCAAAACTGACAACAGGGAATTCAAGCAAAGAAAGGAGATAAAGAAATCCCCAAGAGCTGAAAGACTCCTATTTATAGGCGATCCATAAAGTAGAAAGACGCCTCGGATTACGCGCCGCCTCCAAAAATAAAGGCGAGAACGCTTCGGTTAAAGCAAAAACCGACCCTTGGGATCCTCCCCCAAAAGACGGCGTTAAATCAAATCGAAGGCAATTAATGAAGATTTGCTCACGAGGTCAGGACGCATGGCAAAGAGCCTATGCGGCCAGAAGGATCTATGCGGCCGAGATGCTAATGCGGCCAGGAAGCTCAGGTAAACAGAACATCCTATGCGGCATGAACGGGGCCATGCTTCTTATTCAAAGTGTTTCAATTTTACAAATTGAAAACTTTGAAGGGGGTCCTGTAGAAGCATGGAAAATATTAAAATAAAAGCATAGATAGCCCATGCGGCTTTGGGTAGCAAGCCTATGCGGCTCATACTGGAGTTGCCCCATGCGGCCCGAAAGAAGATCCTCAGACTCATACGGTTCGGGGATATATGCGGTTCAGCAGGAACATGCGGCTCAATTGACGCCACGTATGATCCCCCCCACAGCTGGCTACGGGAGTAATGGCCTCATTTAATGCTCTGACACGACTCGACGGCTGCGACGTCTCTGACATAAAGCGTCATAATGGCTCTGCCATAATGACAGACTCCTCGGGGAAAGAAGACAATCTCTGACCCGATCTGTCAGAAATCCTAGATTGCCACGTGGCAAAAGTCTCATGCGGCTCGGGTAGAGAACAGCTTCATGCGGCTCATTGAGGAATCACTCTAATATGATTAACAGGAATCCGCCATATGCGGTCCACCCATAGCCCGGTCTATGCGGCTCAATACCATGTTAACTCAGGCGGCCCACAGAAACTATGCATATGCGGCTCATGGAGAGATCGTCCCCTGCAGCTCACAAAGACTACGAATATGCGGCTTACGGAAAGCTCGTCCCCTGCGGCTCGATAAGGCATTGACTCCTGCGGTTCACGAAAAGTATCTTCCTGCGGTTCAAGTGTTGGTCACCCTATGCGGCCCTGGCAGGACCTTCAATTAAAACACGTGGCACTGAAGATTCAACAGAATCCCAACGAGAATATTTAACATCAGTATCATAATTGCCGAGATCAGGTCATATCATTTATCATCAAGCCAATAGGACACGTGGCGAGCAATCAAATATTGGCATAATCAATCACGAGGATTTAAAGCGATCAGCATTAACTGCTCATAAGATTTGGTGCTATCAGCATTAGTGGCCGAGATTCATTATGATCAGGATCAAGGGCTCAGATAGAATAAAGGAAGCGCCGACATTCCAAACAGATAATCATCAGCAAACCCTAATGATCACTCCCCACTCCTATAAATAGCCAGCATCCTCCCCATGAAAAAAAAGAGAGGAGGAGAGAGAGAGGTCGGCAACAAAAGAATAAAAAAATAAGAAGAGAGATCTACACAGAGAGAGCTCCCCCCTTTTCTTCTTGATACTCACAGAGAGAGAGAAGCCAGGAGAGCCACCCGAGGAGAGTAAGAAGAGCCTTTCTTCGTCAACGCCAAGCAGATCTTCCCCGAGCCAAGGCTGCATACTGATCGTCCAAGGAGTAAGGCAGAGCGGCCGTCGCTTTCCCGAGCCTCTATCGTCACCCCCCAGAATCAAAAATAAACAATCGTACTTAGTCTGCTGTACCTAGGTTTTCGTCCCTAGGCTTTCTTTGTACGAGCGAGTTTGTATTGTGAGTCTAAGTTCAGTCCTCCGATAATTGTTCTGTTCTTTTACAATCAATGGCAAACAAGGGGCAGAAAGTAGCGCTCATCCGAATCACTATCGGCCCACAAAAGTGTGTAAAAGTAAATGTAGCCCCTACGCTAGTAGCTGTCCCCTCCACCCAATACACATGTCCAAGATGTATGCACAACCTGTCCAGTTGGCAACTACTATGGTACTAGCTTGACACTTTAGTAGCAGTTACCTCCTATCCGTCGCACGTCCCATACGTATCGATGGCCAGTCGAGTACGCAGGTCCGTGACCTATATGAAATCGTTCATCTCGTGATACTCGTGTCAAGGACATATTAGATATGAAAATATCTCACACTCATAAGGTGGTTGTCTAACACTAGGTCGATATGCATAATATAATCTAAAATCACAAAAACGACTAAACCTATTCGCTTGCACCCAAGTGTGACTTGGACGCACAATAAAAAAATAACAAATAAAGAAAATAAATATGCAATAATAAAATATACTTAAAATAAATGAACACAATCAGAAATTATGCCAAGGTATACTTGCCTGCGGTGCGAGGAGGGGAATCAAACAGTCACAAGCATCAGCACAAAAACTCACAAACCACAGACGGCTCCGGATGCTGAAAAAAATATCAAAAATGTTCCCGGTGTAATATATATCTAGGAAATGCTTATGTAAAAGTCCAATTCTGGATACAGGGACAATATCATAATTTTGGGTCAAAACGATGTCCGTCGATGGATCCGCTTTGCACCAAAATACATGCCAGTATCTAAGGTCTCAAAAGTTGTCAAACTATATGTCTACGGGTCCAGTTTGAGGAGACGAACCCAACCATATGTCCAAAGTTAGATTTCGACGGGCCGTGCAAAATTTTGTCCATTGAATAGAGTCGCGGGCTGCCAAATAGATGTTTCGGTCGACCTTCTCAGAATCAGACCAAACTTGGTATACAAGACAAGAATGACAATATGGTCCCGATGGCGCAAGTTTCATCTCGAACTGACAACTGTACACGAAATTATGGCCAAGTTTGCAAAAGGTCGATACGGGGGTGTCATGACGGATATGTACTAATTTCGTCACGCATGCGCAACAAAATCGAGTTCCGTCAGTTCTCACATATTGGTAGCGTCCATACGTGCCTTTCAATGTGCATAGCATTCGACCATGTCGTATCGGGAAATTTTCATAAAAAAATTAGTTTTTAAAAATAATTTTTCTTTGATCTTTGGAATCAAATAACTTCATGCATAATAATCGAAAAGTATATCAAACAGGTGTGTTTCAATCTCGTTTATGTTGTCCTTGACTGTTTTTAACTAGTTTGTCAAAAACTCCAATATTCTGTCCATAAATTGGCTTCCAATTTGGGTTTTGAAAATAGTTTAATACACTGTTTGATCGAAAGTTTTTGCTCGACTTGGCGTCGAGTTTACGGCCGATCCAGGGGACGATATCGAATTCCTTTTGAAGGGACTCGAAGAGAGTTACATTAGCTCTCTATAGAATCTTGTAGAAGCAAAAATGATTGAACATACACAAAGCTACACTATGGCAAAGTGGGTTACCTGGCTTTCGAGACAGAGTAGGGGTACTCTGTTTCTGTCGGCAGAGGGGGCTGTGACTCGGCGGTTCGGCGGTCGGGGCCGGCTCGTAGGAGACACGTGCAGCAGTGAGAGGAAGGCTCAGTTTGTCGAGGGAGGTGGTTCACGAGAGGATGATAGGGTTTTCGGTTGTGTCCCCTATGATATATATATATATATATATATATATATACATATATATATATATATATATATATATATATATATATATATACATACTCATTATTTGGATCCGATTTTGATTCGTATCTATCCGATGATTTAAACTAATAATAGGACAAATTAAGTTTACAACTGGTAGAGATTTGATTGAGGTGTGCAAGCAAAAAGTTTGGTGTGGATTTTGTGTTGATTCTAAGGTGTTTCAGATTTGGATTGGGGAGAGACTTAGGTCTCTGTTGTCGCTCGCGCTGTATCCTCAGTTTGAGAAGAAACGGGAACAGTGCTCACAGCACTGTTCCAATAGTTTGATTGTTTAAAAAAACCATATATATATATATATATATATATATATATATATATATATATATATATATATATATATATAAAATTTCCAAGTGAATAAAATAGTTAAAAGTGCCAAAAATTTCTAGAAAAATATAAAAATATATCTAACATTACAACTATATTGTGGACTACTTTATGGTAGTATATTGGAAATTATATATATATATATATATATATATATATATATATATATATATATATATATATAAATATTAACTAGAAAAACTAATGAATTAATATATAAAATAGATATAAAAATACTAAAAATAACTAAAATAACTAAAATAAAAATATGGGGGTTTAAATCCGACCCAACTTAGAGAAATTTTGTCCTCGAAATTAAAACTGGCGTCGGAGGGTATGCAAAACAATGTGAAAGTAAAGGGAACTAACATATGGAAGTCGTACCTTAGTTTTCGAACAAATGCGGGTAACGATTTCGGATGACGTCTTCGGGCTCCCAAGTAGATTCTCCTGGCGAGTGATGCTTCCATGCCACGTGAACCAATGGTATAATTTGATTCTCTAACACCTTCTCTCGGCGATCAAGGATACCTATCGGTTGCTCTTTGTACGACAATCTCGATCCAATGGTGATCTCGGAGTGATCGAGCATATGACGTGAATACAACATGTACTCCCTCTAGCGACGATAGTAATGCCAAAATATAGGCAACCTCTCCAACGCGTTCCAAGACATCAAAAGGGCCGATGTATCTTGGACTCAACTTACCACGTCTTCCGAATCGAATCATGGCTCTAGTGGAGGATATCTTCAAGAAAATATGGTCACCTTCCTTGAACTCCAAGGGTCAACGACAGTTATCTGCCTACTGCTTTTATCGATCTTGTGCTGCTCGCAGGTGGTCTTGTATCTTCTTCACCTTCTCCACAGTGCTCAAAATTAACTCGGGTCCCAATATTTGTCTCTCTCCTATGTCGCTCCAACAAACAGGCGATCGATACTTCCTATCATATAATGTTCAAACGGAGCCATCTGAATGCTCGCTTGATAGCTATTGTTGTAGGAAAACTCTACAAGATGGTCCTCCCATCATCCGCCAAAGTCAAGCATACACGCTCTCAACATATCCTCTAGCATCTGAATAGTGTGCTCTGACTGGTCGTCTGTCTGCGGATGGTATGTCGTGCTAAACTTCAAACGTGTACCCAAACTTTCTTGCATGCTTCTCTAAAAGTGAGAGGTGAATCTCGAATCACGGTCCGATACGATGCTAACTGGCACACCGTGTAGCTTCACTATTTGCTTCATGTACATATCCGCCAAAACTTTTATGGACTGCCCCACTCTAAAAGGTAAGAAATGGACTGACTTGGTAAGCCTATCAACAACCACCCATATAATATATCGTCCACTAGGACTTCGAGGAAATCCTGTGATGAAGTCCATCGTAATATGCTCCTATTTCCACTCGGAAATGGGTAGCGGCTGCAATAATCCGACCGTCCTCTGGTGCTCGGTCTTCACTTGTTGGCACACCAAACACTTGGCCACGAGATGAGCTATCTCCCATTTTATTCCGTGCCACCAATAATACCTTCGTAAGTCCCGGTACATCTTAGTTCCTCTAGGATGTATAGAGTAAGTTGAACTGTGTGCTTTCGTCATCAACTCCTGCCGTAGCTCTCCATTAGGAACATAAATATGATCACCACATTACAATGTCCCGTCGGAATGATTCCTCAATCTCGTCTGCCCTCCTTTTTCAGTCCTCCCTCTCATCTGTCGAAATCTAGCATCAGTGAATAATGCTGCCTTGATCCTCTCTACTAGCGATGATTGTACTTGGTGATTGGCTAATACGCCATCCGCTACTGGCAATACTACCTCAATACCAAGCTGCTGTAAGTCTTCTATCAACTCCTTCTGCGTAGTCAAGAAGCGTGCCATGTGCTTACGGCTTAATGCGTCTGCCACAAAATTAGCCTTGCCTGAATGATAATGTAGCTCGGCCTCGTAATCTTTCATCAACTCCAACCAACGTCGTTGCCGCGTATTCAACTCTTTTTGTGTGAACACATACTTGAGGCTCTTATGATCAGTGTAGATATCTATCTTCTCTCCGTACAAGTAGTGTCTCAATAGCTTCAAAGCAAAGATAACTGCTGCGAGCTCTAGATCGTGGGTTGTATAATTCTTCCCGTACATCCTCAACTGTTTCGATGCATGTGCTACTACATGACCACGCTGCTTTAATACGCATCCAAATCATTTCTCAGATGCATCGTTGTATATCATAAATCCTCCCAGGCCCGATGGTAGTGTCAAGATGGGTGCAGTATTCAATCGTTTCTTCAAATCATCGAAAGTGACTTAATACTCGTCTATCTATACAAACTCTTGTCATTTTAAGTTAGTCGAGTCATAGGCCCCACTATCGAGATAAATCTCCTACGAACCTTCGGTAGTAACCCGCATGTCTAAGAAAACTTCTTACCTTGAAAGTTAATGTAGGAGAGGGTCATGCCTTGACTGCTGTGATCTTCACAGGAACTACCGATATACCGTCTCCAGTAACAATATGCCAAGAAATGAAACCTCCTTGAGAAAGAAATCACACTTGCTAAGTTTCACAAAAAGTTGCTCATTCCTCAAGATTTCTAAAAATATCTATAGATGCTGCTCATGCTCCTCTTTGCTCTTCGAGCATATCAAGATATCATCTATAAAGACGAATACAAATTTGTCCAAGTACTGGTGAAAGATCTTGCTCATTAAATTCATGAAGACCATGAGAGCATTGGTCACCCTGAAGGGCATGACCAAGAACTCATAGTATCCATACCTCGATCGAAACGTCGTCTTCGGAATATCTTCCTTCTGAACCTTCAATTGATGATAGCCCGATCGCAAATCGATCTTCGAGGATACCTTGTATCCACTCAGCTGGTCGAATATATCATCTATGCGCGACAAGGGGTACTTGTTCTTTACCGTCATGTATTTAGGGCTCTGTAGACGATACACATGCACACTGTCCTATCCTTCTTCGACACAAATAAGATGGGTGCTCCCCAAGGTGACGCACTAGCACGGATAAAGCCTTTCTCCAATAATTTGTCTATCTACGTCTTCATTTCTACCAAATCCTTGGGTGCTAGTCAATATACTCGAGATAAAATAGGCTCGGGTCCAGGAATAAGCTCAATAGAAAACTCGATATCTCGGTCAGGTGGTAACCCCGACAAGTCCTCGACGAATACATCTTGGAACTCAGAGATTATAGGGTGCTGAGGGGTGCCCTACATCATCATGTGAATCCCTAATGTAGGTGCATCACTTCTTAATGCTTCTTCTTTGGTGAAATCAAACTCCATCTCATTCAGAGGGTCTAAAGACGATATTGCCCCTATGGCGGTCTATAAAGGCAAAATGCTAGCTCAACCAGTCAATTCCGAGAACTATATTGAAGATCGGCATAGGAAATACCAGTAGTCGTGCTCTCGTCTCTCTACCACATATCACTACAGGACAATGTCTACAAACACCACTGATAGGCACAACTCCTCCTCCAATGAGGATTCTAATATTTTAGATAAAGACGTGATGGGGATGATGTGTCTAGTGGCAAAGCTAGTGGCCAGAATGAATAGGTAGTTCCAATGTCAAATAATGTAATGGCAAGAAATAACGCAAGTAAAACCATACTTGCTATGACATCCACCTCTGGTTCTGCCTCTTCTGCAACTAGTGCAAAAGCCCTTCCAACTCTTTAATTACCTATCTGTGCTCTATCTTGTTGAAATTGGGTTGCCTAAGTGGGTAAAGGTGGTCATGGCGCTTCTGGTCCCATAATTGCTGGTCTCAGTATCTATACTGGTTCTGGGGAGTGGTACTTTCAAATGAGCAATCTCTAGTCTGATACAAGCTTGATCCGCAAGCTAAGCAATGCCCTAGTCATCGACGATAGTCTCTCTGGACATGACCAACTTTGCCACAGTAATGGAAAATGGCCTTCTCCTATGCCTGGTATATATGGCCCTATCCTCTACTAATGCTGGTGTGCTAGAGGATGTCTTGCTGGCCCTTTTGTAGTTGTTTTAGCTGGCCCCATGGTCGAAGTAGCTCGTCATTGTTCTTTCTTGCTTATGGCCTCCTGAGTTCTAGCCTCTGCTAGAACAGCTGCTTGGGAGACCCTCGATTCAAAGCTGATATATCTCTGTAACTCAATACTCAAGCCTCTATGAAATTTTTTGTCTTTCTCCAGCTCCGTCGTAACCAACCCTTGTGCAAATGACTCAACCGACTAAACTCGGCGTCATATTCATCAACTGTCATGCTTCCCTATTCCATGGATAGGAACTGGTCATAAAGTGCGACCTTGGCAGTGTCAGAGAAATACTTCTTATTGAACAACTTTTTGAATTCCTTCCATGTCTGATCAAGTCCTAGTCATCTCTCCTTTGTGGTCCACCAATAGTAAGTATTTCCTTCGAACTGTAATTTAACTATCGTCATCCATAGGTTTACATACAACTCCAAAGCCTTCAAGAGATTTTTTGTTTTACCAGCCAATTGGTAATTCCTATGATGTCTTCAGTGACTTTAAAGGGTAGGGGATTCATGTTGTGGAACCACTCGATAGTACCTACAGAGGCTTACGATGCTCGGGTCAGTGCTATCTCCAAACTCCTCATAATGATCTCGTTCTGTTGCATCTGGGCCTACATCAAGCCCGAAGGATCTGGTCTACAGAAGTCCTACCAGCCTGAGGCATGGGCTGCTGCGGGGGCATGTATGACATCTAGGGCAAAAATTGTGGGGCATCCTATATCCCGTACTGTGAGGGGTATGAAGGATATGGATGGGCGTACTGTGGTTAACCCCCATGCGAGGATGTTAACCCCCAGAAGGCGAGTATTACGTGCCTTCTTCTTAGCAGCTTCGGACCCGATAATCAATAAACTCCAATCGAGAGGCTGGGTGGAGTCGAGCCAGAGCTTGATTACAGGAGTCATGTTCATGCTGCAGGCATCGATGCGTGCATGTTCTGGCATACCCGTAGACAACCTTAGACATGCTTGTCGGAAACTTTCGATGAAGGCTCGAACAGTCTCCTTCTCTGTCTGGCGCACTTCTATAAGAGATGACATGGTCATGTCCTTTCCACCATCGTAGAATCGACCGAGCAAGAGGCGTGCCAAGTCATCGAAGGATGATATGGAGTGGTCAGGAAGACTGCAGTACGAGTCATAAGCGACTCCCTTTAATGCCCCGATAAATAGGCTGGTGAGTAGGGCATCTTCCTTTGGGAGATATCCCATTTTAGACTAAACGTTGGTCAAATACCGGCGAGGAGAATCCTTCCCATCATATGGCGTCAATGTTTGTGGTTTATACTTGGGAGGGTAAAGCAGTTTGTTCCACTCAAGAGGGTAAGGTTGCGGGATTCTTTCTGCTTGTTTCGTGCTTCAAAGCGCTCGTGTAGATCTCTAATCATGTCAACCAGTTCTTCTGTAGAATTGGGAGCCGGTGAGGGCGGTAAGGTGTAAAGCTCGGCATTTGAAGGAGCTGGCGTCTGAGGTGCAGTATGATAATTTGCCCCCAAAGATACCTTATACCTATTGAGCGGGTATACTTGATTCTCCATTGGACCCTGGATCAGGACAGTGAAGATAGGTACCCTTGCTAATGGTTGAGATGCCAATGTGTTACGAATCTCAAATACCATTTGAGTCAAGGATTGTATAGTGGTAGAGAAAAAGTTTTGAGCCTCTCTTCCAGGGTATCCATGTGTTGCACGATGTCCGGAGTTGGTGCATCTGACTCTTCTTTATCACCATCCCCAGCCATGTAGACCGACATAACATGAGTAGAAGTGGATAGATCGGTTGAGACTTCATTTTCGACCTCACTTTGTTGCGGAAGGGACTCCCCTTCTGAGGCCTCGTACTGGCTACCCCCAGCTATCTCGGGGCCGGTTCCTTGGAAAATGTCCTCATCTTCAAGTGGAGGGTGGTCATGGATAGCAGGAGTTTGATCACTCCCAACTGATGGTTCTACTAGAAATTTCTTTCTTGACCGGGTACTCTTAAACACCACTGAGAATGGTGTTTGCAATAAAATATAAAAGAACAGAACAATTATCAGAGGACCGGACTTTTACTTCACGTTACAAACTCGCTTGTACAAAGAAAGCCTAGGGACAAAAACCTAGGTACAGCAGTCTAAGTACAATTGTTTATTTTAGATTCTGGGAGGTGACGATAGAGGCTCGAGAAGGCGACGGCAGCCCTGCCTTACTCCTTGGACGATCGGTATGCTGCCTTGGCTCCTGTGAAGAGATGATTGGCGTTGCTGAAGAAATGTTCTTCTTGCTCTCCCTCTAGTACTCTTCTGGCTTCTCTCTCTCTCTCTGTGTATTTTTCTCTCTGATAGCGTATATATCTCCTTGTATATATTAGCAAGGGAATGGAACCCTGCTATTTATAATAGTGGGGGCATCATTAAGGTTTGGATGATTACCCATTCTCAAAGTGGCGACGGCCTGATGTATAATCAATCTGGACCCTTAGTTTAGATCGTGAAGGATCTGGGCCATAAATGGGGATAGTACTGAATCCTGCGAATGATTAATGCTGATTGCTTTAAATCTTCATGATTGGTTGTGTCAAGCTTGGATCTCTCACCACGTGTCCCATTGGCTTGATCATGAATGATATGACCTGATCTCATTAATTATGAGGATAATGTTAAATATGATCATTGAGATCTGGTAAATCTCTGATTGATTTGCATCTCATAATCATCCTTGCTACCAGCTATCAAGTCGTGGGGGCAATTGAATCTCTGCCACGTGTCTTAATGATGGACTCTGCCAGAGCTGCATGATATCCATAAACTGTATAAGACAGCGTCTCAGTAAGCCGCATAGGTATGGTACTTGCGAGCTGCATGGGATTGTTTCTCGGTGAGCCGCATAGGTATGATACTTGCGAGCCGCATGGGATGGCTTCTTGGTGAGCCGCATAGGTATAATACTTGCGAGCCGCATGCGATGGCTTCTTGGTGAGCCGTAGGAAGATGATTCTTACCAGCCGCATGAAGCTGTTCTTCACTGGAGCCGTATGAGGGTAGCCACGTGTCAATCTCGAATCGTGTCAGAGATTTTCTCCTATTCTCAAAGAGTCTGTCATTATGACAGGGCCATTATGACACTTCATGTCAGAGCCGTCAGCTGTCAAATCATGGCAGAGCAATAAATAGGACCATTACTCGATGGCCAGCTGTGTGAACGGGTCCCATGGGGACACATGGCATTGATCGAGCCGTATATCTCTGTGAGCCGCATGTACTTCTGAACCGCATGCGGCTGGGGGACTCTTTGAACCGCAGGACTGTCCCTATGTAAGCCGTATGGACTCTCCTATCCCGAGCCGCATGAGATTAATAGTCTCTCTGAATCGCATGAGACTGTTCCTGTATGAGCTGCATGGGGTTCTCCTATTCTGAGCCGCATAGATCATCATTCTGATGTTTTCTATGCTTCTACAAGACCCCCTTCAAAGTTTTCAATTTGTAAAATTGAAATACTTTGAATAAGATGCATGGCCTTTGTTGACCGCATAGATGATTCAGCCGCATAGATTTATCTGGCCGCATGAGCTGTTAGGCCGCATAGACTTTTTACCACGTGTCATAGCCACGTGTGCAAATCTTCTGCATTAAATGCCCTCGATTCGTCGCCTCGTGGGAGAGGATCCCAAGGGTCATTTTTGTTTCGACCGAAGCGGTTTTTTCTTTATTCTTTTAGGTGGCGCATGGATCGAGGCATTTGTTTGATTTTTTTGAGCCTCCTTCGCCAATAAATAGGAGTAATTTTATTCTTTGAGGGTTTCTTTGCCTTCTCTCGTTTGCTCGAACTCCTTGTTGCCGACTTCCTCTTCGTCTTCTCCTATCGGCGATCGACAATAGCTCCCAAGAAGACTGCTGCTGCTACAGGCAAGAAGGCCGCGTCATCTTCTGCGACAGCGAAGGACAAGAAGGCTGCGTCTTCATCGACTGCGGCGGTGAACGTGGCGGCTCCTCCGACGGCTGGCGTGCCTGTTTTTTACCCCGACGTTCACCCGCCTATTGCTGGTAGGACCATCAACATGAACTGTCATGGCTACGCCGCATATCTTATGCGCGAGCCTATATTTCCAAGTATGCTGTATGTCAGACTCATGCTCGGGCCGTATGGGATATGACCCAGGCCTGAGCCGTATGAAAGTTGTTGTTTGCAACCGCATAACTACTTCATCATCAGGGCCGCATAAGCTCATCTGGACTTGGACCGCATGAGCTCTTTCAAACTGAGCCGCATAAGCTTATTTCGAACTGAACCGCATAAGATCATTTGAACTGGACCGCATAAGCTCATCCGCACAGGACCGCATAAGCCTATTTCGAGCCGAACCATATAAGCTTATTCGAATTGGACCGTATCTGTATATGCTCTTTTCGAACCACATAAGCTCATTCGTACTGAGCAGTATAAGTTCATTTCGAGCCGAACCGCGTAAGCTTACTTCGAACTGAACCGCATGTGCTCTTTCAAATTGAGCCGCATAAGCTCATTCGGACTGACCTGTATGAAATCTTTCAAACTGAGCCGCATGAGGCTATACTGAACTAAGCCTCATAAGCATTACGTAGTTTGTGTTTCAACTATCTTTTTTGACTTGTTTCTTTTGTTTTTCTTCAGTGAATCTGCCAGTAAATCCTGCGGGGGAACTTCTGGTTGGCTCTCATCAGTTCGTCTTGGGCGCGTATCTGGATAATTTAGTTCGTCTAGTATCCGAACAGCTCCTTGTTAATGAATCTTTGGAGCGACTAACTGCTATCAGGGTTCAATCTTTCCAATTCTTTAGTGACATGATGAGCTCCAGGACGTCTGATGGGAAGTATCTGAGACCGGTCTTCCTCTTTGGGGATGCGTTGATCATAGAAAACTCCCTAGTGCTGGATGTTTCCGAGAGTTGGGATTTTGACCTGGACGGGATGTCGATTCACATCCCCATTATGAAGCGCTATTTCCCTTTTGCGTGGTTCAACATGATCGTCTTGGACAGGCAGATGCCAGATACCCTCACTCCAACTAGACCGAGGATGTTTGTTGGTAACATCCGTTACAACAAAATCACCGGGTCAGTGCGCGCGATCAAGGATCCGGCCAGTCGATCCATGATGGGGTTAGTTTCGGGTACCTTCAACAACACCCCCGGTCCTAAATTCTCATTCACTCAGGCTGACACCTACCTGAGCCAGCTCGCTCGTAAAGGGTCCTATCCTGTTGGCATATTGGTATTGTCGAGTTGGTTACACCCTATTCCCCCGTGGGCTAACCTGACCTTGTGGATTCTACGAAACTACGAGGAATTTTTACGAGAAGTCAATCTTTATGATGCTATCCGGGGTACCAGCCACGGGTTGCCCGTTAATAAGCTATTGTTCATGGCCCTTCTGGAGATGTACAATCATCGAACAGGGACATTTTTCATCCCTGTAGGGGAATTGGGGCTCGCTCTTCACGAAATGTATGCTGTCTCCAAGCTCCCCTGGGGAGATGAGCCCTTCGAAGTGTACACTCCGACGAATGAGGAGTTCCAGGATTTAGACCGACGATTCTCAGGTTTTGTCGCTGTGTATCAAGAACTATTGTGTCATCATAGCACCTGTCACCGAACGGCTATACAGAAAAATGACAGCTCGAAAGGGGACGCTCCCCATACCAAATCTTGGGTCTCCTACCTTTTCAAATTCAGCGCTGCTGGCCGGGTTACTTCCCGGGATCGTCAAACTCCTAGGGAGGTAGAGGACTGGATGTTGACTGCTAGAAGGTCGAAGTCCAAAAGTGACAAATTTGGGAGCCAGATTGACTCCTTCAGCTATTTTTATTATAGTACCCGGCGGCTGTCAGAGAAGGCACTCTTGGCGGGGTTTTTAATGATATGGCTACGGAACTGCGTAGTCTCGGGAGGAGCAGGTTCTATATTGAGGATCGGTCGCCACTTCATTCTTCCTATTGTTAAACTGGTATTTGGAGTTAGACTGGCCCTTCTTCCTGCTATGGTGTGTAGCATATACCATGGTCTTCGAACATTCTCGTCCAAGGTTATTGCGCGCAAGAAGACGTTAGATTTTGAGCGCATAGAACTACAGGTCTTTGTTGGGACCTGGGATAGCGGAGGATGCTACAGATGAAGACGCTTTCCTTTTCAAATGCTATCGTCGGTCTTGGGAATACAATACTATGCCAGCTTTTCGGAGGGCGCTAGCGAGGGTGGATGGGTGTGACTTTTTTTTGTCTGTTCCTCATTTTTCTGATAAGGAAGTGAGAAAGGTATACCTTGATGGTACCGGACCTTCTCACTTTCTGTCTCCGAATATGCTCACCTGGTTGCGCAACATCCGCCCCGCGCATCTGGTTTATCGCAATCGCGATAATGTGTACTTGGAGCCTTACCTACCTAGTAGGTTTTCCCGCTAATTCGGTTATAGCCAGTTATTCCTTGATTGTCCCAACCCTTGTTTAGGCTTTGAAGGTAGTGTTCTAGATGGTGTCAGGGCGTGGAATTATTATGACGCTTATCATACTCGGGCCAGCTTTTCGGTCCCTGATGCTAAGGCGCCGAGGGAAATTTTGTACATGGCTGCTTTATATCATGTTATGGCGAACAAGCCTCCTGTTAATTTCGATCCAAGTACCAGTTTCATCGTGGGTACCAGTTTAGAGGAGAAGCCCAAGGGGGCTAAGGCTAGAAAGCAACTAGCGCTCCAGACTCCCCTCCCTGAATCAGAACCTTCCGAGTCGGCTGAGGAGGAGGAGGATCATGATAGCGAAGACTCCCTTTCTGGTGGGGGTAAAGAAGTAACGGATCAACCGCTTTCCATACCCGATGAATTGGCGGAAGATCCGTTGCTTACTACACAAGAGGAAGTAGTGAGGGAAGAACAGCCTCCAGCTGTGTCTGGTCCCTCACGTAAACGAGTCAGACGCGAGTCTTCTGACAGCAGAGCGACCTTTTTCGTGAAGAGAGCTGCCGTTAGGTCTCGTGGATTACTTATTACCGAGAGGGGTGAAGGTACAGATGCTATTCCGGAGGTAAGACCAAGTCGGAGCCATCTCTTTGTTGTAGTTTTCTTTCCTCTCGGAGATATGACTTAATCACTTTTCTTTGTAGGCGTATGCTGAACCGGCCTCTCCTGAACCGTCTACTGCCCCTGGATTTGATTTGGCCCTTGCTGCTTTGATTAGCGATGTGTGTGTCGCAGTCCTTTCTGCGGAGGCTCTTTCAGCGACGGCTGGAAGCTCCCAGGTTGCTGAGGCTTCGGCCCGGGGTGACGAAGGTTTCCTTGGGCCCGTCTCCGAGATCGCTGAACTTCAGCAAGGTGACACTGATCTCAGTGCATCCCTTCCCGAGGATGCAAGGGCGGAGGAGTCTATTATACCTGACTCGGAGGCTGTTGGTGAAGAGGCTACGGTGGTTGTAGGCGAACATCAGCCTCCACACTCCTCCACTGGTAAGATAAGTCAAATAATGACTAGTGAGGGGGCTTATTTGCTCTATCAACATATCCTTCGGGTCAAATCAATTTATGGTTGCCTTGGCCCTGCAGGTCCTGACCCTTTACTTCCCACCCGGATGTTCTTGGAAAAGGCTTGGCCTGCCGTGATCTGGGAGAAAGGAGCGTTTCCTCTCCTATGCAGTCTCATGTCGAGGGGCCTTCCGCCAGCCCCGGGCAGATGGGAATGGAGCTGGTGATAGTTTCCACCTCATCCTCTGCTGATCATACGGCTCCGGAGATTGACCTCTCGACCCTGCCGAGCATTCAAGTTCTGCGGGCCGCTGAAGAGGAATTGGCTGCTGTTTACGCGTCCTTCCGTGCAGAGTTTGTTTCTCTTGTGGCAGGAGCGGCAGATTCTGTTGCGTCTTCTTCAGCGTTGCCGGCTACACTCCCGTTGACACCGGCTTCCTCAGAGGCTCTGGACGAGGTGACGCAGGATGTGGTCGACAGCTTCTATCGCCACTTAAAAAGGGGCGTAGACGCTGTTGTAGAATGGGGGACCCCTTTCTCTCTATCTCTCCGGTGCGCTCGGGGTCAGGTTGCAACTTTAAAATCCCTTGCTGGCGGGGTGGGGTTGGCTGCACTCTTGGAGCCTAAATTGGCAGAGGCTGATCAGCTTGTGACCCAATTGCTGGCGATACGGCAGGCGGGTTTGCCTACTGCGATCGAACGGGAGCGGGACTTCCTCGTTGCTGCTCGGGATAGGATCAAGCTTGCTCGAGATACTGCCGGGCCAGTTGTGCAGGAAGACCTTGACAAGTTCTCTGCTTCGTACGACAGGCTGGGTCGTCGAAGTCAGGCTTGTCGTGCTAGGAAAGAGTCTGCTTCTCGTGGAGTCGCTGATACGAAGGAGCGGATTCTCGCACTCCAGAGGGAGTTGACCTTCTTAGAGTCAGAGCTGGAGGCTGCTCGTGTGGAGCGGGAGTCTATTGCTCGAGAGGCCGAGAGGGTTTCCCACTCTTCTGTCAACTTGGAGCGGGCCTTTAAGAGATTCGAGGATAACTGGCAAGCCCATGCTCAACTGGAGGACGAGGCGGTGCTGACCCAAGAGGCAAAGCGTCGAGCTACCCAGAGGTTTGAGCGGTCGGTTGCCTTGCTGACGGACCGTCTCAGGGCGTTATGTGCCCCGGAGTAGTGATCAACTTTCTGTTTTCTTTTGCTTTTCTTTTTTCTTTTCTTTTTGTAAGGGATGTGATCCCAAATGATGTAGCACTTTGAATTTTGAATAAATGAGCATGTTTCAACTCATCTTCTCTTTCTTGTACTTGTGGTATTCGTGGAACTGGACTTGCTGGGGGATTATTTGTGGACATGTTACCCTAGGCGTACCTTGGTTTTAGGTACGAATAACAAGTTTGGACAGGATGTCCGGAACAGCTATGGCAAACTGGTCATGGGTGTTCTCGGTGTTAGGAAAAAGAATATCGTAGAGCAGCTGGGCTCCCGGGGCATGGTGAGATGGTAGATTTATGCTAAGAAGCTTAGCAAGGTATATTTGTGTACCTATTATCCTTGGCGTACGCTGGTTAAGGATACGGATAATGGGATGAAAGGAAACCAACATATTTGCTCAGAGGTTATGAGGACGTGACAAACATGAGGGTTTTTACCGTGGAATTTTCCTGCTCAGAGTTAATGAGAACATGGCAGGGGAGACTTCACGGAATATATTCGTGGTCAATAGCAGATATTTGTGGTCAACAGAGGACATTTGTGGTCAACAGAGGACGTTTGTGGTCAACAGAGGACATTTGTGGTCAACAGAGGACATTTGTGGTCAACAGAGGACATTTGTGGACCTATTATCCTTGTCGTACTCGGGTTGTGGGTACAGATAGTAGGTTGAAAGGGGACCGACATACTTGCTCAGAGGTAATGTGGACATGGCAAGCATGAAGGTTTCTTCGACGGAGCCTTCCTACTCAGAGGTAATGAGGACATGGCAGGAGTGGCCTCAATGAAGAGGGGGTACATAGAACGACTCAGAGGTAGGAGAACGTGGAAGTTCTATGTGAGGGGGCGGTTTATTTTTGGTGGAAGTGAAAACAACTCAGAGGTAATAAGGACATGGCCGTTTCGAAAATTTGTCGATCGATTACCCTTTTTGTGCACTGGGAGCACGGGTAGTGGATCATGAGGGAGGATCTCTTCCAGGAAGAAAGTTCAGAGGTATAATCATACGTGACTTACTATCTGAAAGAGTGACCGGAATGTGAGTTCAGAGGCACCAGCGGGTACATAACTCGATAATTTAGAATATTGAGAAAGTGTGAGTTCAGCGGCACCAGCGGGTACATGACTCGATAATCTGAAATATTGTGGATGTGATTTCAGCGGTACCAGCAGGTACATAACTCGATAATCTGAAATGTTGTAGATGTGAGTTCAGCGGTACTAGTGGGTACATAACTCAATAATCTGAAATGTTGTGGATGTGAGTTCAGCGGTACCAGCGGGTATATAACTCGATAATCTGAAATGTTGTGGATGTGAGTCCAGCAGTACCAGTGGGTACATGACTCGATGAGCTAGAGAGACATAATATTTCTTCAGGAACTTGCCGTTGACGGGCAACATGAGAAAGTCTCCGTTTTGTTTTGCGAGGCGGTAAGCACCGTTGGAGAATACTGTCTCAATGATAAATGGACCTTCCTACTTTGGCTGAAATTTGCCGGCGGTCTTGTACATCATGACCATCAGCCTCCGGACTGCCAGGACGAGATCGCCTACCTGGAATGTTCTTATTTTGACCTTCTTGTTGAAGGCTCCAGAGATGCGTGCTTGGTATAGCACAATTCGTTGCTGAGCCAAGAGGCGCTTTTCATCTAGTGCCTCTAATTCCTGTAGCCGACGATGGTGGTTTTCGTCTGTCGTCAATTGATGTGTGAGGGCGACACGTAGTGAGGGGATCTGAGTTTCCAATGGAAGGACTACCTCACTCCCGTACACCAGGGAGAATGGTGTATTCCCGGTGGCTGTTCGGACTGTGGTGCGATAAGCCCATAAGTATTCACCGAGCTTCTTGTTCCAGTTGCATTTATTGGAGGAGACAAACTTCTTGAGGAGTTTGATGATTGTTTTGTTGAATGCCTCTGCCAACCCGTTTGCTGCCGGGTTGTATGGTGTCGAAGCGACATTTTGAATACGGTGCTTATCGCAAAACCTATAGAATACGTGGCTTGCAAACTGCGGACCATTATCATAGATGATCCTTCGGGGCAGTCCAAAGCGGTAGATGACGTGATGCTTAAGGAAGCTGATCACGTTTGAAGTCTTAACTTCTGCGAGTGGGACAGCTTCCGCCCATTTGGAGAAGTAATCAGTGATCGCAAGTATGAAGCGATGTCCTCGGATGGAAGGTGGGGTGATTGGGACAATGATATCTATTCCCCATGCTTTGAATGGCCAGGACGCCACTATCGGATGTAGAAACTCGGATGGTTGGTGAATGAAGTCTGCGTGGATTTGGCAGGCTTTGTATTTTCTAGCATAATCTATCGCATCTGCCACCATTGTGGGCCAATAGTAGCCTATTCGGCGAAGGTGGTCTTGCAGTTTTGGGCCGGGCTGGTGGGCCCCGCAGACACCGTCATGAGCTTCTCGTACGGCTTCTTTGGCTTCTGTATTTGACAGATACCGAAGCAGTAATCCGTCGTAGGAGCTACGATACAGAATTTTTGTCTCTATATCGTAGAAGAATCTGAGAGACCGTCGTCTAATGGAGGTGGCTTCCTTTGGATTCTCGGGCAGGATGTCATAGACGACGAAGTCGATGAATGGTTTTCTCCAATCTGGGGCATCATCGATCGTCCGTACGGAATAACTCGCCACGAATTGCATATTGTTCTTAGGACAGACCAGTTCGTGGCCTATCACATCCACTGATTGGCGATCATAATTCGGAACTGCTAGGGAAGCGGCAAGACCGACTAAGGCATCAGCTTCGATATTTCAGAGTCTGGGGACATGTTCGATGAAGAACCCCTCGAACGACGAGATGATGTCAATTGCTATTTGGTGATAAGGGATCATGTCTTCGTGGCGGACTTCGTATGAGCCCCGGATCTGATTGACGATTAGTTGGGAATCGTCGTATGCTTCAAGGTATTCTACCCCCAGCTCTCTTGCAAGTTGGAGGCCGATGACCAGAGCGTTGTACTCGGCCATATTGTTAGAGCAGGGCTCGGTGAGGGAATAAGCGCGGTTAATAACCAATCCGGAAGGGGAGATCAGCACTACCCTGACTCCGACGACTATATTGCCTTTAGGTCCGGTCCTCGAAGCACCGTCGAAGAACATTCGCCATATAGCCTCGTTAGAGGTTGCATGTGAGTCGGCGACCTCATCTGGGATCTCTTCATATATTCTAGAGGACTCTGAGCCTTGGTGGACTGCTAAAAAGTCCGCGAGGGCTTGACCTTTGACTGCCTTTTATAGGACAAAGATCATATGTTAAAGGGACAGCAATATTGCCCATATAGCGAGTCGAGAGCTGAGTGCCCCTGGTTTAGTCATGAGGACTCTGAGAGGGTTGACTCGTGAGATCACATGTATCGTTTGTCCGGTGACATAGTGTCGCATTTTCTGAATGGCGAACACCAGGGCGAGACATTCCTTCTCCACAGCGGTGTATCGGTGCTCTGGCCCAATCATCATTTGGCTGAGGTAATATATGGCCTGCTCATGGCCTGCATCGTTATTTTGTGCCAACAGAGCCCCGAGGGAGTGTTCCATTGCTCGTACATAGAGCAAGAATGATTTTCCAGGAACCGGGGCCACCAAAACTGGAGGATTTGACAAATATTCTTTGATGCTGTCGAAAGAACGCTGGCATTCCTCGTCCCATACGAATGAGACTCCTTTCTTCATGAGGTACGTGAATGGTCGGCATCGCCCGGAGAGGTTGGAAATGAACCTTCTGATGTAAGCTAGCCTCCCTTGGAGGCCTCTGAGTTCGCAGAGATTTCTCGGGGAGCCCATCTCCATAATTGCTTTCGTCTTAGCAGGGTCTACATGGATACCTTGTGCCGTGATGATGAAGCCCAGGAACTTCCCGCTGGATACACCCAGAAAGGACTTCGTAGGGTTCATTTTCAAATTGTGAGCTCGCATTAGGTTGAATACCGTCTTTAGATCCTGCAGATGGTCTCCCTTGCGGCGACTCTTAACGGCTATATCGTCAACATAACATTCTACTGTCTTACGTAAGTGGTCTCTGAAGATGATGCTTATGGCTCTTTGATACGTGGTGCCAGCATTCTTTAAACCGAAAGGCAAGACTGTGTAGCAGTACGTGCCAATTGACGTTCGGAATGATATATGTTTTTTGTCATCAGGAGACATTTTGATTTTGTTGTACCCCGAGAAGCCATCCATAAATGATATACGTTCGAAGCCGCAGGTATTGTCGATCATGATGTCTGTGATAGGAAGGAGGAATTCATCTTTGGGGCATACCACATTCAGGTTGCGGAAGTCGATGCAGATTCGAATCTTCCCATTCTTCTTGAGGACGGGTACTATATTGGCGACCCAATCGGGATGTTGCTCCTCACGAATGAAGTCGCTGGCTATCAGTTTGTTGACTTCGGCTTCGATCGCGTCCATGATACCTGGGCGGAAGCGTCGCTGTTGTTGCTTGACTGGCTTCACATCTGGTCGAATGTTGAGTTTGTGAAGAGCAATATCGGGATTTAATCCTAGCATATCTTCATAGCTCCAGGCGAACACATCAATGTACTCTCTGACAAGTTCTAGCAGTGACTCCCGTTCTTCGTCTGTTAGGCTTTTACTGACGAAAATCGGTTTTGGAGAAGATTCGCTGCCGAGGTTAACTTGTATAACCTCATCTTCAGTAGGAGGTTCTCTCAGTTTGAATCGCTTTTCCCATTGTGCGTCCAATTGCTGGGCCTACGGCTCTAGCTCGAGGATCTCGGGGATGTCTTCGTCTTCCTCGTAAGCGTCGGCGAATGCCATGTTGACTGACATGACTTGTCTGAACAGATCTCCGATGCTGGTATCCAAGTCAGAAGTTGGTGACCCAGTCGAGTGTGACTGCCAATCGCATTCTTCATCTGAACTCTCAGGAGTCGTAGTAGGCGTTACATACCCTAACCCGCATCGAGTTCTGTTATAGTAGTTCCGTGGTTTGCCCGCCGGGACTGGTGGCTTCAAAGGTAATCGTCGTCCAGTGCCGTAGTTCAAACCTGGCATCGTCTCCAGATCATACTGCTATTTCTGCATAAGATATTTGGATTACGGACTATACAGATACAGAGGCAGTCTTCCGGCATCTGTCCCAAGGTCGGCTTCCTCTATGGTGAAGGGATGCGGGTTGTTCGTCCGGCCGAAGATGATCGGATGATCTCCTCCTTCGATTATTTGGTAAGCGTCTTCTACTGGAGTAAGCTGGATTGCGGTGTACACATTTGTCACTTGTGTGTGTAGGTGAGTGCCTATACCGTGTTCCATAGCATACATTGTACATAGCTTATTGAGCTCGGTGTAGTTCAAAGATAACCCTTTATTGATGAATTAAGGTATCTTTTCTAGGGGGATTATATCATCAGCGGAGGGAACATCAGTGTGGGCAGCTACATACTTGGCTAATTCCGGTTCCTCTTCGGGTACCTCCTGTGTAAATGAAGACTGAGAGGACGCCCTGGGCAGCTTGATTGTCAGAGGTTCAGCTGAGGAAGCAGAGCGTGGAGTTGTTGGCAGACTAGCGACCCCCAGTTTGGCACTTGATGTGGAGCGAGGAGTGGCTGGTTCGCTAGAAGTGTCAGACCTTGGATCGGGGTGACGACCCTTCTTGGGAAGGCGTATCGTCAGCGGCTTGTCGGAGGGGTTGAGCTTCTCCATTTGGGGTTGACTGACTCTCGGCAGTCTAATTGTTAGTGGCCCCGTTGTGGGTCTCGACGCTTGGACGGACCTTGGCAGCCGAATTGTCATCTACTCCTCTTGCGCCGAGAGGCTGATCGTGTCCTTCCTCAGAGTGGCAGTAAGGGGTGCGGACTTGCCCGATTTGCGAGCTTGGAGGTGGATTGTCAGAGGTCCTTCTAATCCCGTAGCTGTCTCGGTATGAGTTTGTACGTCTCCTTCATCAAGGTGCCTCTTCGACTTTTCGTATAGGCAGGAGTCTGAGTAGTAGGATTCGACCCCTTTGAAGGGATCGATATCAGCAAATTCTGTCTTCACGAAGCCGCGTTTGTCGACATATTTGAAGCACTGGTGTAGCATGGAAGGCACGATCATGTAATCGTGTATCCATGGGCGCCCCAAGAGGATGTTATAAGAAGTGTCTGCATCTATGACGTAGCAGGTGACTTCGGATTGGAGGTCGCTAATTTGAGACTTCAGACGAATCTTCCCAATAGGGTAGCTCCTGCCCGAATTGAAACCACTGATGGCGGTGCTTGTAGGTGTCAGGCGATGCATTGGGATGCGGAGATGATGTAGCAGACCCTTCGAGATGATGCTTATGGAAGAGCCAGGATCTATATGCATCCGATCCACCTTTACGTCGCCGATGTACCCCGTGTAGTATAGCGGGCGATCGTGTAGGTTGGTTTTGATGAGCATGTCCTGCGGAGTGAAGACGATATTGGGTATTGCTCCCGTACAGGCACTGTCTTGGAGATCCATGGGTGAGTCCTCTCCGGTGAGGTTGGATTGAGCCAGATAGACATTGGCATTTTGGAGTGCTTCGCTTAATGCAATATGAACGTCCTTGGAAAGCCTTAGGAGTTCGTACAGAGACAACTTGGCCGGTGTGTTAGCCAATTGTGCTAAGATGTCAAAGTTGTAGGGCCTCTCTAGTCCTTGGGCTGCCTCTTTTCGGAGGGATTTGTCGAAGCGAGTCTCCCTCAGCCTAGGCTTGTCGGTCGTCGAAGGCTGAGCCGGTCCCGGAGCATCAGTTGTAGTGGGTTGATAATTTTCGGCTGGATTGTCAACCACAGGTTAGGATTGTGCTCCGGACCGGGTGACGACGGCTGTAGCTTCCTCGTTGTCTGCCGAGATTGTGTGGCAGGTCCTGACTTTTCTACTTTTCTTTTTATCGGTGGTAGATGGTGTGGGCCGAGTCACTTCTGACACCAAGTCTGGATGGATCCACATGACCTCTCCTCGTGATGTGGTGAGGGGTACTAGACCGGCAGCCTGATCTCGGGGAGGTGGAAGATTAGTAATCTCCATTGTCGCTAGAGAGACGGGGACTACCCCGTCTTGAGTCTCCGTCGGAGGGAAGCTGCCGAATTGTACAGACACCATATTGGCCGCCACGGTTACCTCTTTGAAATCGATGGCCAGAGCGTTCGAATCGATGAGGTTCTGGATGTACCGTTTCAGCTGGTAGCAATCGTGTGTAGCATGATGAACATAGCGATGATAATGGCAGTACTTTGGATTCTCCATCTCCGCCGGCCGCGGTTCCCGTCTTGGTAGAGGAAGCTGAATTCTGTCCCCTTGTATGAGCATGTCCAAGATGGGTTTGACGTGACTGTCTTCGAAGGAGTAAGTGATTTGCGGCCATTGTTTGTCTAGGGGTTTCGGCTCCGGTTTTGTGCTGTATCGGCCACCATAGCCTGTTTTCCCTTGCTGTCCCGATTGTTGGAGGGGTTACCCTCCATTATCGTTGTTGGGACGCTTGCCCTTGCTTTCTCCTTCTGAGATGTGCAATCCCAGTTGGCAAGCCTTCTTCAGTCGTTCTTCGGCACTTGTGGCACTGATGATAAATGCCTTCCAGTCCTTGAATTGACTCTCGTCCATCCAAAGACTGATCGTTGGAAGCAGTCTCTTTTGGCAAATTTCGATCAAAGAGGAATCTGGATTTCCGGAGGGTAGCTTCATGGCGGTTTGGCAGAACCGCTCAATGTAGTTCCTTGTCAGCTCCTTCTCCCCTTGGATAACGTCCATGAGGGTGGACATGGTGACGTCCTGCCGTACCTCGTAGAATCTCTCCAAGAACATGCGCTTGAAGCCGGCGAAGGAGTTGATATAATTGTCCGACATATTACGATACCAGTCGAAGGCGACTCCTTCCAATGCCCTAATAAATAATCGTATGAGGATAGCATCATCGTGGGGCAGATGGTCGGTGGTTACCTCGAAGTACGTAATGTACCGACTTACTGAGGTCTTGCCATCATACGGGTTGATATTGAACGGCTTATATCTTGGTGGGAATGGAACATCCCTCCATTCAGCAGGGTATGGTTGCCGCATTCTGAGGTCTTGAGCATTTTCTCGGGCATGGAACATGGCTCGGAGCTCCTGAACCTCTCTTCTTACTTCTCGGGCGTTATCTGTCGTGGTAGGGGCTGTTATTTCGGGAGGATTGTTACCCGGGTTCGGTGCCGCCGAATTTGAGTCCGCATTGACCGCGGAACCCGCGCTCGTTTGGCCATGCGTTCCTCCTTGCAGAGTTGGAAGGGCCGCTTTAATCTCGTCTTCAGACTTGACCAAAGCAAGTAATATGGCTTCAAGATTGTTGATGCGCTGGCGATCATTGGAACCACCTTGATTGCTGTCCGTCATGAAAACCGTACTTACATGAGGAGTGATAGAAGAAACGGTGGAGGACGTGCCCTCCGAGTCGTACCCGTGCACCGAGAAGTCATCGGGATAGGTGGAAATGTTCTCTTTGGGCTCGGACTCGGAGGGAACGGTATCCCCAGCCTTAGAGCTTGCTTCGTCTTGAGAGTCACGGATATCCTCGGGGACATCATTGTCTGTTGTACCTGATGGGAGAGTTGTTTGTCCGGGCTCGGCTCCTTAAAACATCGGATTGTTGCAGATGTTCGGAGGAGTGCTACCCCTAGTTTCCACAACCCCCAGCGATGTGGATGATGAATTTCCCATCGCGGTAGATTTCGTCTTTGAACGGGTGTGTTGGAATACTCCGGTGGAGGACAACCGTTTAGACGACAGTTTCTTAGCTGTAGTGGTTGATATCTTGGGACCGGAGATGCTTGTCTTTTTCCCTCTCCCTTCGACGGGGACTTTCTGAGCGGAATTGTAGGAGACAACAGGAGGTGCCTCATCTTTTAATCTCGGATGCTGTAGTCTTTGGAAGACGGATGGCCGATCTTCTGTCACTGCCGCGTTGTTGCAACAGCAGTTAACGATGATCTGGGTGCAGTGATGTCCAAGTGAGGACTCTTCGCACACCGACACTCCTTCTCTTTCCTTGCGTTTGTGGAAGATCGCCTCCCGCAGGTCAGAGGAACCACTTTGTCCTTTTGCCGCCAGGGGCTGGACTCGAGCGGTTCTATACAACTTTCCATCAGAGGCCCGTGTGATAGTCAACGGGACGCCCCGATAGTCAGAGGTTGGGACAGCTGACTGGGCTTGATGAGTCTGCGCTGCCCTAGACTTCCTCCTTTTAGCACTTGCGGGTGCGTAATAGGAGGAGTCCAAGTTGAATACCACAGAGTCTGGCTTATCACCCAGAGAACCATTAAGGTCAGGACCGCATGAGAGACGGTCGAAGACTGATCGAGAGAAGCGTTGAACGGACGCTATGCGACTAGAGTTGGGTACCGTGCAGGCTATCTGCATGTGGTTGTCTTCTGCTGTCGGATGAATTATTTTTGTACGGCTAGGAGACACGACCGTGCAGGCTGGCCGCATGCGGTTGGCAATTGTGGCCGCATGGGTTTTCTGCAAGCGATTGACTTTCTTGGCCGCATGGGTTTCATTCATGTGGTTGGCAGCTGTAGCCGCATAAGCTATACGGCTGATAGATGTGGCCGTATGGGTTTTCTTTATGCGGCCGACGGATGTAGCCGCATGAGCTTTCTCCCTGCGGCTAGTACCCTTATGCGGCTCGGATCTCATAGAGTTCCTCTTTGCCCCTGCAAGTCCAGCATCATAGTGTTTTCTTCTGCCGGACTTGGGGACAGTAAAGTCGTCTATGATTTGAAGTGGGGCCGCGGGAGAGTCTTCTCCGCCATTTTGAGCAACGAAGGATATTTCTACAAGAGCTTCGGTAGAATAAAGGATCGGGGTCTCCACTCCTTCCGGGCCTTCTTTGTGCGGGCTCGCTTCTGTACCGGGCCAGCGCTCTTGTCGGAGAGTATTTCTTCGAACGCCTGTTGGTCGAACCGGGCGACCATCTTCTGTTGCGTGGAGCCAAGCATGGCTGCATCCGATTGTGTCACCAACTCCACAACCGTAGAAAAGTTAGTCCCCAGCAGAGTCGCCATCGTGTTTGCCATAAAATATAAAAGAACAGAACAATTATCGGAGGAACGGACTTTTACTTCACGTTACAAACTCGCTTGTATAAAGAAAGCCTAGGGACGAAAACCTAGGTACAGCAGTCTAAGTACAATTGTTTATTTTAGATTCTGGGAGATGACGATAGAGGCTCGGGAAGGCGACGGCAGCCCTGTCTTACTTTTTGGACGATCGGTATGCAGCCTTGGCTCCTGTGAAGAGATGATTGGCGTTGCTGAAGAAATGCTCTTCTTGCTCTCCCTCTATTACTCTTCTGGCTTCTCTCTCTCTCTGTGTGTATTTTTTTCTCTGATAGCGTATATCTCTTCTTGTATATATTTGCAAGGGAATGGCACCCTGCTATTTATAACAGTGGGGGCATCATTAGGGTTTGGATGATTATCCATTTTCAAAGTGGCGACGGCCTGATGTATAATCAATCTGGACCCTTAGTTTAGATCGTGAAGGATCTGGGCCATAAATGGGCATAGCACTGAATCCTGCGAATGATTAATGCTGATTGCTTTAAATCTTTATGATTGGTTGTGTCAAGCTTGGATCTCTCACCACGTGTCCCATTGGCTTGATCATGAATGATATGACCTGATCTCATTAATTATGAGGATAACGTTAAATATGGTCATTGGGATCTGGTAAATCTCTGATTGATTTGTATCTCATAATCATCCTTGCTACCAGCTGTCAAGTCGCAGGGGCAATTGAATCTCTGCCACGTGTCTTAATGATGGACTCTGCCAGAGCCGCATGATATTCATGAACCGCATGAGACAGCGTCTCAGTGAGCCGCATAGGTATGGTACTTGCGAGCCGCATGGGATAGTTTCTCGGTGAGCCGTATAGGTATAATACTTGCGAGCCGCATGGGATGGCTTCTTGGTGAGCCGCATAGGTATAATACTTACGAGCCGCATGGGATGGCTTCTTGGTAAGCCGCAGGAAGACGATTCTTGTAAGCCGCATGAAGATGTTCTTCACTGGAGCCGTATGGGGGTAGCCACGTGTCAATCTCGGATCGTGTCAGAGATTTTCTCCTATTCCCAAAGAGTCTGTCATTATGACAGGGCCATTATGACACTTCATGTCAGAGCCGTCAGCTGTCAAATCATGGCAGAGCATTAAATAGGGCCATTACTCGATGGCCAGCTATGTGAAGGGGTCCCATGGGGGCACGTGGCGTTGATTGAGCCGCATATCTCTGTGAGCCGCATGTACTTCTGAACCGCATACGGCTGGGGGACTCTTTGAACCGCAGGACTGTCGCTATGTAAGCCGTATGGACTCTCCTATCCCGAGCCGCATGAGACTAAGAGTCTCTCTGAATCGTATAAGACTGCTCTTGTTTGAGCCGCATGGGGTTCTCCTGTTTCGAGCCGTATAGATCATCATTCTGATATTTTTCATGCTTCTACAGATGGGACTATCGTTTTGCTTTTCCTCGGCTGACTCTTGGACGATGCTGCCGAGGTTAAGGGATTGGTGGTTGTCTTTCTTCCTGATGAATGGGAGTTGGTGACAACATAGCAAGAAGTATCCTTGGTCTCTGACTCATCTTCAATTGGCACATTGTTTCTGAGACGACATCAGATGGGTGAAACAGATTGCAGTCGCTGGAACATAGACTGCCTGGATGATGGAGTCGTTGTTTTACAATAGTAGTAGTTGATGGTGACCATGGCACAAGTGTGTCCCATGAGGGGCGCATCATGCTTAATGGTCGGCTCTCCAGATCTGCATTTGTGAGTGATCACATTACGCAAATCATGATGGGTGAGTTTCACTTTTATACCCCCTTCATGTGCATGGCGAGGCCAAGTGCTGGGTGATCATGTGAATGTTGCATCCCCTGTTCCAGTTCTAGCACATGAGATACGCCCAGATTATTGCTGGGGGAGCAACATGTACTGCAACTTGAACCCACTTCATGCGCACAAACCACGTGGGTGCATGGGTTCAAAGTCATAAGTTTTGCCTTGCACGACTTGGTTCCAAATGCAGAAGATGTGCCTAAGCGAGACGGAGACTTTGAGAGTCGGCTCGTATCTGGTGCAAACGCACCCGAGTCGACTCTGTACAATTTACTATCGACAGCGTGCATGATTTTGATCGTGCATCTCTGGTTCACTATGGGCGTAGCACATTTGGGGTGCATGGCCCGTGCTACCTTAGATTTCTTTGTGCCAGCCTATGAAGGCGTATAGTACTCAGAATCCAACTCATCCTCGCTACGACAACAAGTGATTCTGTTAAAGACAGAGGCCCTCTCCTGCATGCCAGAGTTCATGCGCGGGAAGTTGGATGCGCCTTTGTTTCGTCGGTGCATCTTCTTCAATCGGAAAGAGGACAATTGGAGAATGAAGACAACACTGCGTTTCCCTGGTAGATGCGCTGTACTGGCGGGCACATCTTGCTTGCTAAGAATGTCAGCAGGAAGGGTGGGCTATGGTGGCGCATCTCCTTCAGTGGTGGTGCTCGGCGCATTTCTATTGCACACCCCGACTTGGCGAGTCTTCTTTGGCTTTGGAAGTCGCTTCGAAGGACTTGCACTGCTTTCAGAGATGAATTTCTCATACGCCTATTGATTGAGGCATACCACAAGTGTCTTATGGAAGGAGCCAAGCATGATGTCATCAGATTGCAATACGACTTTCTCGTCAGAAGAGAAAGAAGCCCCTAGCAGAGTCACCAACTTGTTTGCCATCGAAAATACGACAATGTTTTGTTGATTAAAACTTTGGTATTTCAATTACAAATATAACAGTATACAATGTAGGACTTAGCCATAGTCCTAGGAGTACTCTTTTGTTTTTATCTGGAAACTGTAACGATGGAGCGAGTGATAATACGTTGACTCCGTTGATAATCTGACGACGATCTTGGATTCTTTGAAGGCCTGGGCTGATCTAGATGCCGGAGTGTTTGGAAGAGAAGTAGACGTTACGTGTCTCTTCTCGTCTCTATAGGTAGCTATAATAATCTGTCTGTGTGTGTCTGAATGAAGCAATGATCCTTCTTTATATAGGTAGCAGACGGGTCTGCTCATGTGTGCATATGTAGGATTCGCTTGTACGTAGGAACGCCACGTGGCTGATGCTGTGGGGCGCATGGACGATGCACCCTGAGTTGAAGTCGAATCTTGTTTGAACTGTACTGTTGGACTGCGGTAGAGTTGACACGTGGAAGTTGTGAAGATTTGGCGATTGCTGAGATCTTAGATGGTTAGAACCCATTCGTAGGCAGAACTGAGTCAAATGACACATGGCGCGTGTTCATAGCTCAAAGATCTCTGATTTGGTGGAGGATGATCTGTCAGGATGCGCCTAGGATCTGGCACATGGGGTAACTTGGTCTATAACTTTCAGAGGTCACAGACAAGTCTGGACGCATGGCTTCTGAGGGGCATACAAAGCTTCGAGTGCATGGCTGTGGAGGCACATGCAGGGACTTAGCTTCTGTCTTTTTGGATCAGGAGTAAGTTGGGAGCGCATGGCTTTTGAGGCACATACAAACGTTTGTGCACATGGCTGTGGAGGCGCATGCGAGTGATCGGTCAGCCACATGGCAAGGACAGTTGTATCCGACAAAAGTAAGTAATGATGATGCTGACGTCTATCGCTCTTTGTTTTCTGTAAAAAGCTACCAACTGTTCAGTCTTCGGGAAGCATGTTGCCGACTCTATCATATAGCATTAAATTCATGATGGTAACGAGTTGAAGTGGGCGCATCAGTTTGTGTCCCACTAGGCTCATGGGTCTATGTCCCATTGGGCACATCAGTACGGAGCACATGGTGCTGATGGCGCATCTGTCGCATGGCGCATCCTCATTGGCCCGTTTGTTGAGTTCTTTTGCAGCATTTAATGACTTCTTTGATGCTAAATTCAGGGGCAGATTCATCACCATAAATGCAAGTTCATTGCACTGACTTCGAAAAAGTTGCCACTTGGCGCATGGGTTTGATTTGCCCTGGCCTATAAGCAGCAGCATGAAGAGAAGTTTTATTTCTCATTTCACTTTTCTTTCTAAATGGAGATTAACTCGACCGGTCCTCCTACTTGGTAAGACGCTATACTATGGATTGTTGATCTCCTTGTTCGAAGAAGCTTTGACGATGAACTCCTTCAGAAGACTGAGATGTGCTGGGAATGGACACGATAGTTTATGTTCGATCCCCTTATCGAAAGTATTCTTCTATGAGATGGCATTGGGTGCCAACATAAATGCATAGTTTGGGTTTGATGTGCCTAAGCCTCATTATGATGGAAGAGCTCTAGGCTGGCAGATGCGCTTGTGCATTGAAGAAGAAGTGATTCGCATTGACGGGGTAGAGTGATGTGCTGGCAAACTAATATACCGGACTGAGATGATGCGCCTAGCTGAGACAGCAGAGTGATGCACCTAGTTGAGAGTAGGCTATTACAAAGTCTTCAATTGGTATCATGTTTTCGAGATAATATCGGAGAGGTGTAGCAGATTGAAGTTGCCGGAACACAGACTGCCTTGGTGGTGGAGTTGTTGTTTTGCAACAACAGCAGTTGATGGTGACCATGGCATAAGTATGGCCAGTGAGGGGCACATCGTGCTTAATGATCATCTCTCCTGATCTGTGTTTATGAGTGATCACATTACGCAAATCATGAGGAGGGGAGTTTTACTTTCACACCCCCTTTAGTCGTATGGCGAGGCCAAGTGCCGGGGTGGTCATGTGAATGCTGTACCTCCTGATCCAGTTCCAACGCATGAGATACTCATAGATCATTGGTGGGGGCGCAACATGTATTATGACTTGAACCCAATTCATGCGCACAACCCACATGGGTGCATGGGTACAAAGTCACAAGTTTTGCATCGTACGACTTGGTTCCAAATGCAGAAGATGCGCCCAAGCGAGACGGGAACTTTAAAAGTTGATCCATTTCGGGTGCAAAATCACCTGAGTCAACTTTTTTACATCCTGTTATTAGTCGTGCGCATGGTTTTCAACGCACGTTTCTGGCTGGTTGCTGGCATAACACATTAAGGGCGCTTGGCCCCTGCCGTCTTGGACTTCTTCGTAGTAACCCAACTTTTCCTTCCCAACATGGCAAGTGAAGAACTTACAACCGATCCAAAAGAAGAAGAGGCACTGTTGTAACTTTTTGTGGCTCGAACAGGCTTTCTGGAAATGAGCTCCATTTTCTTTTTTATTTTGGTTCCCTTTTCCAAAGGAGGCAAAATGGGCTATTTATATAGAGTAAAATGAGACTACCCCTCTTCTCCTTTTCGATGTGGGATTAAACTTAATTTTCCTTTTTCATGCTTCTACAAATACTAGGTCGTCAGAACGACAACAAGTCCTCGGTCAAGAACAGTAAAATAAAAAATATAATAAATATGATAAGGGATATATTAGAATAAATTACATCAAAGTTAGGAAAGTAGGTTTTACATTCGGGCTTTTAATTTTCTACGCTACTCTCCCTATTGTGTCTAACAGAGTAACCCAGACAATCATATTTGACTACCACGAACAAGGACAAGTTTTCCCTAATTGATGATGCAATTTGGAGAACACCTCTTTGAATATCCACTTTACTAGTTTCCTGTCAATAATCCCGTATATCAGGGATCAGGCTGTGACTTGGTGGAACGGTGCTTAGAATCCAACCTTGTCTCTCATAGGCTTAAATAATTCACAAATTCAATGTTTTCAGTCGAAATAGGCATAAAGATCTGGTGGCACGGGGTTTAATCCGGCCCTGCCTCTCATGGGCTTAAATAATTAACCTATTCGATGTTTTCAGTCGAAATAAGTATAAAGATCTGGTGGCACGGGGTTTAAATTCGGCCCTGCCTCTCATGGGCTAAAAATAGATAATCTGTGACTTGGTGGCACGGTTGTTAAAATACGGTCCTGCCTCTCATGGGCTTGAGTGAGCTAAGCCTCACATACTCAATTCGTAAGGCCCTACGAATGAGCTAAAATATTGATCAGCTTTTGGTTATTATTATGTTGCGAAACTTCACAAGTGATATTCAAGTTGTTCTCCCCTGCCCAATGCTTTCTAACTACAACTACCAACAATTTCTATTCCATTTATTGATTTCTTTTAAACTTATACAAAGTAATAGTATCAGGAATATGGTTTTAAGGTTTAATTACACTTGTGTTCGTGGCTTATGTATCATGGACACTTTCTAGTCTTTACTTAATCAAATGAATTGAAATTGTCGGTCGTCCGTTGCTAATTAAAATAGAAACAAAGGTCTAGGGTTAGGAATATTGGTAATATTTCTAAATACCGAATTTCGATTTACTTCCAAAATTTTTAGAAACAGATAAAACTTATTGACTCCAAAATTTCTACAATAGATAAAATTTATATCCGGGTACGCCGACCCCTTCGGTGGAACAACTCTCAACACTGGAACCACGCAATATATATATATGTATATATATATATATATATATTATTTTTTCTATATATATATATATATATATTCCTGGGTACATCGACCCCTTCGGTGGAGCAACTCTCGACACCGGAACTCACGCAAGTATAATGTACATGCAGTTAAATTAAAGCTTTCTTACCTTAGCAAACAAATAAGCAAGCAACAATTTATTTTGGTTACCGCAATTTGCTCTTTGTAAAAGCTATCCAAGTTCAAAAAAACAAAATATTAGTAACACATTGATACCAAGTCTTACTTCCAAATGTCATACATACTAAATAATTTTCTATGCTTTGTAATATTGGCTTGATATTAATTACATACAAAACTAAATCTAAATATCGTGTCATGATATATTTATATAGGTGTCCATGTATAATTCATGGGTTTTGTATCAGCGCACTTTAGATATATATATATAATAATATATATATATATATATATATATATATATATATATATATATATATATAATATATCAATGGCCTCAGCTAGGCGAGAGGTGGGGGGCGGCAGTGCGCCGTCCCCACTGATCGCTCCATTTTGGCAATCATGCATCCACAAACAAGTGGTTTTTCTCATCTGGAGAGCTCAGTGCAGGAAGCTTCCGACCGATGACTCTCTTATGACCATAGGCTTCAGCCTTGCATCCAGCTATCACTACTACACTTCTCAAT